>OU426980.1:149121036-149721036 GCA_911387785.2 Aelia acuminata
TTGAATTGTACCTGGAACTATATGTGTTGATGATTTAAATATTTGAATGTTTAAACTATCAATACATTTAGTTTAGGACTAAGATATTGATCCCAGATTTGGCATTATTCCATATACATGTTTTTTTCTTATTTTATTCTATATTATATAAATTGAATTGTACCTGAAAAGAAATTACTTTTAAGAGAATTTTATTAACTATTAATCTTTTCCTTTTTTATTTTTAATTTTCCTATTCATATAAGATTTTGAATATGATATAGAAGAAAATCTTCAAAATTTTTTTTCCTTAAATATTGCTCCATGTAAGTCATGATTTCTAAATTCAGTTGAAATTTTTGTTCAGTTGTGTTGATAGTTTAAATTATCAATACATTTAGTTTTGGCGAAATAGAATTTGATAACATATCTTGATGCCAAGAAAAAAAAAAAAAAAAAAAAAAAAAAAAAAAAAAAAAAAAAAAAAAAAAAAAAATATATATATATATATATATATATATATATATATATATATATTTAGTTGAGGACTCACAATGATATTCATCATATAGAAGAAAAGCTTCAAAATCTGTTTTTCCTTAAATATTGCACCATGTAAGTCATGATTTTTAAATTCAGTTGAAATTTTTGTTCAGTTGTGTTGATAGTTTAAATATTTAAATGTTTAAATTATCAATACATTTAGTTGAGGTTTCACAAAGATATTGATTCCAGATGTTGCATTACTTGATATTATAATTTTTTTTCCAGTATTCTATACATATATTTTTTTCTTATTTTATTCTATGTTATCTAAATTGAATTGTACCTGAAAAGAAATTATTTTTAAGTGAATTTCATTCATTATTAATCTTTTCCATTTTTATTTTTATTTTTCATATTCATATCAGATTTTGAATATGATATAGAAGAAAAAAATTTTTTCGGTAAATATTGCACTAATGTAAGTGAGTCATGATTTCTAAATTCAGTTGAAATTTTTGTTCAGTTGTATTGATAGTTTAAATATTTGAATTTTTGAACTATCAATACATTTATTTTTGGCGAAATAGAATTTGATTACAAATCTTGATGCCAAAAAAAAAAAAAATAAAAAATGTATTTAAAATATTTAGTTGAGGACTCACAATGATATTCATCATATAGAAGAAAATCTTCAAAATCTGTTTTTCCTTAAATATTGCACCATGTAAGTCATGATTTTTAAGTTCAGTTGTGTTGATAGTTTAAATATTTAAATGTTTAAATTATCAATACATTTAGTTGAGGCCTCACAATGATATTGTTTCCAGATGTTGCATTACTTGATATTATAATTTTTTTCCAGTATTCTATACATATATTTTTTTCTTATTTTATTCTATATTATATAAATTGAATTGTACCTGAAAAGAAATTACTTTTAAGAGAATTTCGTTCATTATTAATCTTTTCCATTTTTATTTTTATTTTTCATATTCATATCAGATTTTGAATATGATATAGAAGAAAAAAATGTTTTCCTTAAATATTGCACCATGTAAGTCATAATTTCTAAATTCAGTTGAAATTTTTGTTCAGTTGTGTTGATAGTTTAAATATTTGAATTTTTAAACTATCAATACATTGAGTTTAGGATTCAAATAATATTGATCCAAGATGTAACATTATTTGATGTATGACGTATATATATATTTTTCTAGGACTCTATACACATATTTGTATGGAAATCTGATAACAGCATTATGTATTAAATTTAGAAAAGCATTTTCTCTTGTTTAATTCTATTTTATATGGATTCAATTGTAGCTGAAAAGAAATTACTTTTAAGAGAATTTTATTTATTATTAATCTCTTCCATTTTTTTTCCTATTCTTATCAGATTTTGAATATGATGTAGAAAAAAATCTTCAAAATTGATTTCCTTAAATATTGCACCATGTTAGTCATGATTTCTAAATTCAGTTGAAATTTTTGTTCAGGTGTGTTGATAGTTTAAATATTTGAATGTTTAAACTATCAATACATTTAGTTGAGAACTTACAATTATATTGATCCAAGATGTTGCATTATTTGATATTGTAATTTTGTTCAAGTATTCTATATCACATAAAACCATATGTAAATCAGATGACATCATTATGTGTTAAGTTTAGAAAAGTATTTTTTCTTATTTTATTCTATATTATATAAATTAATATTATATTGAATGTTTAAACTATTTCTAGGACTCTATACACATATTTGTATGGAAATCTGATAACAGCATTATGTATTAAATTTAGAAAAGTGTATTTTCTTATTATATTCTATATTTTATAAATTGAATTGTACCTGAAAGAAATTACTTTTAAGATAATTTTATTTATTATTAATCTTTTCCATTTTTTCCTATTCTTATCAAATTTTGAAAATGATATAGACGAAAATCTTCAAAAAATTTTTTCCTTTAATATTGCACATGTATGTCATGATTTCTAAATTCAGTCGAATTTTTTGTTCAGTTGTGTTGATAGTTTAAATATTTGAATGTTTAAACTATCAATACATTTAGTTTAGAACCTACATTTATATTGATCCAAGATGTTGCATTATTTGATATTGTAATTTTTTTCTAGTATTCTATGCACCTAACCGTATGTAAATCAGATGACATCATTATGTGTTAAGTTCAGAAAAGTATTTTGTCTTATTTTATTCTTGATTATATAAATTGAATTGTACCTGAAAATAAATTACTTTTGAGAGTATTTTATTTATTATTATTATTTACCATTTTTTCCCCCAATTATTATTAGATTTTGAAAATGCATAAGCTGTGATTTCTAAATTTTACAAAGTGTTAAGTTTTCTATGTAAAGGATATATTAAACTATTTATATAATAAAATGAATAGCTTGATAAATAAATCATAAATATTTATTTAAAATTAAATGAGAATTATTATTTGGTTTATAATACAGAGAATTTTATAACATTATCTTGACTTAAGAAATCAATTCCATATATCATCTCTTGTTTTATTAATTTTATCTTATTATTAAGGTTTATGGAAAAATTATTTTCAAGAGGTAAGTAACAAACTTAATACTTAGCATTTTATATAAACTCAAATATTCAATTATCTATTTGGGCACCTAATTTACAATAATATATAATCACTCTCATTAATATCTACATAGAAAATATTTATAGCCCTCATACAATATAATATAATAAAAATTAATATACATCTTATTTATATAATAGCCCTCTTACTACAATTAGAAATAAATATATGTGGGTCACATCACAAACACATCGAAAAAAATAGATATAAAACTATGCCATATGTGGGCCTCCCAAATGTTGGAAGCACACTCATTAGGCATATTTCAAACATAATTGAAATTGATTATGATTTTTTTTAATTTAAAAAAAATTATGTATTTAGAAAAATATTCTTTTAAAACATGGATATTCAATGATTTAGTTCAAAAGCTTTAAAGTATCTTTTGTTCCACTTTTCCTTGTCGGTCGGAAACTTGGAACTCACAATGAAAAGAAACAGATAGCTCTTTTTAAAAATGGCAGTTTGAATAGAAGAGAAGATGCCAACCGTGTCCTAAGATAATGAGCTGTCTCATTTGTTTTTCTCTGTCGCTAAGCTAAGACACTGCTCGCCGAAAGAATATCCATCTTATCTGTATATTTATTTTTTTTTTCTGATTAGTTTGTCTAATGGGAAATGAGCTGATAGGCATAGAAAGCTTAAGTAAGCGGCATTTTCATAAGAACCTCTAGTCACGTCATCGAAGGCTTTGTAAACGTCTTTCCGTTGTCTTGTGCCGCATTTAATATGCTCCTGTGATAAATCTACTCTTTATATGTACAAGAACAAAAGCTCATCTTAAATATATCTATACTGAAGGTCACGGGCGTCACCGCCGGGGGGGACATGGGGGACGCGTCCCTCCCAATATTTTGACAGGAGGAGACTGTCCCCCCCCCAATATTTTGGCAGAAGAGGACCCAATTAAAAAATTAAACAAAAATACGATTTTACGATTTATCCGAGTTTAACCAATAAAATATAAAATATTAGTTAATTTCAGTACACTCTATTGATAAAAGCTAGTCAGGCGTATTGTATATTTGATGAATTATACAGGGTGTCCCAGACGTAGTGTAAAAAAAAAAAAATGGGTAATACTGCATGTTAAACGGGGTAGAATGTCGCAGAAACGAATTTCCTATCTCAATGTGTTGAATCTTAACTAAAATCTTACGTTTTTTTCTGGAAAATGACTGTTTTCTCTACTTTGGTTTAGCTTAGAAAAAAAAAAAAAAAAAAAAAAAAAAAATTATATTATTCTATTATGCAATTATTTACTCATTTTCATTTTTTCATGCATATATATGTATATAGATACATATATTACTCATTATTTTATTTATTTGTTATTTTTCTTTTCTTCATATTTATTGGTTGCTATCTTGTTTTATATTTAGCCCTGAAGATGACCTGAATATCCGGTCGAAACGTCGGCACAATATATATGTTATTTCACATATAGTGTTTTCATTTGACCGCACCCCCAACCATTTCCATCTCAAAAACAATGATGTTGCACGGCGTTTTTTTTTTTTTTTTTTTTTTTTTTTTTTTTTTTTTTTTTTAATTTTAGATTATTATTACCCTTTTTATATTATTTAGAATTCATGTTCATGTTCTTTCTAGTATTAAAAAAGTAAAACTAACTCATGTGAAGTTCGGTATGCATTGCTTTAGATGCAGGCTCTAGCGCGCTTCCTCATTGCCCCCAGCAACATTCTCTAGCGTGTTTTCCATAAAAAAAAAAAAAAGACTCAAAAGGTGAAGTACAAGTGTTTCATGGGTTACAATAATAAAAAATCTAACTAAAGTCCGCAGTTTTTAGGAAATTTGGCAGCTTCTAGGGTGCTCCTGTGAAGAGTGAGGAATTTTCAAAAACTATTAAAAATTTAAGTTTTAATAAATGTTTTGTGTTTAACGCATCAAAATTCCCACTGAAAGTAGATTTAAAATAACTAGATTCGTCTCATCTTATAGAAAATTTAATGCTGATTAAGAAAACATCACCGTTTTCGTTTCTACGCTAAACCAAAGTAGAGAAAACTGTCATTTTTCAGAAAAAAGTAAGATTTAAAAAATAAAAACAAAAAAAATTCTATCTCCTCAACAGATTGAGATAGGAAATTCTGCGTCATTCTACCCCGTTTAACATGCAATATTACCCAATAGGTTTTTGTTTACACTACGTCTGGAACACCCAGTATATTTTTTAATTCAGCTCGAACTGTTTTGTTTTATTTCTCTACATTTCTTTTTTAAACCAAGCAGCTCGATCCTACTTTCCATCAATTTGATGAAGCTTATATAAGTTGATGGAAAGCAATAAAATTAGTGGGATCAGGATCAGAAGAAAAACTTGGATGAAATTCAATCAAGAAATTTTGGCTAACATCCTTTGACATTAAGCCATGACAATACCCTATTTGAATGTATAACTGAGGCTTAAATTGACGAATTTTAAGAGACTATGAATACCTTTAAAATACAGCGTTGGAGGATGAATTTAAATGCCCCTACAGTTGTTTTTAGGGGTTATTATTTCAACTTTTAGCCCCTAGAATTTCTACCTACCCTATCTAGGAAAATATTGAGCCGTCCCCCCAAATAATTTGGTGCTGGTGACGCCCATGGTATAGGTAATTATGTATAAATTATATTAGTACTGATGTGGTTTTAAATAATTTTATTTAAGTAAATTACAATAGAACAATGTCAAAAAAACAGAGTTGGGCACATTTATATTTATAAATACGAATACGAATTTATTTTTATCTTAATTTTAATATGAACTAGCTGTATGTCCCGGTTTCACCCGGGGAATTTCATTTTTCTAATGAAACGGTCGATTTCGTAAAAAAACCATTGTAAAGCGAGATCATAGCGATTTTTATTAGGATAAAGAATATCAGCTGAAGATCGGCTGAAGTTATGCAATTTTAATATGGACAGGTGTTCGCACCTGGTATCAAAGAACCACTGAGCGAAATTTGGAGAATTTAGGACAAACGGTATGGGTTTCTATAAAGAACAAATAAACAAACAGAAATATTGCCCTGCAGTTTCAGCTTCTGGCAAATCGGCTTCCCTAAGCCTCTGTGGCGCAAAGCGGGCCTCTTATTCCTGGGCATACTCAGTTTCCCGTGATTCTGCCTGTCTAAGCCTCTGTTGTTCAATCCTATTTTAATCTTCGTCGAGTTTCAGCTACTCGTTTTTGACGTTGATTTTTAGCTTTTGAGCACACTACTCCTATTGAAGCTCGATTTTTATGAGGCATTTTTAAAAAATAAATTCACCATACATGTAAATAAACGTATTGTAATGTTAAAAAAAAAAAACATATGGTTTGAAAATCCCAGAACTCGACGCCTACCAAGGGAAGTTCTTACCTGGCCTTGTTGGCCTCTTCAAAATCTATAAACTGATTTTTAGGCCGTTTTTTCGACTCAAACGGCCGATTTCGTAAAAAAAAAAAACAATTTTAAAGCGAGATCATGACGATTTTTTTTAACAATAAAGAATATACCCAGAGATTGGCTGAAGTTATGCAATTTTAATATGGATAGGTGTTCGCACCTGGTATCTAAGAACCACTGAGCGAAATTTGGAGAATTTAAGACAAACGGTATGGATTTCTATAAAGAACAAATAAACAAACAAACAATCAGAATTTCATCTTTATTTATATAGATATGAATATAAATTTATTTATATCACAATATTTGTGAATACGAATACAAATAAATTCGTATTTACAAGTGTGAATACAATAAATTCGTAAATATAGAAATGTTTCTGTAAATAAAAATAAATTCACAGGAAAATTTTTGAATATTCACAAAAAATGTGAATATTTATATCTAAGTCTGTGAATTGATCTAGGGTCAAACTACTCAGACTAAAGTCGACCTAAAGATTGATTATATCGCGTAAGTTGTAATGAATCGATACCCGACGGCGGAATCTCAAAATCGATATCATTTTCATAATCAGCGACCCAAATAACCTAGTAATCGATCTTAATCGATATCAGGTAATTTATTAAGTGCTGATGTGATTTCCTTAAAAAGGGTTAACCCAATAATGTATACCAATATGGAGAAATCCGAAAAGAAATATAAAAATTTATTCGGAAATAATGAATTTCGTAGAAATTCACATCTTTATTTGTAAATGCGGCCGAATCCACAGACTTAGATATAAATATACACATTTTTGTGAATATTCACAATTTTTCCTGTGAATTTATTTTTATTTACAGAAAACTTGCTATATTTGAATAAATTCGTATTCACACATGTGAACTAATTAATTTGTATTCGTATTCACAAATATTGTGATATAAATAAATTTATATTCATATTCACATTAAAATTAAGATAAAAATAAATTCGTATTCGTATTTATAAATATAAATATGGCCAACTCTGCAAACAAACAACGAGAACTCCTATTAATAACAAGGCTAAATTAAAGTGAAAGAACAGTGATTCTAAAGTAACTTTAATGTAAGCAACTGCCACACCAGTTACTTTTTTATATTATTAGTGATTTATCATATCGTTATTTAATAACATTTTTCTATTTTAAAAGACATAAAAAAAAAAAAAATTATACATGAAGGAGGTTACCTACCTATTACCTCATAGATTTTAAGAAACGTTCTTTATATAATTCTTTATTTCCAGATCGGCTCAGAGAGCCATACATGGTTTTTGTAAAATCATATACAATTTTTGTAACATTTGACAAAGAACGGGTACAGACTCATACAAGAGACACCCTAACGACTTACAATTTTGTAAATTTTGATTTAATTATTACAAATAATTTCATGATAATAATTATTAAAAAAAAAAAAAAAATAATAAAAAAAAAAAAAAATAAAAAAATATAAAAATAAAAAAAAAAAAAAAAAAAAAAAAAAAAAAAAAAAAAAAAATAAAAATAAAAAAAAAAAAAAAAAAAAAAAAAAAATAAAAAAAAAAACTAAAAAAAAAAAAAAAAAAAAAAAAAACTAAAAAAAAAAAAAATATATAAAAAAAAAAAAAAAAAAAAAAATAAATAAAAAAATAAAAATAAAATAATAATAAATAAATAAAAATAAATAAATAAAAAAAAAAAAAAAAACCAACTACTTACAAGTGAAATAAAGTTAAAAGAATAGTAACATAATTATGAGGAAATTAATAGTTATACAGATAAACTTATTATGAGTCTCACAGTAGTAGGTCTTGCATTAGCCGGGGTTTCAGCCTTCGGGATGAAACGGGAGCTCCTATCTTGTAAGTTATTGCACCTTTCACAGCCGGTAACTGAGAATGGTATTTCAAAAAACGTTTTTTTATGAATTCGTCTATCGTTCCTATTTTAAGCTCGCGATGAAGTTGACTGTTTCTAACGAACCAGGGGGCATTTACTGCTATTCTTAGAACTTTATTTTGAAATGTTTGTACTTTTTTCCGTTTTGTGCAGGATGCAGCACCCCATACTTCACATCCATACATCAAAAGTGGTCGCAGAATTGTTTTATAAATCAAGATGGTTACTTCAGGTTTAAGACTAGATTTCCTGTTAACTATGGGGTATAGCATTGCGAGTCTTGCATAGGCTTGCGTTAATTTAATATTGAGATGGTGGTTCCAGGTTAATCGACGATCTAGATGCACTCCAAGATATTTTACTGTTTCGCTTGTAGAGTTCCACTGTAGAGAGTTTCCGCTGAGGATTAATGACGGGGGATCTTCAGGACGTCGCAGAGTGAAGATCTTGGCGTTGCATTTTTGTACATTTAAATTTATTTTCCATTTTTTGAAATATTGTTCTAAAATATCTAAGTGAGCTTGCAGTTCATGTCTTGCTGTTATTATGTCTTCGTTTTGAGAAATAACCGCCGTGTCATCCGCAAACATAGCAATAGAAGTAACTGGAGACTGGGTGATATCATGGAGGTAAAGGTTGAAGAGGGTCGGTGAAAGAACTGAACCTTGTGGGGTACCAGCTCGGATTGGTCTTACGGTTGAGTTGCTGCTATTTATTCTTACAGTGAATGTCCTGTTGGTGAGAAATGAATGGAGAATGTTGAGCAAATATTTCGGGGTATCTATTTTCTTCAATTTGTATAAAAGACCTTGATGCCAAACTTTGTCAAATGCTTGCTGAAAATCCAGGAAAGCTACTAAAGTATGTTTTTTCTTTTCGAACCCGTTCACTATTAATTCAGATAATCTTGCGAGTTGGTGTGACGTGGAATGTCTTTGCTGAAAACCGAATTGGAAGTCTGGAATGATGTTAGTTGCTTGAAGATGGGATGAAAGGCGTCGTTTTATCACAGATTCCAGCAATTTTCCTAAAATGGGCAATAGACTTATGGGCCTATAGTTGTTGATTTGCTTGGGGCTTTTACCGGGTTTA
Source organism: Aelia acuminata (assembly GCA_911387785.2). NCBI lineage: Eukaryota > Metazoa > Arthropoda > Insecta > Hemiptera > Pentatomidae > Aelia > Aelia acuminata. Next base: position 149,130,521 of record OU426980.1, read on the forward strand.
TGTATCACAACTAGTTCAGCTTTCTTCCATGTATCAGGAAAATGACCAATTCGTAGGCAGCTATTGAAAATTGACGTAATTAATAGGATAGCTTTTCTGGGCAACTTCTTGATGGCAATTACCGGGATCAGATCATGACCAGGACTTTTCTTTGTCTTAAGGTTTCTGATTAATTCTTGAATTTCCTTCGGGGAAGTGAATTCTAGCGAAGGTTGGACAGTTGTTAAAGGGACTTCTAGCGTATTTACATCCTCATTTACTACATTTCTGCTTGTCGTGTCTCTACCGTCTTCTGAATTTGAGAAAGTTTTCTCAAAATAATCAGCAAAAGCTTCAGCTTTTTCCTGGTCACCAGATATGAATTCGTCGTTTTCGATAATAGTGGGAATTCCTTCATGTTTATTTAAAATCCTTTTGGTAGCCTTCCATAATGAATAATCTCTTGAATCTAGGTTTGAGACATAATTCTTGTATTGAGATATTGTGAACTGTTCTAATTCCTTTTTAGTTATTCTCTTCAAACGATTCCATTTTATTTTGTGCATAGGATTTCGAGTGGTCATCCACAATCTTCTTACTTTATTTTTGTCTCTTATTAATTGAAGAATACTATTTGGAAGACAATTTAAAACCGTTTTTCTTTTAATACTGAACGTTTTTACAGTTGAGTCGCTTATACATTTAGATATGACTACCGACAGGTTATTTATAACGTCATCGATTTCATGAGGCTGTGGAAAACTTTTTTTTATAAAGATATTTTGGTGTATTAAATTTTTGTACATGTCCCAATCAATTATTCCATTTATTAAAGATTTACGGGAGGGAATTTGATGAATTTCTGTAGAGAATTGTATTAACACAGGGACATGATCGGAATTTAGAGCAGATATTGTCTGGGCCGAAATAGGCGCATTAATATTTTTGCTTAACACAATATCCAATACATCAGGCGCACACCCCCGTCTGAAAAATGTCGGTTCAGTTGGCGTTGTTATTTGAATATTATGTTTAGAACATATTTCTAAAAGTTTATTTCCGTTTTGATTAGATTTGTGACAGCCCCAGTAAATATGTTTGCTATTCATATCACCCAAAATTAACGTACGCTCGTTAGATGGCATTAACTTGTCAATTTCTTCTTCTAATATTCTCTTATTTGGTGGTTTGTAGGCAGATGTAATGATTACGCTGGGATTAGATTTTAAACGAATTGAGATTGCTTCGATGTTTGATATGGGTGGAAAAAAAATTTCTTCAAAATTTAAATTATTTCTAATGAAAATGGCTACACCTCCGGACGGTGACAAGCTGTCTCTGTCTTTTCTCAATGTTTTATAACCAGGTATATTAAATTTGGTATTTGCTGAAAAATGTGTTTCAGAAACGCATGCTACGTCAATGGAGTTTGATTCAAGAAAAATTCTGAATTCACTCTTTTGTGAAGAAACACCGTTGGCATTCCAGTTTAAAAGTTTTAATTTTCTTAATTCAGGAGGCATATGATAAAAATAAAATTTTAAAATTACGTTTTACAATAGATTTATAAAATAGAATTGAAAAGGCAGTAAACACGTATATTGTTATGGACTGCGAAGGTATTATAACAGTAGATAGCCCATTGTTTACATTAAGGCCCATTTGTGAAGAAGGAGGTAACGAGGGAACTTAAATAAGTCATTATTTGTGAAAAATATGGTCTAATGGCATCAATGATAATTTTTGTGATTGTGGTTAGAATGCTTTCACTGTTAACTTCGGTATTACTTTTTTGTTCTGGGACTTGATCTGATGATACAGCTGAGGAATATGTGAATTTTGGTGTAGTTCTTTTGAATGGCCTGCGATTTGATACATTTTCTTCAGTTATATTGTTATTTTGTGCTTCGACAGGTGAGTTCATTTTATTTTTCATAGTTTGGTAATAGGGACAACCTCTGTAGCTAGCTGCATGTGCTTGATTACAATTTACACAGAACGGTTTGTCGGTAAATTTAAGGGGGCATTTTGAAAAATGGTGTTTATCTTTACATTTAACACACCTTGGTTCCAATCGACAATAATTTTTGGTATGACCATATCTTTGACAGTTGGTACACATGGGTATATCATTGTTTCGGTGTTTAGGTTCTACTGAGATAATGGCGTAAAATAAATTAGTCAATTGAAAAATCTCAATGGCCTTTTCATTATTAACAAGTGACACTAAACAGAGTGGTGTTGGTTTTTTTTCCTTATTTAAAATTCTGGCAACGTGTGAAACTTGAAAATTTTTAGATTTTAGTTCAGTTTTTAACTCCTCTTCGGTAATAGAATAAGGAACATTTCTTATAACTACATTTAAAGTTTTGTTTTTTTCTAATGAATATGTGTGATATTCTATTTTTTCCTCATCGTAATATTTTGTAATTCTTCTATAATCTTCTATAGACGATAACATTATTTTAGTATTATTACCAGCTACTTTGGTTGTAAATGAATTTAAGCATAATGAGTTAAGATCATTTAATATTAATTGATAATTATTAGCGTTATGTAAATATATAGGAGGAATTTTAATCGTATCTGTATTGCTATTAATTTTATCACTGTTTTGACTAGCATTTTGTTTTGAAGAAGATGGATTATCACTATCTAGGTCGGTTTCATTAAGTTCCTGGAATTTGTTGGTTAGTTTAATTGGCGATATTTCACTGTAATATTTACCCATTTTTTTAACGGGAGACTGGTTTTGTGGAGATCCCTCGTGATACCTTTTCTTTGAGTTGGATTCTTCTAAACATTTGTTTTCCTCTGGTTTAGCAGTAGGATGTTGGCAGTTATTGGAAATAGGTGGAACACCTACCTCTTCACTTGGGTTCATTAATTATGAACAGAAAAGAAGAAAAAAAAAAAAAAAAAAAAAAACAACATAAAACCGATAAATACATGTGAAAGTAAACAAAAAAAAAATTATGAATTCACCACACAGTACAACCGCACTCTATGAAAGTCAGAGGCCAACTGTTAAGAAACGTTGAAGCTGTTTTAGTTAATGAAGTTAGTGATCTGATACAACTGAGTCCATACCCAAAGTATTGACTCATTTTGTGCCAGCGCTAAAAGAAGGAACATAATCGAATTTGGAACCAGAAGATCCCTTCTAGACTCATACCTATCTGATTTAGTTTAAAGAAGAAGATACAAGAACGAGGATATATTTGATTGTATTTTAAAATCAATAAAAGCATGTTTATTGACAATAACAAAATTTAACTTTTTGTCTGTTAAATTAATTACATTGGCTGTTTCTTTTAGAATGTAGTGCTCTGATTCCAAATTCGAAAAGCATTTTTGTCTCAGTGGCAAGGATTTTTAGTAGTTTCAAAATAAACAAATAATATAGTGTTAAAACAATTTTATTTGATCAGCTTTCTTACCGTAATTTAAATCAAAATGTAGCCTTTAATGATTTCCTGCTGTATTTTACGGCTGGTACATCTATCTTCAAAGACCTAAGAGGTTCTGTTTGGACTAAATTAATAGAGTCACCTAACTAGGCCGGCTCACAGATGTAGACTGATGAGAGGAGTCCAGAGGGGACTCATGTCAGGACCCGTGTCTGGGGGCCAGTGTTTTGACTGAGCCTGTTGAAACTTGTTGGCTAAACATGCTTTAAGAGTTCAGACGACTTATTTGTTATCTATATTGCATCCAATATTATCCTGCATTGGTGGTGAGCCTTATTTAGAGCAAATAATTAGAATATATTAATCAAGACACGTTGATAGCTATGAAATATAACTTTTTATTTACAAAATTTATAATTACAACAAATCTTGGCCTCATGGACGACTTTGATCGTCATATTCGGAATCACCATAGCAAAATACATATGATACAGCCACATTTACCCATTTTACAAAAATACTGTTGATCGGTGTAATCCAACGAATTGTAGGGTAAACCATACAGTTATTATTGGCACTCAGTACAGTTATTGGCACCCCAACTTTAACTTAAAGAAATAGGTAAACAAGTCCTAATTTTGCTACAAGATATACATGATTCTAATGTTTGAAGGGTCTTCTAAGTCATCTATGAAGTAAGACTTTAACAAACTAACCATAGGGAAGATTTCACAATTAAATCCACAGGGTGCCAATAACTAGATTTGGCACTTTTAACAATAAATATTGCCATATTGTAAAACTATTGATCTTTTGACGCAAAAAAACCTCTTGAGTCTTTATGAGGATAGATAATGAGGAGCTATAGGAAGTTTCTATTTGATCCCTTTATAAAAATTATTTTTTTAAATTTAACTACAGAAATTTAGTCTTAAGGGTGCCAATAACTGTTCGGTTTACCCTATACTAAACTATCATTTTCATTTACATTTCAAGCTTGTTAAATACATTACTTTAATCATCTGTTCTACTCCAATGTTAATTTAATTTTAATATAAATCGATCTTTTAGAAATAAACGACTGGTGGGGGTAAAGTAAAAATGACCCCTTATTTATTGTCTGTTCTCAAACCAATCAGAAGGGGCAAGAACGATCGAAAAATACGATCACGAGTTGACCATAGTAAACCAGGCAATTCTAGAACCATGTCCACAGTAGTTCGAGTAGTTTAACGTCACCTTATGCTGCTATGGCTAATCGGATGATGCTGCAGTGGGAGCCCCAAATATTGTCTATCCAGCTGTAATTAGAATCTTTAACGAGTAGGGTAATCCATACAGTTATTGGCACTCATTACAGTTATTGGCACCCCAACTTTAACTTAAAGAAATAGGTAAACAAGTCCTTTTTTTATTACAAGATATACAGGAGTCTAATGTTTGAAGGGTCCTCTAAGTCATCTATTAAGTAAGACTTTAACAAGGGAAGATTTCACAATTAAATCCACAGGGTGCCAATAACTAGATTTGGCACCTTAACAATAAATATTGCCATATTGTAAAACTATTGATCCTTTGACCCAAAAAAACCTCTTGAGTCTTTATAAGGATAGGTCAAGAGAAGCTATAGGAAGTTTCAATTAGATCCCTTCATAAGAAGTATTTTTTTTAATGTCCCCACTGAAATTTAGTCTTAAGGGTGCCAATAACTGCACGGTTTACCCTACCTGACATCGTATAGGCTCGTGACCTTCATTTGCGTCCCATCCGGGAAACGAACCCGCGACCTTCCATGTATAAGTTCGCCATGCTACACCACAGATGACTACAGAACTCTGTACTATTTAACAGAGAAAACATCTGGTCTTTGTTAGGTACATATAATATTATATAAACCTGTTAAGTCTGTAAGTTTGTTAGATACCAAGTCATCCTAGAAATTATTTTTTCAATTTTGAAAATTATTTTTTTCTATTACAAAAACCTCCACGATGGACTAATTGCCCGTCTCTTGGAGTCCATCTAATTTACAATATTTAATACAAATTATATTACAAAAGAAATAAACACAAAAATAAAACAAATATTGTGAAATGTTCTTTGGTATTTACCCTTCATTGAAATAAATAAATGTTAAACTAAATTTTGCCAATCAATAGTTAAATTCTGTAATAAGTAGCTTTCTGTAACTATAAGCCTCTTTAATATACCTATATAACCTAACCCAGTCTTCAACATTCAGGTACCCTATAACTGAACTTTCGTTAAGAACCGATTTTCCTAACCATTTTCTCCTGAATTCACTAGGGCATTTTCCTAAGAAATGAATTATGGTTTCTTTTTCATTTAGATTGCACATACTGCATTCGTGAGTTTTGTTCTGGACCCACGGCTTAAAGTTTAAGTTCAGGAGTTCCCCCCTTGCCTTAAAAATTAACTTCATAAATTGTAATTTATGGTTGTCACCAATATAGCTAGCTATTTTTGAGGTCTGTTTCCAGTATTTTATATTTTTTTCTATTATGAAAACCTCTTATCATCACGCGATTGAAATTGAATTTTTCAGTTTTAGATATGGATAACTAAGGAAATCCTAAAAAGGCTAATCGACGGTAAATGGTCGGGTGGGTAAACGTTCGTGGATCCGACCGCAACGTAGATGATCGAATTGTGCGAGGTATGACCTTGAGGATTCGGGTTTTGATGAGGTTCAGTGGGAAGTATGTCGGTAATGTGGAGTTATTATCGGAATAAAGGTTGTTTTTCTTCATATCATCATTACTACTACATTGAAAAAGTAACTATTTTACTTTTTGTTTTTTTTAGTCCAGTGATCCTAAATACAAACTGAAGTGACCCTTTTGATAATGTGAAAAAAAAAAGAAAGTGTTTGATGCTACGTATAATTTTTGGAGAAAAATTCCCAACACTAGTAAAATTAATTTACTATCATACGTAGTCTTTCCAAAAAGTCATCATTATTGTTCAATGGGATCATAAAAAATGTACAGGGCCTTCGAGACATGTCCACAATTAGAGTGACCGAAGGCAGTTTATATATTTATATTATATTTAAAAAACTGTTAATTTATATTATATTGTGAAGTCTTCCATGTCTGTAGAATAATAATTATATACAAGACAAGATGTAGTTATTGTCAATATTTGTTGAACGTATAATGTAACAGCAACGTCAGCTGTATCCTAAATGTACACTAGAATAAAATTATCTCTCATTCATTATAATAATTGTCACTTATTAAGATTCTAATGTGAACCGGTCTCCTCTCATCAATGAACAAATTATCATTCATGTAAATGCAAGTATGCAAGCTAAGTGAATTATATTTGCCTTCGCTTGTAAGAACTGTCACGACAGTAAATGTCTTAGGACAGCCTGCTGATATATTTATCCTTAAGCAAAGTCAACACCCTATCCAATAATTGCCAAGCACTAAGCAATAGAGAGAGTGTTTGCCCACCTCTGTTTATCCGTTTTCCATGTATTGTTCGTTTTATGAGACAAATTAAAGGAGTTACTTTTTTTTAATGTTTGTTTTTTAAGGTTATTTGTATATTAACATTTTTGAAATTAAAACATTTTAGGCCAATTGTTTCTTTTGTAACATAAGAAGTTTAAGGCCTACCCTACCATCGCGTTAGACGATTTTTGTTCAGGTTTCCCCCACCACTTCCAGTTAGTTTTTGCTGAATGTGTGAATCTGGTTTTAAAATTTATGAGGATATAAGGTCAATTGATAAGGAGAACACAAATATTAATGAAAATATTGTAAAAAATAATTATATCTAACTATGAAAGAGGTAAGAATTATATTACCTATATTTAATTAACTACAAGTATATTCATTTATCTTACATTTTTACATCGATTTAGAATTACAGTATCTTTTTAGAAAATATTGATATACGTTATATGATGATTTTTTTTTTTTTTATAACATTTTATAAATAATCAAACTGTATTATTTATTGATTTTTACTTTTTACGAAGCAGGTAAGGATTATATTACTTATATTTCATTAACTACAAGTATATTCATTTATCTTACATTTTTACATCGATTTAGAATTACAGAATATTTTTAGAAACTATTAATATATGTTATATGATTTTTTTTTTTTTTATATCATTTTATAAGTAATCAAACTGTATTATTTATTGATTTTTTACTTTCACCTATTACTTATCTACATATGAAATATATAGTAAAGGAAAGTATTGAGATCGTGAAAAATTTCGACTTCCGGTTTTCAATGGAAATGCATGTTTAAGGGGTCTCCTGAGTCCAAATAACCAAGTCCCGGGAAATGGCCTGTGTGTGAACCGACTATCTCAAAAACTATAAACCGGACGAACTTGAAGTTGGGTATTTGGTGTATGTATGTATATTCCCGCGATGTGTCAGAAAAAAATTCATCAAAATGTTTAATCAGAATCAAATATTCTTTATCATCAATTAGGTTTTTTCATCATTAAAATATTCTGAGGGGGCTTAAATAGGGAATGGGACTTTTTCTAATATAATGTAAAGTAGGGTAAACCGTACAGTTATTGACACCCTTAAGACTAAATTTCTGTAGTGTAATTTAAAAAAATACTTTTTATGAAGTGATCAAATTGAAACTTCCTATAGCTCCTCAACATCTATCCTTTTAAAGATTCGAGAGGTTTTTTTTGGGTCAAAATTTCAATAGTTTTACCATATGGCAATATTTATTGTTAAAAGTGCGAAAACTAGTATTGACACCCTCTGGATTTAATTGTGAAATCTTCCCTATGGTTAGTTTGTTAAAGTCTTAAATCATAGATGACTTGGAGGACCCTTCAAACATTACATTCATGTATATCTTGAAATAAAATTAGGACTTGTTTACCTATTTCTTTAAGTTAAAGTTGGGGTGCCAATAACTGTACTGAGTGTCAATAACTGTATGGTTTACCCTAATTAACATTATTTATTTTTTTCAACCTTTACTGATGATTCTTCACCATAACCCTAATTTCAAAGGATTTCCGATATTGATTAATACAATTAAAATTCTATCATTATGATTTTTATTTTTTATGGTCAGAAATGAAATCAATTACACAAAGAATCAAACAACAAATTCACATGAATAATTTCTTCACCAATTAGCAGATGAAAGAGCTGAGTTTATACAGCTGATATATTCAGCTCGGGGATTGGACTAGTCTGAATATAAATGAAAGAAGATGGGATTAGAATAAGATTTTATCTTTGTTTATCTCTCGGATGTCGCCCAGCGAGGTTTCCTCTTGGGATGGATCTCACTGGATAATTGATGAAGGCGGGGTTAGTCCGGAATTTATCGCCATCTCCTTCCATTTCACCTTCTAATTCCTCCATTAAGGGCCATCTTTTATAAATCAACATTTAAACGTTAACTCATGGCACAAGTGATGATTACAGGTCATTAGGTGAAGAATTTTCCAGTCAGCAGCATTCTCCGTCCAGGCTGGACAATTTTACATACACCATCTCCAGTAATACAGTCCAGAATTGAACATTCATGTGCAATCACAAAGTACAACCAAAGGATTTTTGTTTATTTGATAACACTTACTGTCCATACCAGAACATTTTGTAACTTTCAATATAATGCACCAGAGCAGTACCTTACATTTCATACAAGTATTCAAAAGTCGAGGTTGGTCAGTCAGCTGAGAATGTCAGGCACAGAAGAGCTAAGATTACGCGACAAGGACAAAGGCGTGCATCAAAAGAAAAATGAAGCGTGTGCCTTCTGTAACCAAGTTTTAGGGAACATTTTATGTCATTTCCTTCTTGAATGCTCGACTCTGGAAGGATTTAGAAATAGGTACCTGCAGGAGTATATATCATATCCCCATCAAGAAATCAATTTAGCCAATATACTAAGCATTGACTCTCAGGATCAACTCAACAATATTTTCTACTTTTTAAAGGCAGCCCTCAATAGGTCTTACTAAACTTAGTGAATTCCTCTATCGCTTGTTTTATTTACGCTTTTAGTTGACTCTTATTATTGTGTGAACTTTTGTTCTCTTTTGATCCACATGTTTATTATTGTGTTGTGTTTCAAATGTTTATTTTATATTTTTGAATATTTATTAAGTTTAAATAAATTTGTTCTTATTTAGTGTAAAGTCTAAAGCTTGTAAGGACTCAAATGTTATCATAATGTACTGAAATGTTGATCAAATATTTGTACAAGAAAATATTCTTTCACAAATAAATATATATTCTATTCTATTCTATTCTTACTGTCCATACGGGGGATTACTCTAGAGGTGAAACCAAAATGGAGGGAAGGGCGAGATTTTTTTCGTGGGTCCGTCACAGTACGGATTCGAACTTCCACCGTTCGGCTCGAAAGTGCTGAACCGTGTCGCGCTCTAACACGCTCGCCTATTCCGGCCCAAACACAGAAATTAAGTAAATTTCACCAATGAATTACTATAAGTTGGCATTTATAACCAGGGTATCAAAGCGATAATCCAAAAATTAAATTCCATAAATTATTTAAAACAAGTTTTTAGGAAGAGACTATTGAATTATAGATACAGAATGCAAGGCCTTTTTTTTTTTTTTTTTTTTTTTTTTTTTTTTAGAACAACAATTTTAGAAGATTTTCGACAGAATTTTCTTTATATAATTCCATATACTTGTTCATAATGCTCATTGTACTACTTTTGTTTAAAATTCTGAGATTTTTATTAATATTGGCACTGTCAAGCATAGTTTTATTATTTGGGAATTGCTGGTTATGCTGGTATGGTTTGTGCAAAGTGAAAACAAGCGTTTTATTAACTTCCCGATCAATTTTTATTTTTATCTCATTCTTATAGATCTTTAAAAACTTACTCAAAATCTGTTCAATTCTTTCTTTAGTTTGATCTTGTGCTGTGAATAATTCTTGAACGAGAATACGAGACTTTGAGGCCTTGCATTCTATATCAATTGTTTTCAAAATCATTAGGTACCTATACTTTTATCAAGGTTTTTTCTATTATATAAGTATCAGTGAATATAAAATCATCATATCACTATAATATAAGTGAAGAAAATCATATCCTGATTATTATTTTTTGAACACAAATATTTCTATTAAAAATAATAAGAAGTTTCGAGTAATAATTAAAATTCAATATTCATATATATTTTTGATTCAATTTTATATATACATATATATATATATATATGTATATATATATATATATATATATATATATATATATATATATATATATATATATATATATGCAGAATATGAATGAAAAGAGTTCTAGACTTGTTGGAACAAACTGTTCTAGTACATGATCGTGACTCTTCGAAAATAATCTATGCCTACTTGAACCTTCTAGACTGTTCTAATTCAGACTAAATATAATTATTTATTGGAGTTTTTATTGTTTGTCAAACATTGTGAATTATTGTTTTCGTTAAATAAAAATTTTTTAAACCCGTATAACAAAAATATTACAATATTGTTTAAACATTCTCCATGAAAAAGTTTGAATTTACAGTAGATGGTGAAAATATTTTTATTTCCGAAATGAGTTAGAAATTTTGGTTTACAAATATATATATATATATATATATATATATATAGATAGATAGATAGATAGATAGATAGATAGATAGATAGATAAAAACTGCCAAAGCTGCGTTGTTATAGATGGAAGAGTTTAATTTTAAAATTAATTGTTTTCCAAGTGCCCAAGTAACTGTATGTGAAAAAATAAAATCTTTAAACTCTTATTGGATGAGAAATCTCCATTTTCTATTATATTCAGTTGATGAGAACGGATGGTTGGTTCAGTGATAGTTACAATATGTAAAACATACAAAAACTACAAGTGACTTTTTTTTTAAATATATTTATTTTTAAAATAGCATTATTACAGTTAGGAAAATGAGGATTTTCAAAACGTCCTATCCAGCATGATATGTGTTTTTTTTTTTTAAGCTATGAAATATTCTACTAATACAAGAATGATACACAAATGAATTCCTATATTTACGGTAAAAAGGGTGGATTGAGATACCAGAATAATTTAATTCAGTTTTGTAAATAACTACATATATTTTTAATTTAGCAGATCTTATAAGCTTATTATCTGACATCATTCATCAGCAAACTGTCTGTTAGTCTGTGGCTCATCTAACCATTAAATTTTTGTTAAATTAGGAAAACACGTGTTTTTTGTTGTTTTTTTTTTTTTTTTTGCATTTTTAGATTGTAAAAATAACTGATTTTTTTTAGAATATTCTAAAGAATTTCGATATAAACAGTTAGAAACGGGTGACACAAGATAATGAAATAAAGTATTTAAATGTATCATGCATATTGAAAAATGATTTGGGTCTTATATTATATTATAAGTAAATATTTGGGATATCTGTTACTTTTTAATTAACCTTACATAAACAAACACATGTATATTTAAATTATTTTATTAATACAGAACCAAATACAAATTGTAAAAACTTGTCAAATGAATTAAATAGTATAAAATTCATTAATATTTTTTTAAACAAAACCTTGAATAAATCCTCTTCTTCTTCATACAAATTCACATAATTTATAACGACGACATTTATAATTATAACACCGCCAACGAAATCCTCTTTTTTCACTAAAAAAAAAGCTTCACGTATGTTCCTAGCTGTATGTATTATACCTTCTTCCTGAAACATTTGCAATGCTTTTTTATCATCTTTTCCGAGGTATGAATACAATTCAAATCCGTTCATTATTAACTTTTAAACAATAAATGAGAAATATATGCACTTAACCTTTTAACTTTTTTACAATGAATTCATATTTATTGATCATGTGTTCTAATTTGAAAGAAACCTCTAAGGTAACTGTTCCATATCATAGGGGGAGTAAAGTAGAAAAGTCCCAATGATTTTTATCATTGATTTCTTCAAGAGATTCAATAAAAAAAAAAAAATTCGGGTTTCATTTCAACATGAGTAAACGAACATTTCTAAACTAAAATCCCAAGATAGGTATTTGTCTTTTTGAGAAAATCATTTTTAAAGTTGATACTCAAATATTTTATTAAACAAAATTGTATCACAAAAAAAGGCGTCACGTCTAATGGTTTTTAATTTCTAGCATACGTCCACTCCAATCGTTTTTAATCCACAAAATTTGTTGCTTTTCTATCACAGGTATTTAGAAGCAAATTATTGTGATTCTTTTTTTTTTTTTTACTTTACATTTATAAGCTACTAAATATGTTTAATATTCCATTTTCCTTATTTATTTTATTCACCTAACGTTTCGAACTTTGGGTCCATCTCTAGGGGCATCTGTTGAACATTTTTAATATTCCAACAACCTTTTTTTGTCAATAATAATTGTTTTATTTAAAATACATACGTCATTCCTTATTTCATAATGATTAACTTTCATCAAATTTTTCATTGATTGTGGGACCATTTCACTGTCACTATTTACTAAGGTAACTGTACCAATAGTTGACAGTTTAAGAAAAAATAATTATATTATTGACACTGTTTGCCAATATATTGATGTTAGGTTAATATTTGTTATGCACTTAGTTAGGCCAATACCTCTAGAAAACTAGGAAAACAATATCCTATGGTCTACATTTACGGTTTTTATAAAAATTATTTCTTAGATACTGCTAAAATGAACCAATAGTTGACACTTCAAAATGTGAAGGTTTGGAAAGTTGACATTTATAGTTTTAAAGTTGACACATGCATTAATTTTTGATTTCCTATGATTTTAATAGGTAATAAAGACTGCAATAAAAGTCAATATTTTTTACTTTCACTTATTTTATTTATAAACTAGTAAATTCACAATGGAAACAAAATAAAATTTCCACAATTTAATTATTTTATACATAAAAAGCTTAAATGAGACAAAAAACAAAAGAAACATACTTAAACGAAAAATTACATCACCCAGTTAAGTAAATATGTAAATAGATTTTAGTAATGAAGAAGTTTCGTTTTTTTTTAATGTTGGTTTTGCACAATTTTAGACTCTCCAATGATAAACTCCACTCACCCAGTGCTCTTTGAGACAATTAAAGATGGCCACATTCATTGGGTGGATGAAATGTGTAGCATTTTTATAAAGTGCGACTGATAGCAAGTATCCCATGTTCTTAGCAGAATTGGGAAGTGGGGAGAGTCAAATGCGTCGCGTGTCCCTTCAGGAATAGGATTATTGGGGATGCAATTTTGCTGTTAATGATCCATGGATAGAGCACACTAGCTACAAATTCATAGAATAAGACAACTGTCATCCATACAGACTCAGACTTCCATAAACCACCCCTAGATGAAACACTATTTCCTAAATGAAATTATGGATTAATTTCTGTTCTAATAGTTGACACCTACATATAAGCCCTAAAAAAATTGTATAAATATATTGAAAAGGATATCAAATGATTCTCGTGAACTTAATGATTACCTTAAAACAGAATTGAACTCAAATAAAGCAACTAAAAGGCTTATTTAACTTGACCTCCATCTTAATGAAACAGAGTAGCAGAAACCAAGTTGTCAGGCCACTAGAAAATTCGTTATTATAACCTCTCACAAATATGCTGAAGTTTTATACAAACTAATGTCGATGGCAGCACAGCTAACTAGTATAACTTGATAAATTACAGCCAAATTTTGAACCAAAATAATCAACCCTGAATCTTATTATTCGAACCATTGGACCACTATCAACTTATGGTACAGTAACCCTAATTAAGCATAAATAAGTGCTGAAGTTTAACAAAAATTACTGAAGTATAAAAAGTGTGTAAGTTAAACTCCGAAAAATAGCCGATGATTTACACTGCTTAGGAGCGTGTCCTTCCCTTATCAGTTGATGGAACATTAAATATTGGAGCTTGTAGTACGATATTTTATCCCGTGTTATTAACGGACTTATGACTTTTTTTATTTTTTACCCTTTATCAAAATACTAATGAATCATTATGAATTCACTCTTAATATATTTTCCCTTCTCACGTCATTATCGAGTGAAGAGGGATTCTAGTTTCATGTACTTCTAACTTATCATTGTTTCCATAATATAAATTATTAGTTTTCATTGTCCCATTATTCAATTTCTAAGCCATATTTTATTTATTTAAAGTTATTATTCAGGCTTTAGGTCGCAAAATAATCATATCACTTATTTTGATAAAAAAAACTTTGTCTACGTTACATTAGGGGTACGCTGATATATCAACTCCTTTTTGTAACTTTAATGATGAAAACACTCCTTTCAATTCATATCCTCTTTTGTATAATAATCTTGTTTAATCAAAAGAAAAGCAGTTGACACCAGCTTTGAATTTTTAAATAACATATTCCTGCCCTGTAAAATTGCAACCAGAGAAAGCGTGAAATGCATGATGTGCAGAAATTTGGCCCCCCACACTTTTCTCACAATGCATTAATGTTGATTGCGATAGTTGGCGAATATTAAATTTGCTTTTCTTCTAATTTCATTACTATATCCATTTGTTGTATCCAATAGGAGGGGTGATCAAAAAGTTCCAGGACTGTTGAGATTGCGCGGCAATGGAGTGTCATAGAGCAGTGCGGTTGGCAGCATTGTTTAGCGTGACTCTTCCTGAGCTCAGCTGTTTATTCAGTATGTTGATAACCTTCTTCATTGCAAAGTTACTGCTGTTTTCGTAAAAAAAAGTTTTTTGTGTTCGGCGATTCTTTCCCTTCATGGGTCTCTTAAGTTTTGGAAACAAGAAAAAGTCTGCAGGGGTAAGGTCAGGTGAATATGGAGGCTGGGGAATGACCGTCATTCCATTTTTGGTGCAGTAGTCGCGAATGAGCAGTGCGGAATGAACAGGCGCATTGTCATGATGCAGCACCCACTCACCGCTCCGCCACAACTCTGGTCTCTTCCTCCTTATTGCCTCGCGCAAATTTCTCAGGGTTTGAAGATAACGAAAGCGGTTAATGGTCTCATAACATTTTACCCAACTTCACACAAAACTTTACGCAAACGCGTTGCTCTTCCTTTACATTCATTTCACAAAATCGCCGAACACAAAAAACTTTTTTTTACGAAAACAGCAGTAACTTTGCAATGAAGAAGGTTATCAACAAACTGAATAAACAGCTGAGCTCAGGAAGAGCCACGCTAAACAATGCTGCCAACCGCACTGCTCTATGACACTCCATTGCCGCGCAATCTCAACAGTCCTGGAACTTTTTGATCACCCCTCGTATTTTAATATGTTTATATTTTAGTGTCAAATAAAACTCGTTTCTTACATAGATAATATAGGGGAGAGCGGGGTTGATTGGCATAGGGGGTAGGTTGGCCATTGGCTCATAGTTTCCGTCACACCTATTGTGAAGGCCCCACTATTGTACCATGTGACCCGCTCGACCTCGGGAGTCTTGTCCTAAGTTTTCAATCCGAGCTAACAGTGTAGAGAAGAGTGTGCTTCATTGATTGATTTTACAACATGTAAGTAAATTTTTATACTAACCAGTTTCTTGTTTGATTGTTCTCCCCTGTCTTGGCAGCCATCTTTCATATGATCTCCACTGTGGGGTTAGTTAGCTCTCTTCAACTGGGGTTTGTTGGCGCAGCAGCAATTCACAAAAGCAAGGTAAACATAAACAAAGGTGAAACTACCAATTGTCTTTAGTTCCAGCAAGGAGGATGAGAGCAATTTTTCGTATGCAGAAAGTGTCTGTTGTTATTCTATTTTACCTTAAAAGCTGTTAAGAACCGATTCAAAATTATTATACCATTATACTGCAGATTTTAATAAGAATAATATGTCTCAGGCAGAACTTGGATGAGATGGCTACACAACCCCACCTTCTAGGTCAACCTGCCCCACACAGGGGGTTAATTGGCTTACTCTGGATTGACGAATTCTTCAATTTTCTATGATCTTAGTATTAAATACTATGTGGTGAAAAAAATACTTGAAGTACTCTTATACTTGGAGTTTACAGTGGTATCAGCCCTATTGGGATTATATTAACAGGAACGACTCAACAATCAAAAAAAGTGAAAATTGTTGCCAACCAACCCCGCTCTCCCCTATACTTTTTTATTTTCCTACAACGATTATTGTTTTATTTCGGTTCTCGGTATTTTATAAAAAGTTTTGCATAATAATAAGGTGAATGATTCAGGTTTTTCATATCTCATAATAAAATAGTTTTGTTTTTGTTTTTTTAATATTTTTAGAACAATATTTCTTTTAATGGCAGAATGAAAATTTGAGATTTTTTTGCATCTGGCTCTCGTCCTATAAACATATGATTCGAGCTACAGAGCACGACTAACTCTCCATTCCATCGCTTATCTGTCAAATTTAATCTGAATTAGAACTATCAAGAAGGTTTTCGACAAGCGTAGATTTTCGATCAGGCACGAACAAAAAGTCTGGAACTCATTTCAATCAAATGCTTTTTTGTTGTTTTTTTCAAGTAAAATATTTTAAATAATCTTCATTGTTTTTTTTACTTAAATTAATATACTTATAATTTATTGATTCATTTCATTTGATTCATGAGACTGCGTTTCATTATAATTCAATTAATAGCGAAACTTTTTTTTTTATTAATAATAAATAATAGGTACTTAAACCTAATCTTATGTCTGAACTACAAGAAAACATCCTTTAAAATACAGTATACTGAATGCTATACTGACATAATGATTTATTAAAATTTTGTACAATTTGTTTTACATAAATTAAGTCGTAAATAACTCAAATCTGACACGTATTATCCAATGCTTCTTCTCATTATTTATTTACAAATTATACTAAAGAATAAGAAAGACAGCATAATTTTATTTACCTGTCAATTTTTATTCTGTTTATGTTTTATTTTTTATGTTTTCCTTTTTCATCTAATTCCAAGGATTACTGCATAATTACTTTTACAACACAAATTGTAAAAAAAATAAAAAAAAAATTAGGAAACTTCGGTTGAATAAATATTAATATAAACAACGCCATTAATTATTGAAAATTAAACGCCTAGCCTAACTGGAAAAGAAGTTGCAGAACGACCGATGCCTTAGGCGCTTCTAAAAATAACCACAGCAATCTTGACCGTGTCAAAACTTACAACAGCCCTATGAAGGCACAATAAAAATCCAGAGTACATCTATAATATTTTTTTCTATCTGTCTATAATATTTTATTTTTAAAGAAGTAATCATATATAGATGCTATACATCTTCGTTAGATGATAATAAGATTTTTTAAGTAAAAATCTCTCATTTAAATATGAAAGTAATGTTAGAAATGTCTTTTATATTTAAATGACAGACATATTTCGGTCAAAGTTGGTGATGAACTTTCGGACATTAAGCCTAAATAAGCAGGTGTGCCTCAGGGCAGCGTCCTTGGTCCAATATTATTTAATATCTATAGTTCAGACCTGCCACAACACTTACTCTGACCTTTGCTGACGATACTGCAATTCTTAGTTTAGATAAAAATCCTTTTTTGGCATCTGACTTCAGAAACACCCGGACGATATTTCTGACTGGGTCCCCAGGAGGAAAATTAAATGAATGAAAAAAAGAGTGTGCATGGAGATAAAAATCCAAATAGTTGTCTAGGGCGTTGATTTTGAAAAAAATATCCAATTTGAATTTTCGTGAGGGGAAGGGGTTCCCAAATAAAAAAAAACATACCTTTCGGTTTTCTTTCACGAGGGTGTCTATCTTTATGTAATCGGTGATGTTGCTTTAAAAAATATATCTATTTAGAAAGTTGTTAGTTGGTTGGGCAGTGGGTAAAATTTTCATTTTATTCCGGAAATTATTAATTCGAAGAATTCCAAAATTTACGCTTTCGACATGTATTTTATTTTATTTTTTATTTCATTTTATTTTTTTAAATTCATTGATAAAACTGTCAAAAACCATGCTATCCAGAGCGATGTTTTAGTAAAAAATATAGCTTTATATTTGAAATGTTATAATAATTAAAAATTGTTTGTTAGTTAAATTGTTTTTTTATAATAATAGCTATTCAGGCACCTAATGAAATTAAATATTTAGGACTTTATCTGGACAAAAGACTTACTTGACGAACTCACGATAAACTTAAACAAGTATTCAAATAGACGGTATATACTTTTATCACGGATACTCGACAGACGATCAAATTTATCCTAACTATCAAACTAACTTTGTGTAAAGTTCTATTAAAACCGATATGGACTTACGGAATATAACTGTGGGGTTCTGCTAAAAAATCTAACGCTCAAAAAATTTAGTCCTTTCGATCCATTTTATGTCAGCAACGATATCATATATACGAACTTGAACATTCCAACAGTTGTTGTAACAATTAAGATAATTACATCAAATTTCACCAAAGAAAACTTTATAACAATTACCCTCTGACAGAAAATTTAGAAAGTTTAAATAATCCGTACAGCCCACCCCGACGGCAACGAATGCGGTGGTCAAGAGACCAACTAAGACAATTATAATTTGATTAATGGAACTCTGATGAGGCAGACCACAAAATTTGTTATTGCCAAGCATTTTACAGATTGCAAATTTTAAATTGTTTAATATTCATTCATTTGTAGTAAATAAATAAATAAATAATAGTAAAAATCCTAAATTTTTTTGTAAATAAAATTTTATTGAAGTGATTAAAGAAAAACTTGTAACTTATAAAACAAGGAGAATAGATAAAAATGAACCCAGGAGTGGCCACTCCCCCACATATTTCTTGACGCCAACCCCCCCCCCTTCTTTTAGAAAGAAGGGGGGCAGAAGTCTCTGCTTAAAAACAGTGCCAGGAAAATTTTGACAATTCCGCTTGGTGTTGTGAGTTATAAAATTCAACTTGAATCGGTCAAAAAAAAATTACGGTGCATTTGAAGTTCAAAAATAAAATTTTCATAATGTGATCATAGACCGTTCAATTCTAAATAATATAAAATATACACCTCATGACGGTCTCAATATTCCATTTATTTATATATAACAGAAGCTTTCGGTGCCTCTGGTACCATATTCATCTGCACAAAACCAATAAATAATAAATATATAATTAATATTACATATATTTTTTGAAAAACTGTCATGCATATGCCCAATCTCCCATATGCCCCAAAATTTTTAAATACGCCATGAATCCACCCTCGGTAAACTCATAAATAAACGCTAATTTTAGAATAAGAAAGATAAATTGTGTTAGGGGCAAGAGTCAGGTAAAAGCTTTTGTATTGTCCCATTAAAAATCAATAGACATAGAAAAACCAATAATATTATGTATAGATATTAGAGCTACAGATTGTCCTATAGTGAAATAAAATAAATATTAGACAAATTATCAACAGTTTACAACAAGTATATATATAAAAACGAAAAAGAAAAAAAAGAAATTAACATTGAGTGAAAATTTATAAAAAATAAAATAATTTACCTTGTAAATTATTTAACAAAATTTCTGAAATATTTCGGACTAAATTTTTTATCGTTATCAGCCTATTAATATTAATTTCGTAACGTTGAAAAAAAAATTATAGCTACATGATATGGGTGTCTGAAAAAATAATGAGGTACTATACTTTAGATATAACAGAATGTTTGTTTTCAAGTGTCTTGTTTCAAATTTGTCATACATATCATGTTTCATCTAGTGCTAAATGAGATATATATATATAATAGTTTAGATTATATTCTGTAAACTTGAATACAACATTTCTTAATAAATAATTGTCTAATGTTCAATACTTTTGAAGTTTCATATCTTCTGTTTTTTTATTATAATTTTTAGGAGCGCATTATGGGTCACAAATAACGGGCAAAGCGTTTCATTTTTTAACACTTCCCCCAAGCTAGGTTGCCGTAAGATAAAATCGATTCCACTAAAGAAAAATAGATATTTTTAAATTGAATATGTTACGCATTTTTTTTTAAATACATGAAAGAGTTTTCTAATTCTGCTTACTAGTAGTTGAATATTCTATTTATATGTTAATCTATTGTACATAATAACACCTAGATAGATATTTGCATTTTTTAGAGAATGGGATAGTTTCATAAACTCAAGAGGTAAATTTCAATTTTACACTCTCATGTTTGTTTTGCCAATATTTAATGCAAGATAATTAGTATCTAACCATATTTTCACCACATTAAAGTCGTCGGAAGCAATTTGAACCTGTGAGATAAAAGAATTATTATTAAAATGTAAAACGGTATAATCTAATATCATGAAAAACTTTAGATTCGCATCATTAAGGAGCTCTATTTATTGAGAAACATGGAATTCAATGTATTTCAGATATATTTGAATACGGATCAGTAGGAGCAAAACATTTTTGAATTTATAAGATTTTATAATAATCATAACATAATATGATAAATCATAATGATAATGATAATATAATATGATTATACTTAATTGTGTGTATTATAATTTATTGTTGTATAATATGATTAAAGTTTTTTTGTGATCCTTATATTTAACCTCGCTTTTACAATTTTTTGTCCAACGTTTCGGCACTCACGCCATTATCATGATAAACGTCCGTGGCCAAAAAATATTTTCAATAAAATAGGCTGAATGTCCTTGTCATAAAAATTAAAAGTTGTTACTAGTTAAAAACCACAGTCCTTTTTTACTAAAGCTTGAAAGTCAAAATGACTTTTGTTACTTAATTAAGTTACAAAAATCAAGAGTGTAAAATAAAATCTTGATAATGGCGTGAGTTCCGAAATGTTGGGCAAAACATTATAAAAGGTTTAATATAAGGAAAAAAAAAACTTGAATAATATCTTTCTAGCCTCAAGTCAATAAAGAATTATCATAATTATACTGTATTTTACATTAATTATTCGATATCTTTGCATATACCGAAAATTAAGATAGAGATTTTTGTTTTTGTTGATAATTTTTCTAATTTAACATAAATAAGTCTGTTTTAAATGGCAATTTTTTGTTTTCCTCTATTTCCATTATTTTAATTTATCGATTTGTTTTGCTATCTCTGAAGCTTAGAATGTATTGTATGTAAATACAGAAACTTCTCCATTTTACATTTTATCTTTACATGATTGCATTTTCCCATTTAGCTTTTTAAATTAGGTTTTGTATTGTTTGCTAAATCTAAGATATAATCAAAAGTACATAAATCCTGCGATGATAGATATTGCCCAATTTACAGCGTTCAAGTGTGGTGGACCATGTTACATAGCAAGGCTAGCGTGTACCCACTATATAATTATTCTATAATGGTAATAGATAAGATCTTGTAAGGAAAGGGAATATTCATGTTTAAGTTTAGTTTGTTCTCATCAAAACCCAATCAATGGTGCCCCCTCAAAAGGTATCTTTTATCAATGAGCATAAGATATGGCCATAACCATAACTTATAGCCTATTCATTCATTAATCTTAAATAGTCTCTAAAACTCTGTGCAGGTGTTATTGACGGAGTATTTCGTGATTTACACAACATATAACTACAGCCGGCAAAACTTGGACCAGTCGAACCGGCTGTAAATCTATCGGTGAAACTCTTTAATCTCTCAACGGTGCCCATGTAAATTCAAACACAACGAACAACGAATAAATCTGGTTGGAAAAGATTCATTCTGCACTTTACATAACGAACCATTGTCCGCCTGTTTTAAAAGTAACTTGTGAGCGCTCGTTTCACATAGTTGAGTTATACTCAGCTTCACTTTAATTATCTGCCCACTCTGAAGCTGAGTGTACATATCTTTTCCAGAAACGCGTCAAGGAGTTGACGACGGAGTCACTTCAACCCACCTTCTGCCTCACGATTTAATGATGCTAAATTTTAACAACATTGAACTGTATAACAAGCATTTCTAAATATCCTTATCTAACAGTAATGAGGCTTGGATAGAAGCAAAGGGATCTCCTGGAGTCCTGCTTTGCCTTCCAAAAAGTGGGCGGCAAAGCACGAGTCGGAGTTTCCCAATTATTGTTGTTGTTTTTGTTTTGTTTTTATTTGATGTTGTTTAACGTCGCTTCGACTGCTCAGGCCATTAGCGACGACTCATCTTCATTAATGTATGGCATTAATTTTGTGCTCTTGAGGTATCTTAGAGTTTTTTTCTAAACCATTGTTGGCTTTATAGGGATACGACGTAATGATGCTGAGTTTTTTTTCGTGACTTATTACCTTTCGCATAGGTAATTAGTCCAAAAATCTTTATTAGGTAAGACTATAGATTAGGATGGGGGGGGAGGGTTTTCTCCGACCCCACCAGGAACCACCACTATCACCAAGTCGTTGCCCTCGCGCTCAAGTTAGCTCTCGCACACCTAAATTTTCATTAACTAATTACTATGTTTTTTTTCTTTCCTAGCTAATTACCTCTCACAAAGGTAAATATTCAAAAACTCTTTATTATGGGTGTAGTGGTGGGAGAGAGGGGGGTGGGGCTTTACCCCCCTCCCCTGATTACCGCGACCAACTTTGTAATGCGAGCTCTAAGTTAGTAATAATGTTTTTGTTCCTTCAAGTATTTGTGACATTCGAAAAGGTGTTCCACTGTAAGAGGAGCATTATCACAAGTTTCGCAAGTTGGCCGGTGAAGTCCAATAAGCAGGTGGATGTTAGTCAGCTTCGTGTGACCAATTCTTAGGCTGGTTATTATGGCGGATTCCTTTAGAGTTAGGTTCTTTGGAGGCAGCCAGGCAAAGGTGGTTACGTTGTGTATTTTGCCACTCTTCGTTCCATTTTCCCTTTACTCTGTTTTTGACCTGTTTTGCCCATTCGGAGGGAACTATGTATTTTAGATCAGGAGGGTCAGAGCTCTTGGCTGCTTCTTTTGCCACTTGGTCTACTTGTTCATTTCCTTTAATCCCGACATGAGAAGGAACCCATAGCATCGATACTTCCCTCCCGCTTTTTAGTTGTTGGAAGTTAAATTCCAGAATTTTTTTATGTATTTCGTTGTTGCTCCATAAATTTTGTAGTCCCTTAATTACAGAAAGAGAGTCATTCACAATTACTGATTTTGGAATACCTTTGCTATTAATTTATTCAAACGCTTTTAGTATTGCTACTGATTCGCTAGTGAAAATGGAATTCATGTTGTTTAACTTCCATTTATCCATACTCGTTCTGGTCACCATGCTACATCCCACACCGTTTTCATCCTTAGATCCGTCGGTGAAGATCAATTCATGAACATTCTTAAATGTTACATGCTATATATAATAATACATAATAACACACACACACACACATTTTAATTTATGTAAATTTTTATATAGTTATTGTGTGAATGAGATCTCTAATATTAATGACCTTGACTTTGACAGAATGACTAATTCCAATTTCAAGGAATGCACTTTTAACAATGTTTCTCTTTGAAAAATTTGGAACCTTCTATTTTGAAATATTATTACATAAATATTGAAACATAACAGTTTTTAAAATGTGCATAAACAATAAAAAGGTGCGTATTTTGAAATTAAAAGGTTTCTATTCTGAAAAAGCTGAACCATATTGTACCTCCTACGTGAGAGGCTTATGTTATGCATAATGATATTATTATTATGAACATTATATTAATATTATTCGGAAGGTTGGAAATAGAAACTTTTCTAACCGTCTTTTTTAAATGGAAAACTTATGCAAATGGAACCCCGTACCAAGGAGCCAATTTTTTGTTTTTTTAAAGCTGTTTTTAATTTTTATGCCATTTTATTTATAAATATTTATTTTAAAAAAATGAATACGAACCTAAATATTTTAACGATTAAACAATGGTTAATTATCTATTGTTCTTAGAAATTATGAAATAAAATAATAAATGACAAAACACGGCAAGCTGGTATCGTATGACGAGATGTCCACGGTAACTATTACTCCAATTCATATTCTAGGAACGGTATTGTTTTCAAGTCTTCCTAGGAAACTCCTACTCTGGCCTGTTTGACTACAAAAAAAAATATTCTCAGTTGTGATTTAGACTCCATTTTAATACGAACTAACAAAATATCGAAAAAAGAAAAAAAAAAGTGTCGTTTTAACGCTTGAACAGAAATTAACCATTAATGTATATAAAACGTTCTTTTGTTAATAAAAGTTATTTTCTGCGCACATTTTTATTTTATTTTATTAACCTTCTTTTCAACCACATTGTCTATAAAATGTTGTAATTCGATTATCCGTGGACTCCCGTACCCATCATTACTCCGGATAAAGGGGGTTCTACTGTACTGAATATTCTTGCAATGGGGATAAATAGGGATTTTAACACTCTCAGATATTATAAGATTATAAACTATTGCCTGGATTAGCCGCACTTATGTTAAAGGTTGTAGATGTTCCTTCGTTGCGGTAGTGAAATGTATGAACGGGATGTACTTTTCCCGACCCATTCAACCCATTCCAACCATTTCTCAAGAGTCTGGTAAATTGGACCTGGGTTAGTATTGTGGCTTCTCAATGACCAACATCAGCTTGGCACCCTAATCCAATTAGAGAGCGGACATTGATGAATATCAGTCAATCGTTATACACACACGCACACACACACACACACACAAACACACAAAACTTATGAGAACAAAATGAATGAGAACATTTTTTACGATAATGTAGTACACTGTGTAAAAAAATTTCGAATTAGTCATCTTTAAATAACTGTATCGTTTTAAAATATAGCAAAGAAATAAGTCTAAATTACAGAGTTACAGAGCATCATGCATTCATAAATACTAATAATAATTTAAGTTTATCGTGATTTTTATATATTTATAAATACGAATATGAATTCAGGCTTATCGTTATTTTTATGTGAATATGAATATAAATGTATTCATACGCGATACATGCGTGAATACTAATACAATTGTATTCACCAAATTATCTGCGAATGGGATTAAATTCGCATAAAAAATATGGGAATGAAAAAAAAAATGTATTAAAAAAAAAAAAAAGAATCAAATAACCTGTCACCAAATAACAAATACTAGTACAGACTAAGTTCTCAGCCAATGTCGTAACTATGAGATTTCTGAATTTGTTACATCAACAATTCTTTTGTGAATAGATTTTTGTTCTGTACAGATTTCATTGTGTGTTTTGTTTTGTTTTTTATTGTATGTTTAAATTTAATCACTGATTATTTTTAAATAATTAATTTGTAATTTTTAAACTATTATTTTTTTTTTATTCATAGGTGTTGTGTGGATATTCACAATTTTTCCTGTTAATTTATATTTATTTACAGGAATATCTATGAATACTATTGTGTATGTAGTGACGTTAGTATCGTGAATATGAATATTATAGTATAAATTAGTACCGTAAAATGGGGTGACTTTGTGACAAGCCTATTTTTCTACAGTTTTTGAATTTCCCTACTTAAAAAGAATCAGATTAGGCAATTCTGTGTACTTGCCAGTTGGTCAGTAATGTGCTGCCACCTACTGGCCACATTTGGACCATAATCCATTTACCATGATGCTTTATTTCAAGGTTATGTTTGATTGTTTTCATTTAGTTGAAACTTTGAAATAAAGCTCCATTGTAAATGGAATGAAAGAAGTTATAGAGGTTCATATGTGGCCAGTAGGTTGCAGCACATTACTGGCCAACTGACAAGTACACTGAATTGCCTAACCTGATTCTTTTTAAGAAGGGAAATTCAAAAACTGTTGAAAAATAGGCTTGTCACAAAGTCACCCCATTAGTCACAATGTCACCCCGTTTTACGATGTATTAAATATTTAATAAAAGATTCGTATTTGAGCCTTTCAGTTGACGGAATGACTAACTGAAAATTCAACATTTTTCAGGAAATCACTTTTTTAATATTTCTCTTAGGAAAATTTCGTACCTTCTTATTTTATAATAGTATGACAGAAACATTAAAACGTGACATTTTACTAAAATATGCGAAAAAAGTAAAAAATGTATGAATTTTCCACAGATAAATATTATTTAATGTGCTTTGCCGCAAAATATTGTAATGGGAGTTAATTATTAGTCTACTGAAAAGCTCATTTATGAATACAATTGTACCTTACTCTGATAAATTATATTATTTGAAAATTCCAAAAAAAAGCCTAGATTTTCTACAACGCGGATATACAAAATATTGTTAAGGCTTAATCAACTCTCAAGTGTGGAACTGATTCCCAGAATGAAGTTGGTATACCTCATCTTTGAAGGTGCCTTTACAATATGCGAACCTCACCGAACCGGCGTACCACGAACATCTTTTTACACTAAAACGTGAAGTCGAGCGAATGGTGTCTGACCGCACCAATGCTCCTTCATACAATAATTTTCTAACCAAAGACGGCTTGGAACTAGCGGCTGTTCTGAGTTAAGTTCTAAAAGTAACGTCAGAAAAATTCTAAAATAATATCTTGATGCTTAGCTTAACACGTTAGGTGCGGCATCGGTCCCCGGGGTCCGATGCCTTACATTCCCTTCTTAACAGCCGATTTTCACATCTAAATTTATCTAAATCTATCTATCTAAATCTAAATTTATCTAAATCTAAATAAATGACCGAAATTCCGAACACTCAATTTAGTCGATTTTTAATGAGATAATCGCATTTTAGTGCAAAAATGTTGCTAACATCTGAACTACTGTTGTTTTTTAAAATCGGACTCCGAGGTCCGATGTTCAATAAATAAAGGCGTAAAACCTGTATCGGCCTGTCCTTCGCCTATTATGTCTAGTTCCAATCCTTCCCAAGAGATAATGCTCTCGAGACAAAAACATAAATCATATATGTATTACCAAATAATATCTTTCTTCTTTAACTTCAAATCGCCTCCCCCTGAGCTCCTTTTTGAGGTTGGGGAACAGAAAGTAGTCACTAGGGGCTAAATCTGGGCTGTAGGGTGGATGGTTGATCACATCAAAGCCCAAGGTGTCAATCGTGGCAATCTTGACGAGAGGTGTGCACAGGGGCATTGTCCAGAAGCAGCATTATTCCTCGGCTCATCTTCCCCCTCCTCTTCTCCTTGATTGATTCTCTTAAACGGGTAAAAACCTTACAATAGTGTTCTCCTGAGATTGTTACGCCTTTGTCTTTGTAATCAATTATCAGGATTCCTACTGAAACCCAAAAAATTGTGGCCATGATTTTTCCGGCCGAGGATGTGACTTTAAACTTGACAGGTGGCTTTTCACAGTGCTATAGCAAGGGGACTAATCCCCATTCCTTACACGTTTCTTAGACGTTCAAAAATTTCTAAAGGCTTTATGCCTTCTTTAGCACGTTTTCACATGAAAATGTCCGAAAGTCCGAACACTTCAAATACTCAATTTATTCGATTTTTAACGAGATTATTGCACTTTAGTGCAGAAAATGTTGCTAACAGCTGAAATTCTGTTGTTTTTTATAATGGGACTCCGAGGTCCGATTTTCGATAAAGAATGGCGTAAATCCTATATCGGCCTGTCCTTCGTCTATTATGTCCAGTTCCAATCCTTCCCAAGAGATAATGCTGTTGAGACGCTCATTAATTCCTTTTTAATCAATAGATAACGCTTTCGTACAAGCATTCCCATCGGACCTCGACGCCCGATATCGTCTTTGGCTCATCCCAGCAGTCGGACCCCGGGGACCGATACTGTTCAATTCAAGATACACCTAAAATACGCCGCCTATAACACCTAACGTGTTAACTAACTGAAAAGCGACACTAGCACTATCCCCGAACACATGCGAACAGATCAGGGGACCTCCTGTCTCATAATCACGTGGCTGATAGCACCGTTTTTTAATGAGATTATTATCTTGTATTAATTAAGAAGGTCTGCGATCTAAACAAACAAAAGTTTTATGTTTAGGGCATAGTGACTACCTTAATTACATTAGGGGAATTGCCCTATTATGGGATACTTTTTTTTAATATTTAATTGCTTGGTAATATTTAATATCTAAATTGCTAAGAAGATTAAAAAGATGTTGTTACACATTTAGCAGTTACACCATATCAAAAATAAAAACATCCCATATCTCTTTTTTGGAATTTGTAATCATGGTTAAAGTGAGAAAAGTAAAATTTGCACTTTATGAAAATGGGTTCTTAATATGGGATAGGGGGGTGTCCTAATATGGGATACATATCCCGTATTAGGGACCATAATATAAAATGAAATATATAATGGAAAATTTGTTTATTATACAGACAATATTCACAAAAATATATGTTGTAAATGCCTATGGAAAAGTAGTAGGTACAGTAGGAACATTGAACTTAAGTTTCTTCATTTTCTAATTACTTATCACAAAACGTACACGTTTCTAACAACTCAGTTTTTAAAGTAATATTTCATTAAAATCATTTGAATCTAAAAATATGTTTATTTCAGTGATAAAAAGGTGCCTCAATATGGGTATCCCATATTAGGGGCTGTGGCTTCATTTTTTGTAGAGTTTATTGTGCTTCAGTATGTAATAAAAAAAAAGAAAGCAGTTAGCAAATATTGTAATGAATTGTACAACATTTAAGATAAAACAATGATTAAGGGTATTCGACTTACTTTGAGGCCTGAAATACCAGATCAAAATAATCACGAAAAAAAGTTTTTGAACCCTAAAACAACAATTCACTGAAAATAATCCAACTGTATGAGAGTTTATAACAATTTGACAAGGTTATGTGCCAATGCGACATTAATCTTCAATTTTATAGAATAAAAGCGAGGTTACATTACAAACTATATCCAGAAACTACATATCCCATATTAGGCAACCGTCCCATAATGGGGCACTTTCCCCTACTTATTCAACCCACAAAAAAAAAAAAAATTAAATCCAAAATATTTACCCCCCCCCCCTGGATCCGCCCTTGGGATCGATAAAGTACCTGTTCGACTTTGTGTCTTATTTAGAGTAGCTGAACACTGTTCCAAACAGGATGTTCGAGGGTGACGTTCGCACAGTGTAAAGGCACCTTAAGGAACTCCCATAGTTGATTTTTTAAACAATAAGGTGCCTTTACACTCTACGAACCTCACCTTCAAACAGGTTCTCCTCCGAGCCTTGCCGTACCGGCGTTCCACGAACACCCATTTATACTTCACGTGACGTTAAGCGAACAAATATGGCTGACGCACCCACCGCTAGCTTATGATGAAGAAAAAATCAATATATTTTATATTATCTGAAAAATAAAAAATAGGACACGAATTAAAACGGCGCACTAGTAACACAAACAACGCCTGTCACTTGGGAAAAACCCAAATCAAAAGTGACACTAGCGGTATCCCCCAAACATAGGCGAACTGATGAAGAACCTAGAATACCCGAACATTCGACGTGAAGGCTATTTGAGGGTGGTGTTCGAGGGTAAAGTTCGTAGAGTGTAAAGGCACTTTTAAATCGGCTGGATCCGCCCAGGGTTGATCCTGATGTACCTCCTGCTTCAATTAGATGTTTTGGTACTGGTTTCCCAACGGTACTTCTGGGCAAAGCAAACATGGCTCCGATTAGTGTGGCCTCTCCACTGAAAATGACCCGTTTGGGAGTATATTTATCTTTGAAGAACGAGCGTAGCGAGCGGTTGTCGAAAGGTAGGATCGAATAAAGCTAATCATGGTCTTTTTTAATAGAAAAGGACACGGTGAAATAGCACTAGTATCACAAACAACTCCTGTCACTTGAGAAAAACCCAAATCAAAAGTGACACTAGCGCTACCCCCGAACATAGGCGAACTGATGAAGTACCTAGAATACTCGAACATTCGACGTGAAGGCTGTTTGAGGGTTCGTAGAGTGTAAAGGCACCTTTAGAGTTCAGAGTCCATGCTCCGCAAATGCTCAAAGCACTTCAGTGATTAGAAGATTACGCACACTTACCCCAGATTCCTCTTATATATATTTTTTTAAATGAATATATTTATACAGTACAGATATAATATGTTTATACAGCACAGGTGAAAAGCAGAAAGAAATGTACTAACAAAAAAAAGAGAGACCTTAAAAATATAGGTACTTGACCAATCCATACTTCCGACTTAAGAAAATATCCATCGAAGGACAATTTACGAGGAATCCTTCGAGCAGGTAGGTTCACTGAATCTAATTTTGTACCGGAGCAAAGGAAGCATTTAGATTCTCCTATCGACAATTGATTTTTTGTCTGTAGTGGCCTCCTGCGGGAGCAAACGTGGTGGCAGCCCAATCCTCATCTACATACATTAGTCCAGTCCATTTTTAAGCTCATCACTCTCTCTCCCTCTCTCCCTCACTCCCATCTCTCTCAGTCCAAACTCCCCATGCATACAAAACAGGCCCCTCTCTATATCAATATGGTTACAATAATACCTTTACATTCAAACTTCATTCATGAGTGTTAATATACATAATGTTTGCGTACACATACTAGAAATGCCCCAACCCTTACTAAAATGGATTATACATTCCTGTTCCGTAAACTGGATGATGAAGTGCTAATTTTCATTATATCGTTTTTTTAATTAATTAACCTAATGCAGAATTAATCAATCAATCAAAATTGCTCTATTTGTAAGAATAACAATTACAGGGGTCTGGTGGCCCAGGGGTATAAATAAAAATAAAATAATAATATTAAAGAAAACAACTTTTTCTTCGTAGTTTAAAATAAACATTACATTGTAACTATAATGAACAACAGTACTTATATCCAAATCTATTCAAAAATTATAAATGCCCTAATCCTCAAGGCCCCAGTTAGATAATAAAAAAATATTTGATAATAAGTGTCCTTCTTGAGGGTTAAGTAGGCAAATTAGCTGTTCTTCATCATCAGAACGTTTGAAGCCTTGGAGGTATTGAGTTTTTAGAAACTGGTAGACAGGGCACTCGAAGATAAAGTGAGTCAACGTCTTCGGTTTTTGCAGGTTACACGGACTGCAGATCCTCTGGGTATCCAGCTTGTAAGCTGTGCCGTTCAAGTATAGTCGAATCTCACTGGAGGACGTCAGTCTAAGGTGGATAAGAGCCCTCTTCTTTTCTAAACCCAAATCGAAGCGTAGATACTCCTCATCAACACCGAAAGACTCAAGAACAACCGCCGGAATAAAGGGCTGTACTCAGAGTTCAAGACTTAATGCAGAACTAATAAGATGCTAAGTATGAGTCTTAGGGTGTTAGACAAGGTTGTCACGAACAACAAATACTTGGAGAGGGGGCAACTTCATTATATATAATGATGTTAATTTAGGGAAAAGTAAAGTTAATAGTCCATGAATGAGTGTTTTATATATATCGCAGCATTTACACGAATATTTTAACCTTTTCCAAGTCAATTGTTTGTAATTCATAATTGAGACTCTAATTCATGCTCTTCGCCCATTGGCGGCTGAACTTAATGATTTTCGCTCTATCGCATTATGCAGTATTGACAATCCAACCATGATAACATAAACAATACAATCCTACCTCGTTATACATCGTCGTGGAAAGTTTGGTGATTGACTAAAGTGTCCGATTCGGCAGTCTAGTGCGGGCCACTGGTGGTACACGACGTCGTGAACGTGTTAAAGAAACTATGTGGGCCTTATTGATCTACCTCAGAGTTGGGCATATTTAAATAAAAATGTAATCATGATTATGACTAATAATCAAAAATGTGAATAATGATTGTAATCATCATTCACAAATCATTATTTAGCGCGGAATCATTAATCATGAATTGTATTAATCGCTGGTCGTGGATTATTCATGAATATAATGCATTCAACAATCATGAATGACCATTATTCATTATTAAATGATAGTCGGTAATCATGATTAAGAAGAATTCAATATTCATGATTACTCATTAATCATGACTAATGGGAATTCACTACTCATGATTACTGATAATTCATTAATCATGATTACAAAAACAATCACATTCTGAGTCTTACTAATCATGAATGATGATTGAAAATTTTTTTGCTCTTTCCATTCTTGTCAATAGACCCATTAGGGTATTAGGGTCTAATTATTTACTTGTGACTTCAAATGCAGTTCAGTTGACTACACCCACTGCTTAGGACTTGTCCTTGCTCATTAGGACAACTTTTAATTCAGAAATGCATCCTCATATTTTAAATTTAAATGAATAACGGTTATGAATAATGACTAACTGAATTTATCAGTATTCGTTAATGATGAATAACTGAATACCAGTTATTCATTGTTCATTTCAAATGAATACCATAAACACTCAATGATCATTAAAAATACTCCGTACTGATTATGAATAATGGTTATTCATTATTCATTTGTTTTATGATTACCAACTATTCATATTCATTAATCATTATTCAGATTACAATTTGCCCAACACCTGATCTATCTTTAACCGTAAATATCGATATTAACTATCTTTGGCTTGGCTAATGGCTTGGAACATCATAATCTTTTTTAAAAAAACTGAAAGATCCAGCAAAAAGGACAAAGCACAATAAGGTTCAGCCTAGGATGGAAGTGCCACCCTAGATGTATCCAGCGCCCCTTTGATTCCAACTAATTGTTCCATTGCTAGGTTGTGTGCCGTCATCTTCACGGCCAATGACAGATTTCCAACAATTTTCCGAAACTCCTGAGAGGCAGCTCATAGCTCACGACGGCCATCTAACCCATCCAAATTTCTAATTACAGCTCCTCCCACACCCTTCACTCACGTAACTGCCCGCCAACTGTCCGTGCCAGTCCCCTAATGGCTCCGTTCCCATCTGGACCACTTCCCTCCGGCTAATGGCATCATTGCGTCCCCTTTCCGATGACATAGGAATAGAGGGCCGCTAGAAAACGGCGTTTTTTATTTCTCGCAATAATACAACGAATTTCAACTGATTAAGGCATTGTGTCAAAAACCACTACTACACTATTGATGATGTTTGTTTAACACGTTAGGTGCGGCGGCGTATTTTAGGGGTATCCTGAATTGAACGGTATCGGTCCCCAGGGTCCGACTGCTAGTATGACCCACAGACGATATCGGACGTTGGGGTCCGATGGGAACACTTTATAATACTGGGAAAGCGTTATCTTTTGATTAAAAGGGAATTAAATGAGCGTCTCAAAGGCATTATCTCTTGGTAAGGATTGGAACTAGACATAATAGGCGCAGGACAGGCCGTTACAGGATTTACACCATTCTTTATCGAAAATCGGACCTCGGTGTCCTATTCTAAAAAACAACATAATTTCAGCTGTTAGCAACATTTTCTGCACTAAAATGCAATAATCTCATTAAAAATCGACTAAATTAGGTTTTTGTAGTGTTTGGCTTTTCGGACATTTTCATGTGAAAATCGGCTGTTAAGAAGGGAATATAAGACATCGGACCCCGGGGACCGATGCCCCACCTAACGTGCTAACGTCACTTTATGCCGCTAAGGCTAATCGGACGATGCTACAGTGGGAGTCCTAAATTTGGCCTATCCAGGTATAATTAGGATAGTGATCTTTAACGAGTAACTGACATCGTACAGGCTCGGGACCTCCATTTTGCGTGCTGTCCATGCAACGGCATAGTCAAGGATTTTTTACTCTCATTAAAAAACCGTAGGGCCAACTCGGGACGCGAACCCGCGACCTTTAGTTTTGAAGGTCGATATGCTAACCACAACACCACAGGTGACCACCACACTATATATGATACAATCAAACCTATTATAATCGTAGCATAAGGTAAAAGGGTCTGTCGATTACCTTTTTTTTTTTTTTTTTTTTTTTTTTTTTTTTTTTTTTTTTTTTTTTTTTTTTTTTTTTATGCAATATTATGAGAACCCTATCCCGTTACAAAGGAAAATATGAAAGATTTATTTACTGTTATAGTACTGCCTATGATATTCAGGCTGTAAATAGTTATTTAAACAGGGTTAGAGACTTCCTAGTTATGAGGAAAAATTAGTTTGGATCTTAGTCTCTACTAAATGCGTCATTTTATTTTCTTAATTACAAACGTTTCGACCTCCATGGCCGACTTCAGTGGGTCTTAAAATCATTTATATAATATAATAGGTCGTCAATGTATAAATAAAATATTTTACAAATGCTTGAATCGCGCCTGTTCCTTCATCATATTATAATCAGATTACTACAACAGGGTAATCTGATTATAATATGATGACGTATTTTATATTTTATTATTATTTGAAATATTTTATTTATACATTGGCGACCTGTATTATATGTAGCAATTATTTTAAGACCCACTGAAGACGGCCCTCAAGGTGGAAACTTTTGGTATAAAGAAAATTAAAATAATAAAATTAGTATAGACTAAACTGAAAATAGTTTCAAAGTAAATATATTTCATTTTATAAGATTTTTACAAAAGGACTTGAGCTTAAAGACAACCTTAATTTCAATTCACAATTACTCCTATAAGAATTTTCTTGTTCCATGTGTATGAATCTATCTTAAGGTATAAAAAATACCTAAATTGCGTACATGATAGATTGATTTGTATAATTTAGTTACCAGCAACTCAATGTATTCGGATAACATTTTATGCAGCTTATGTATAAATTATCCTAATCTTAGACATGAATAACGTTTATAAAATATATATATACATCTAAACTAATCTATGCATTTTCTAGGGCTAAAAGTTTTAAAAGCAGGTTTATTAATCCTGAGCTTGACATGCAAAGTATACACTGCATCGCATCAACTTATTGTCGCAGACCGGCCTACAGGTATGGATAGAAAAATGTAAGATTAAAAACAAACAAAAAAATTATTGATTTCCAGTTGAGCACTTAAGAAGGTGAAAGTTAAGAGCGATAGTGAATGGTACTAAATCTATTATTCTTACTATTTTTTACTTTTACTTACCTATATATGAAATATGAAGTAAGGAAAAGTATTGCGATCGTGAAAAATTTCGACTTCTAGTTTTCAACGGAAATACACGTTTTGGGATCCCCTGAGCCCAAATAACAGAGTCCCGCAAAATGGTCTGTGCGTGTGAGTATGTGTTTGTGTGAACAGACTAGCTCAAAAACTATAAACCGTACGAACCTGAAATTGGGTATTTAACCTATGTATATGCCCGCGTTATGACAGAAAAAATTCCAAAAAATGTATCAAACGGAGGGGGCACTTTATTTCATAACTTTTTTTCCCATTTTTCGTTTTTCTTTTTTCTTAAAAATAGCTTTAACTATTTTGAATAAACTCATCATGATCAATGAGAATCAAATTTTCTTTAATATCAGGTAAGCTTTATTATTATTAAAATGTTCTGTGGGTCCTTTTTTTGTTTTCCTATAAATTACCTTTGGTTTTGTTTATATGGAGAAACTATCTGTCTCTCGTTTCGCCTTAAAATAAGAAATGGCTAAATATGAAATATGAAAAAAACAAATAGACACGTACAGAAGAAAAAAAAGGAAAATATTTCGTCAACTCATAAAACAACATGAGACCACGCAAGCGCAGTACGCCTTTAATAATAGACGGTATTAATAATTAAAGATGTTCTGTTCAGTTAATGGAAATTATTTGTTTTATGGTAACTATATGAAGTTTTCAACAGCTACATAGAGAACTATAAAATCAGACGCGATGGTATTATGATTGCGTTGCCGAATTATCACAAATAAAAACTTTCATTTAATAATACAAAAATTTAGTTTACTTTAGAGAGAAAATACTAACAAAAATGAGTAAATGAATGTGGAAAAATGTGTGGCATTTAGAAAATCACGTCAATTTATAATCGAAGTAAGTTGGTAAATGAAAGTTGTGTGTTGCGCGCATCGCATCAGATTTTTAAAATTAAGAAATGCATTAAATGACTTAAATACCGTCAATCCATCTGTATGAAGATTACTTTCAATCGAAAGGGTTTTTAGCTTTACAACTGTCGTTGCTAGCTCTTAATCCATGAATTTCATTAAAAGCGAATATGTTATTTAGTCCACTTACTTTCAATAAACACAAGTTAATCAGTCATATTTATGCATTGCGCTGTTGATTATATATTACTATTATTAGAATAGTAAAAATAAATCAAAACAAATGAAGGCCAAAGCCGGTGGTGATTGGTAACGGGTATTGTGAGCAAACAAGCACCTGCGCGTCGGAGCACTGTCCAACATAATTAACATAACTGCAGGAAAGTGACGTGCCTAGCCGGGACCGGATCTACTCGTATTATATTATATTTTATCCGCTTCAATCTCTAGGCATTCGTGCCCCCATCTTCATTCTTAAATATATTTACGGCTTTATTTTTTCACAGTATTTAAATAAACTGAACTAAAACTGTATTTTAAGTAAGATAAAAATAAATACAGTAAACCCTCATTATTACGAACTCGGATATAACGAACACCTCGATATAGCGAACCAAAATACTATCCCCCCAAAATTACCATTATATTTCTGCTGAACCCCTCTTTACAGCGAAATCCTCGGTTAGTGCGAACTACGAAATAAATTTGATGCCTGAGAATTATTATATTTTGTTATAACGAACTGCTAGAATTTTTATTATTATTTTTTTTTTTTTTTTTACTGTATTACGTAGAATGAGTGCGGGAAGACGAAGTAGCTCCAGTTTCTACAATTGAGGTGTTTTTTAACTCTTAACTAATCCGATTTGCTTTTGCTCTCTCTCTAATTCCATTGACTTTTTCTCAAAACTAGCTCAGTTCTGTTTCGACTTCTGTATTATTCGAATCAGTGTTCTGTAGTCATTTATAGTGTTTTTTAAATACACAATGAGTTCGTTGGTTCGTGTCACAAACGTAAATCCTTATCAATCGAGGAAAAATTAAAAATTCTCCAGGATATTGAATCGGGAATTCTAAGTAAGAAAACCATCGCAGAAAAATAAGATTTCCAAAATCAACATTGTTAACCATTATAAAAAACAAAGATAAAATAGATTCAACCGCAGTCCAAGGATTAACTTCAGCATCAAATAAACGACTGTGCTCTGGGGCTCTTGGATATTTGGAAAACAATTAATAAATTGCTTTAAGCAAATGAGATCTCAAATACCAATCTCAGACCCTCTTATTAAAGCTAAGGCTAAAGAAATCTCAAGTGAACTTGGCAGGTAAATAATTGAATCTCATTGTTTAATTAATATGTAGTTTATCTAAAAATTAATTACATACATGCGATTTAATTTAACTAGTTCTAATGAATGAATTTTCTTCGAAATATGATCAAATTAGTGCGGCCATTGGCTAAAAAAAATATTAAAAAAAAAGAATCCTCGGTTATAACGAATCTCGTTATAGCGAACTATGAAAATCAAACCCCCTACCAGTTCGCTATATCGAGGATTTACTGTATACAGAAATCAATATTTATGAAATAGTGTTTTATGCTCAAGATATCATCCTACACTGCACAATGTTAGGTTAAAGTAGAAAAAGTCTAAAAACAAACTGTTAATTGTACTTTATGCAGTAAACCCTCGATATAGCGAACTGGTAGGAGGTTTGATATTCATATTTCGCTATATCGAGGTTCGTTATAACCGAGGATTCTCTTTTTTTCTTTCTTTTTTTTAGCCAATGGCCGCACTAATTTGATCATATTTAGAAGGAAATTCATTCATTAGAACAAGTTAAATTAGAACGCATGTATGTAATTTATTTTTAGTTAAACTACATATTAAATAAACAATGAGATTCACTAATTTACCTGCCAAGTTCACTTGAGAGTTCTTTAGCCTTAGCTTTAATAAGAGGGTCTGAGATTGGTATTTGAGATCTCATTTGTTTAAAGCAAAAATAAATTAAATACCCAGTTTTATCAAAATCGTTAGAGACGTTTTTGGGGGAAATTGAAAAAAAAACGTAAAAATTTATCTTTCCTTTCTCTTTTTCTTCTTTCTTCTTTTAATTTTTCTAATTTCTTTGGATGTTCTATTTTTACTAATATGTGTATTTTTTTATTATTTCAGGACAAACAAGTCCGAAACGTTGTACATGTATAAAGAAAAATAAAGAGGACAATTTGATTAAATAGAAGTTGGATGTATAAATTTCCTGAAATAATAAAAAATACACATAATAGTAAAAATTTATGGAATAAAGTACCCCCTCCGTTCGGCCAATTTTGATGAAATTTTCGCTGTCACATCGCGGGCATATACATACACTAAATACCCAATTTCAGGTTCGTACGGTTTATAGTTTTTGAGCTAGTCTCTTCACACACGCACACGCACAGGCCACTTTGCGGGTTTGGTTATTTGGACTGAGGGGACTCCAAAAACTTGTATAGTCGAATAAAGTCGAAATTTTTCACGATCGCAATACTTTCCCTTACTATATATTTCATTTATAGGTAAGTGAAACAAAAAAAAAACAGCAAGAAAATGTATGGTTTAGTGATGACTCACTTTTATTAATGATATAGTAAATACATAGTCGGTA
Organism: Aelia acuminata; assembly: GCA_911387785.2. Lineage (NCBI taxonomy): Eukaryota > Metazoa > Arthropoda > Insecta > Hemiptera > Pentatomidae > Aelia > Aelia acuminata. Next base: position 149,169,305 of record OU426980.1, read on the forward strand.
TGAAGAATAAACTTGTGTATTTATTGTCCCCTTATCGTCATGATTATATTGTAACTGGGGTTATTGCACGCAACCTGCGTGAGATCTCTCTCTGATTTAAAACAATTTATCTCAGCCTTCATCTCAACACGCTACTTTACATAGCCAACAAAAAGGGGGATAAAAAAAAAAAAAAAAAAAATTACACTTATAAATGAAAAGAAAATATGAACAATATTTACCTTTCCCTATTTTTAACTATGGTCGAAACGGTATCCGTGAATGAGTGACATTATGCCAAACTATTCTGTGGTGAAGGCGTGTAGCGCGGAGCTGCTCTGTAATTACAGGGCACTAGAAGCCGGCATTGGCCCACTGCTTTCCCATCCATAATTCCCTCTAGCACCTCTTAAAATATTTTTAAACACAAACAGTTTTATAATTATTTTATCCGAGTTATAAGAGCTACTTAACGGAATTAATTTTATTAAAATTTAAACGACTCTTGATCAATTATTTTTTAACGTCTGTAGGCACAGCTTTTAGATGCCCCTAATCAGGTGAGACCTTTTAAATAAATTCTTCTGATTAATTCGACAAAAACAAAACAACTAAATGGCTTAATTAAGATTTACAACGCTATGTTAATCACCCTGGTACCCTATAAACCTAAAAAAAACAACACAACTTTCACTTACCAACTTACTTAGATTAGAAATTAGTGTGATTTGTTAATTGACACTCCTCAAAGTAACACATTATCCCACATTCATTTCTTATTTTTGTTTTTATTTGCTCTACAAAAATCACAATTTTTTTTTTTTTATTATTAAATAAAAGTTTTTACTTTCGATAATTCGGCAATGCAAGCATATTTCTCCAAGTCTGATTTTATAATTCTCTATGGAGTCGTTGAAAATTTCATTAAGTAACAGTGAAACATTAAAGGTCATTAAAGGCGTACTCCATATGCGTGGGCTCAACGTGTTTTATAAGTTGACGGAATATTTTTCTTTTTTTCTCCTCTATATGTTTACTTGACTTTTTTCATAATTAGCCATTTCTTATTTTTAGGTGTAACGAGAGGCAATTAATTTCACCATATAAACAAAAACAAAGGTACTTTATAAGAAAACAAAAAAAGCCCCTTCCCCATTTAAGCCCCCTCAGAACATATTAACAATGATAAAACATAATAAATAAAGTACCCCTTCCGTTTGACCTATTTCGATGATATTTTAGCTGTCACATCGCCGGCATATATATACACTAAATACCCAATTTTAGGTTCGCACGGGTTATAGTTTTTGAGCTAGTCTGTTCACAGACACACAGACCATTTCGCGGGACTTGGTTATTTGGACTCAGGGGACCCTAAAACGTACATTTCCGTTGAAAACCGGAAGTCGAAATTTTTCACGTTCGCAATACTTTCCCTTACTATGTATTTCATACATATGTTAGTAAAAGTAAAAATATTATTAAAAAAACTTTCTAATTAAAATTAAAAATGTTTCTAATATATCGTTATTCGTTAGACACGGTGTGACAATTGTATAAAAATCTGGTGCGATGCGTTTAATACACAACTTTCACTTACAAACTCACTTAGATTAGAAATCGACGTGTTTTAATTAATATGTACACAACATTCAGCAAATTCACACATTTATTTACATTTTTTTTGTCTCCATAAGTTATAGAGTGTTATAATTCGTATTGGAAATCTTCAAAGCTCTCAGTTCTTTTCGATTCATTAAATATGTATATATATTAAATATATTATATATATATATATATATTATATATATATATATATATATATATTATATATATATATATATATTAAATATGTCTCCATAATTTATAGAGTGTTATAATTCGTATTGGAAATCTTCAAAGCTCTCAGTTCTTTTCGATTCATTAAATATGTATATATATTAAATATATTATATATATATATATATATATATATATATATATATATTATATATATATATATTAAATATGTCTCCATAAGTTATAGAGTGTTATAATTCGTATTGGAAATCTTCAAAGCTCTCAGTTCTTTTCGATTCATTAAATATGTATATATATTAAATATATATTATATATATATATATATATATTATATATATATATATTAAATATGTCTCCATAAGTTATAGAGTGTTATAATTCGTATTGGAAATCTTCAAAGCTCTCAGTTCTTTTCGATTCATTAAATATGTATATATATTAAATATATATTATATATATATATATATATATATATTATATATATATATATATTAAATATGTCTCCATAAGTTATAGAGTGTTATAATTCGTATTGGAAATCTTCAAAGCTCTCAGTTCTTTTCGATTCATTAAATATGTATATATATTAAATATATTATATATATATATATATTATATATATATATATATTAAATATGTCTCCATAAGTTTTAGAGTGTTATAATTCGTATTGGAAATCTTCAAAGCTCTCAGTTCTTTTCGATTCATTAAATATGTATATTCCAAAACACGTTGAAAACTCTTCCCCATGAATAGAACGCCTTTACTAATAAACAAAGGTCTGTTATTAAAGGCGTAATGCGCATGCGTGGGATCAATATGGTTTGAATTATCGGAATGTTTTTCTTTTTTCTTAGGTATATGTTTAATCGATTTTTTTCATATTTCATATTTAGTCAATTTTTATTTTTAGGCATAACGAGAGATCATTAATTTATAAATTTAAACAAAAACGAAGTTACTTTATAAGAAAACAAAAAAGTCCCCTTCCCTATTTAAGCCCACTCATAACATTTTTATGATGATAAACTTAACTGATATTAAAGAATACTTGATTGTTCTTAAACATGACGAGTTTGATTAAAATCGTTAAAGGTATTTTTGAAAAAAAACGTAACAATGGGAAAAAAAAAGTTATGAAATAAAGTGCTCCCTCCAGTTGATCTATTTGGATGAAATTTTGCAGTCGTATCGAGGGCATATAAATAACCCAGTTTCATCAAAATCGTTAAAGCCGTTTTTGAGTAAATAAAAAAAAAAAACTCGTGAAAATGATACAAAATTTATTAAGTAAAGTCCCCCCTCCGGTTGATCAATTTTGATGAAATTATTACAGTCATATCTCGGGCATATTAATACATCAAATACTCAGTTTAATCAAAATCGTTAGTGCAGTTTTTGAGAAAAGACAATCATTCGTTTTGAGGTGGCTCTGAATGTCATTTTAAAAATTATGATTTTGCAGATAAGAGAATCTCTTATATATGTTATTATATATAGTATTATATATAATAACATATATACAATGCTATATATCATTAAATCCTAAGGACAAAATATAGCCACTTGGAAGAAAAATAGTTAAATTCAAATTAGTTTACATTAACCAGGTGAAATTGATTTCATTGCAGCTTTATATTATCACTATTAAACACTGTAACTCACATCAAGTATAACAAAATAGGGCTGGTTTTCTGTAGACAAATAAAAAAGTACCACTTGTTCTAAAGCAATACGAAAATTAATGCCCCAATTACGCTGGATCGAAGGTACAATACTTCCCCTTACCTTATTTCATTTAAATATTCTATACATGTATACCTACGATTATTACAGTTTAATGTTTAAATGAACTCTTTTAGAAACTGATAAAAATCATACTGTCTTCACTTATTGTTAGGCAGATAGCTCAATGAACTTGGGGGTGAATGAACGAGTCATTAGCGATGAGAAAAATGATTGGGAGTGGTTAATACCACGTCGTTCGTCCATCTTATACTTCAATAAATGCATCTCACACTTGGCTGAGTAAGATCGCAATTTTTTTTTTCCCTCAATAGCCACCTCTAACGGCCGAAAACCGATCCAATCTATCGAAGCATTCAATTCCAAAATTGTTCCTAAAAATGGTTGGATTGGTTTCGCAAAACCAAAAAAAATCAGTTTCAGGTTGTTAACGGTTTACATACTAATCTACAATATCGAAGAAATATCGTTTATCTTAGCATATACATATACTGATGTCAGTAGACGTGCTATATTATTCTGACAACTAGTATTGATTTAAATGACATTTTTAGGAAAATTTGCGGGACACGTATGTATATATATACACGTATATATATATTTTATGTATATATATATATATATATATATATATATATATATATACGTGTCCCGCAAATTCATATGTCACCACATAGTTTCTACAAGCAGAAACTCCAGTTCGACATTATTATACCGGTCAGAAAGTACCTGCCAACAAGTCTTGGACGTCATCGGTACATGGTATGTACTCATACAAATATTTTCATTAAAAACCCTTTAAGTTGTTTTTAGAAATGTATTCCATAATATCCTCCTTTCGTCTATTACCTAAAAATATATAAAACATTATCATTGCGGCGTTCAGCACAAACAAATAATAATGCTGTATCAAACACTCAGTAAATAAATAAATGTAAAAAGATATTTTTTTTTTAATATTTCTTATATAAACTTGATCATAGATTGTTTAAAAAAAAGCATTAAAAATAAAATATAATATTAATAATAATATAAAGAAGAAACATAATGATGGTAGTACTCGTTCTGAATCAGAGGTGAGAATCCTGATGAATACTTGAATCTCGGTTCGAAACTTCGACAGAATATATGTTAATCCACATAGGGTGTTTTTGTTTGGTTTTTTGACCGCACCCCGACTATTTTTATTACAATAAACAAGAAACAATCGTGTTTTAGGTACAGTACTTCGGTAAGGAAGTACAGTTTTTTTTTTGTCATTGGGGTGGTTTGACCGATTTCACGCACGAACGCTAGGTTTTTCCCCTAAACTAATTATTGTATTAAGTGTTACAGCTTTATAGTGGCTGGGTAAGCCCCAGAAAAGCTTCCCAACCTCGCTTCGATCTGACAATAAAATAATAAATAATTACCTGACACAGCCGGAATTAAATCAAAGCCTTTGACCATTGGTGCGTCTGTAAGAAGATCATATAACGCGGCTGAAGATCCCATTAGGTTAAAAGTAAAAAAAAAAGTTTATGATGAAATATACGTATTTAAACGATTAAAATATCATGTTAAACAATGAAAATCCCCTTTTCCGAACTGCTCACAATAAAAAAAAAAAAATTGGTTGGGGGATTGGCCGGTCTATAGAAGAAAAAAAGTTATGTATAATTAACTTTATATAAAGCGCACTTAATAATTAACAATAAAACATTAATTTTTTTAAATAGAGTAAACCGTACAGTAATTGACACCCTTAATACTACATTACTGTGGTGAAATTAAAAAAAATACTTTTTATGGAGGGATCAAATTGAAACTTCCTATAGCTCCTCTTTATCCATCCTTATAAAGACTCAGGAGGTTTTCTTTGGGTCAAAAGTCCAATAGTTTTACCATATGGCAATATTTATTGTTAAATGTGCAAAAATTAGTTATTGACACCCTGTGGATTTAATTGTGAAATCTTCCCTATGGTTAGTTTGTTAAAGTATTATTTCATAGATGACTTAGAGGACTCTTCAAACATTAGATTCGTGTATATCTTGAAATAAAATTATGACATTTTTACTTATTTCTTTAAGTTAAAGTTGGGGTGTCAATAACTGTATGGTTTATCCTACTCCTGTAATAGAAAATTATATATGCAAATTTAGTTCACTGATTTTTCACTAAATCTCGAAATTATGAAGAAGGATTGATCCCAAATATCTCCCCCCCCCCCTGGAAAGACTATGTCCTTTTAAATATAAAAAATAATCGGTTCAACCAAAAATCTCCAATAAATGAACCATTTGTCGTTGTTTCAACAACGTACATTGATTAATCCGATTTATCAAATTCTTCACGTCCGTTTTCGAGGAAAAAAAATATATATTATAAAATTGTGTATATTAGAGTGTATATCCTGGGGCAAACCTAGCCTCCATAAAGTGGGTACCTTTAACTAAAAGATTAAGGGGAAAAACCTGGTGGTTGAGCGTGATCAGATCACCTCCTTGCGCGACCGTTTAACAAGAAACAGTAATTCCTTACATAGTACTGAACCCAAGACCCCTCATGGGTTGTAGTGGTGTATGTTTTTTTTTTTTAGGTATATTATAAAGTACATTTTTATTAAATCTTGTTATACCCTAGACTTGTGTATATCTACCACACACTTGGCTTTGGTCTATTCACGATGACACGCTAAATCCAGACCTATCTAAACAGAGCATAAAATTAAGCATAGTATTAAATTTGTTTTTTCGCTCTCACAATGAAGAATCGCACTTATCTTGTATTGTTAGTAACTTTAGAAAACGAACAATTTGAAAACTTATAAATTATTCATCATTATGTTAAGTTGAGGTCAAACCGATTACTTTAAGGACTATTGCCCAAAACAAAATAAGAAATAAATAAACATTTCCTCGGGTTCTGACCCCGCCAAAACTGGCAACGTTTCTGATGATTTCTTTTGATTTATAATAGATAATAGGTTTCGTAATTTCGAATGAAACATAGCCACGTATTGTATAAATATTAGGTAAATTGTTTTAAGTTTATGCAAGTAATTTTGATTTCTGAGGAAAGACTTACCTATAGTTTTTTTTTTTTATTTAACTGCGCCGTTGGTTGAATGATTTTAGCTAATTTTTTAAAAATAAAATTTAAGACTAAAAAGAAATATGTTTTAATGTTCAAGTAACGGATAATTATACTCTGAATAAATAGATAATTATACTTATTTAAACCGGGCAACATAAGTCGGCTCATTAAGGCGTTAAATCTTGAGGTTCCGGTAACCTCATCATTTGGCGCCGTTGAGAACAGCCATGCTCCACTTTCTGAAGGCTAGCTTGTTGACAAACTAGATCTATCAACTAGCCATGTTATCCGAAAGCCATCTTGGATATTCTCCAAAACATTCTCCATAACACCTCATTTTTCTATATGCGAACGCGCCTTAATAATGAATCATTAACATTATAAAATTGCAACGAACAGCTGACAATAGAACACATTATAGAAAAATGCTCTATCTACGACAGTTTCTTTCGAAATCGCAGGATAGAAAGAAATATGCAAACAATATTAGGTGGCAATGAAAATAACATCGGAATAGTTATTGAATTCCTAAAGAAAAAGTTTTTTTTCAATAAAATATAGCAGGGAATTGATGAATAAATAAATGATTGAATTTATAGGAGACACACATGTTTGTGGATATATAACTAAATATGTGTCTATATGTATTTGATGATGTTATTACATCTATATATAGTTCTAAGTATTAGTATATTATAATGTTAGTTAGGTTAGTAGAGGTGAGTGATAGTCAACTGTGAATCTTTACGATAGGTGAAATGATGGTCAGGATTTGCAGTTTGAAAAAAAATTTATTTTCGAAAGCCAACGTTTCGATCCAACTTGTGGATCTTCATCAGGGCTAAAAGAAAACAAATGTAGGAGTATCTTTGCTAGAGGAGGACAATAAATGAATATTTTACAGAACTGATAATAATACAAAAGATGGTAAGCATTATACATGAATATTTAAATAAGTTGCTGGTTAGCAAGATAAAATAGAATCTGATATTTACCTTCTGAGTCAAGGTAGATACAAAGACTGAAGGTTAAATAAGGTAAGAGGCAGTGGTAGGGGGTAGTTTGCCGACTTCAAAGGTTTATGACGGGGAAACCCAACGCTTTTGAAGTGAAAGGCTACATGACAACTAAGTGAAAATAAAATATTAAAAACTAACAAAATATATGGTACTGTAAACAAACTACCCCTACCACTACCTCTTACCTTATTTTACCTTCAGTCTTTGTATCTACCTTGACTCAGAAGGTAAATATCAGATTCTATTTTATCTTGCTAACCAGCAACTTATTTAAATATTCATGTATAATGCTTACCATCTTTTATATTATTATCAGTTCTGTAAAATATTCATTTATTGTCATCATCTAGCATAGATACTCTTATCTTTGTTTTCTTTTAGCCCTGAAGAAGATCCACAAGTCGGATCGAAACGTTGGCTTTCGAAAATAAATTATTTTTCAAACTGCAAATCCTGACCATCATTTCACCTATCGTAAGGATTCACAGTTGACTATCTCTCACCTCTACTAACCTAACTAACATTATAATATACTAATACTTAAAACTGTCGAAACGTCGGCATAATATATTTTATTGCGCATATAATGTTGCTTTATTTGACCGCACCCTAAATAAATAATAGTTATTGCCTGCCTACAAGTTTGGCAACTTGTATTATTTTTTTAATTTAAAAATTTTAACATATATAATTTTTTTTTTCCGTAGTTTATTTCTCGCTATAATTGTTGTAGCATAAGCGATCCGTATAAAGGAATGCCGAAATTCGCGGTCAACGGATATAATGAAGAGAAGTTGAAGCGAACAAACAAAGGGCGATGGGTTTGGACTATAACAGTTGCAAGTGGGCCTCCTCAACGGCTGTGGTTAACCCCCCCTATCCCCCCATCACCTCCCCCTCTCCCGCGGTCGAGACCTAAAGGGAAAACCACCAAACTGCCAAAGCTCTGGTAATTGCCGGCTCAAACACCCTCAGCTATTTCCTACACACAATAATACATATCATTAAACCTTACTTAACACTAGAGTTAGCCAATAAGCTCTCATCCTTTTTATTACCGCTCCGTCATCTCATACCGCCGTTCCTTTAATCTTGCCTCTTATTGAAATGCTCTGATAAATGTTATATACCAATGATCAAAGCCCACATTTTTATAAAATTGCATACTACTACAGAAAAAATAAACAATGTACGAAACAAAATTTATACCTTAATAAAACTTTGACTAAAACATCCTATCAGTAGATTCGAGATCATCAGAAATATAATAAGCGGGCGCAAGCGACGGTGCTGCTTTTTATAGGAACTAGAGAAACGGGGATAGAAGCCGGGCCAGTACCTGGGATTCATAGGGTTTTTTGGCGTTTTTAATTTATTTTGCCATAATTAAAACCTGATTGATCAAAATATTATTTGAAAAATGTCTAATACTAGGTTGTTACATAAGTCCTTGTTCACAAAATTAATTTTATTCAAATGTGAGTACAAAATTTACAAATCAAATTTATTCTTCAAAATACAGGCTATCATTTTCAACTACTTTAACCCATCTTTCAGCCAAATGTTGTATTTGATTTGATTTGGACGACCTGATCTAGGTTCATCTTCAAGGCTTGTATTCCCAGAATTAAACCGCCTGAACCAAAATGCGGCCGTGTTTTGATGCACCACACTTTCCCCTCCCACTGCACAAATTTCCTCGGCTGAGGCCTTTGCACTAAAACCTTTTTTCCAATAATGCCTAAGAAGGCCGCGGATGACAAATTTTTCTTCCGACATTTCTAGTGAAATTTAATAAACTGAATGAAAGGCAGGGACAGTTGGCGTACATAGATAATTAGAGGATTAGTTAATGTAAATATTGACATAAGAATTGTATTCGTCAGAGATTAAATAAGGATTAAATTAGAGACCTCAATGTAAACAACTTGATATGCACAAGGACTTTTGTAACAACCTAGTAGGTATTACTCGGTACCTCAGTGTTCAATTAGAAAATCAAAAGACGTGTCATTCCATTTATTTAAAAAAAAATAAAAAGCTTCTTAAAGAGTGGATTGTACAATTAAGAATAGATAAGCCTGTTTCGAAACTTATGACGATATGTAGTCTTCATATTAAAGGAAGTGACTATATTTATCCAGGTAAATATTAGTACTTGACATTTTATTATGCAAATAACATTGGGACCATAGTGTCATAGATTTGTTTTTCTTTTTTAATTTTCCCCATTTTTGTCTTACATCCGTTGTGCTTAATTCTTCCAAGTTTTCATTGCGAAGCCAGAAAGTTTTGACAAATAAATAAATAATATGACAAAGTATCTAAGTTGTCATGAAAATGACAGCTGCCATAACAATGATTGTATGAATAGGTAATTAATGTTATTACTAACCGAAAAACGTAAAGTTACAATGATGTGAGTGCATATACCAGAACTACCAGCTTTACTCGTAAAATTACAAGAAAATTGCTTATTATTATTAATACATTTGATTTCCACTTTTATTTGATGGGGCGGTCCTTTAAGATCGCTTGTTTGAACGCACAAGGTTTGTAAAATAACTGTATTTTTACTTCTAGATATTATTCCACATGTAATTGTGAGGTTTGCATCAAGGATAGCCTGCCCTTCAATTAATGGTCTTTTAAAATTAACAATAATCTCTATCACATCAACTATGTCTATTCCCGTTCCTTCCGACATTTTGCAAAACCACTAGGGCACTCTATAGTCGATTGCGCCCACGAATAGATGAAAATATGTTTGAATTGGCCTGGGCGAAACGAGTGCAGCGCTAGTCTAGCCTTTGCGTTTCATGCTCTAATCCTGAATCTTTTACCACAATCGGATATGCTCTTTTTTCCCATTCCTTTTTCCACTGCCATTCCCCACAGAAATTCCTAATAAGTTTATTCATAAAAATATAGAATCAATATCCTTATCGAAGAGAATCCGATTCGTATTTTTACATAAAAAGGGCGTAAAAATACAATGAAAAATTAATATTCTAACATTAAATAAAACAAAAGACAAAAGATATCGTTTATAATGGTTCTATACTAATTTTTGGAACGAACTAACTGTCATGGTAGGTATTCGTGACTACAATGTTCAAATACAATCTACGCCGGGCTTGAACATTTACTCCCGTATTCTTCAGAGAATTCCACTTTCGGTACCGCTCCGGTCTCGCTCCACTCCCGGTCCGCTCTCGCTCTACCCCATTCACACTATCGCTCCGCTCTCGCTCCGCTCCCGGTCCGGTCTCACAGGCAAAATATTCTAAAGAGGATTAGAAAGAGGGTAATCACAATATTGGTACAGGTCCGGCCTCGCTCCGCTCCCGCTTCACTCTCGCTCCACTCCAGATCCACTATCGCTCCACTCCCGGTCCACTCTCGCTACGCTCCCGCTCCACTCCCGGTCAATAAATAAAATCTCCTAAAGTCTTTTCATATTCACATTATATAATTTTACACCGTTCACGATTGAAGCCATTAATAATCGAAGCCGTCTGTATTTGGATTATAATTAATAATTAACTTTCAGTTATTAAAGTATTTATTTATTCATCAATTTGACGGCCAAAAAAAGTTCAACTTTAGAATTTATATATATATATATATATATATATATATATATATATATATATATACATATATATATATATATATATATATACATATATATGATAATTATAAATTAATTTAATTAATGGTGATGAAATAATTTAATTTTTTTTCCGAATGTATTCGAATACGCTTGCAATGATTACAAATAATCACCAACAATACGCTTGGTTTTTCCGCGAGAAAAATTCATGTTATGTTTGAGATATATTTTGCAATGAATTAATGTACTCGTAAAAAACGGTCACCGATTTATTTATTGACTACATACTCATTGCTATTATAAAATAACGTTCAATAATAATCAAAACATATATTAAAGCAAAAACTAATTAAAATATGAATCAGGGAAAGAAGATAACACAATCGGTAAATTGCAGCATTTACCGATTTCAAGCGTATTCGAATACATTCGGAAAAAATTTAAATTATTTCTTCACCATTAATTAAATTAATTTATAATTATTAGTAAGAATTATCATTGTGTTGCAATATATTCTTCTAATTATAAGTTTTGATAATATTATCTTCTTCATCAAGAAAAGTACACTTAACAGCTAACATGAAAAATTGAACTTTTTTCTGGCCGTAAAATTGATGAATAAATAAATACTTTAATAACTGAAAGTTAATTATTAATTAAAAACCGAATAGAAACAACTTTGATTATTAATGGCTTTAATGGGTTAAAACTTTCAAAAGTGAACGGTGTAAAATTATATAATGTGAATATGGTAAGACATTAGGAGAGCGGAACGGGAGTGGAGCGGGAGCGGAGCGATAGTGTGAATGGGGTAGAGCGAGATCGGACCGGGAGCGGAGCGAGAGTGGAGCGGGAGCGAAACCGATAGTGTGAATATGCCCTGAGTCTTCTTCTGAAGCTCAAATCATATGGTTATTTTTATTTAGTTGTGTTTCTATTATTTGTATTAGATTGAAAATTGTTATTTTTCTTTGAATAAAAATTGTTTAACTCATAGATGTGTTACAATATCATTATTAATAAATTTACATAATTATTAATAAAATTAAATCATAAAAGGTGACTTAATGATTAATTTTCCCTAAATTAACTAAAGATGAGGACAATGAATTCATAGGCTTAAAATAAAATTATATAAGTAAAAGCCTAAAATAAATAGTATTGTGACGTCAAACAAAAACAGATAATTATTTATGTTTTAACTTAGAGTTGGAACCGTTACATAACTGTATTAGTACATAGTCACGTGTTCTGGATGTGACGGGAATGTTCTGGGCCTTTCTGGAATGTTAGATTCTGGAATAAATATAAGAAGCAGGGGTCTTTATTAATAATAGTTATTGTTTTATAACTTTGCTACTTACTAGTTTGAGTTTTAATTGTTTGTGTGACATTTTCGTTTTATAATTTTATATGAATAAAATTATTTTATAGCCACATTGATATTACAGTATCATAGAGCAATAAATAATTCAGGAAGGTACTAACCTATGACGTATTAATCAAAAGAAAAAAACTTTCTGATGCTGTCAAATTATTTTGAAATATCTTTTCTTTTTTTTTAGTTACACAGTTTTTTTTTAGTAACACAGCATAAAAACCAACCATACATTTAATTTTGAAGAAGCAAAAATAATGGAAAAGGAAAAAATAACTAAAAAAAGAAAAATATTAGAAGCCATCCATATAAAAAAAATTTTAAATAAAACAATAAATTTCAAAACTGATACTAAAAATCTGAATACACATTACACAGCTATTATAAGCAAATTAAATATAAATTGTTAAAAAATAATAGATGTGAGGAGAAAAATATAAGAATTAAATCAGCCTAAACAAGTAAATACACTGGTCCCTATAGGGCAAATGATCAGTTTGTGACAGAGAGATGATCAAAAGGCTTGTAATAATTATTAATTTTTAAATTGATTCTAATTTATATATACGTATGTTGTATATATATTATGTGTATATGTGTTAGATATGTACATAAAAGTTATGCAATTGACAAAATGCAGTAAAGTATGGAAAATAATTGTAAGGTAAATAATGTTAAATTATATAAAAAAACTGTTGCAAGAAGAAAATTAATAGTGCAATATGGATATTATAAAATTAATTTGAATTATTGTGACTGATATATAAATATAAATGTTTTTAGTTGTTTCCTGAAGATGGGGCGGGTGCCCCGAAACGTTGAAAAATGAAAAATAAATAAAAAAATAAAAAACAATTATTGGAAGTGTTATTTTTCATTAAACTTGAATTAAAAAAAAAAAAAAAAATAACTTCCGTTAAAATTATTAATAAATATGAAATATCATTTTTTAATACAATTATACCTCCTACAATATTATAAGGAAAGATATGAGCTATTCTGTATTAATTTTCATTTTATTGAAAAAAAAATATTGTTTTTTTTTTTTTAGATTCTTAACCTTTCTAATATTTGTCATGCGTACTGTTCCTTAACATTAAATGCAAATGCAACTTATCTCAGCACAATATATTCAACATAATAAATTACAGACGTAATATTGAATAAATAATTTTTTTTCTCTATCAGACAGGGATTATGTCAACAGGACAAGGACTAATGACAAATTAAAATGTTAAGGAGTTGTGCGTCTGGGACAGAGTTGGCAGAAGGCCAGAAAAGAAGTTGAGGATTCGTAAAGACACCGCCGCCGTGTACCTATGTATCCATCCGCCGGCTCACTGATAAACAGGTTTGATTGGAAAGGCGGATGGAGAAAAACATTGCCGTATAACGAGAACCAGTCCAAGCGGCCTTTCTCATCACAGCTCCGAGTGTGAAAGCTGAAATGGAATCCAAATTGGGACCACTCGCCACTTCAACTCAACCTTAGCCCAACTGCGGACTATCCTTTGAATATATCCATAAAATTAAATCCATTCGATTACTTTTGCAGAAAATATCTTATATAAATTTTATATAAATATCAGAAAACAAAATGAGCCGTTCTACATTTACGTATTGTACCAAGGTTTCCTGATTGCCAAACAATATTATTCGGATTCATAAATTTTGTTTACTTTGGAATTGAATGGACAAAGCAGGAAGTATTGAAGCATGCTCAATATTCAAAACAAATTTTTTTCACAAATACAGAATAGTCCGTGGTGGCGATCAAAAAATCTACAAATAGTAAGTAATTCTACGGGAGGTGAACCAAATTCTCAGTTCTGTCAAGGAGAAGTTACGTATAGAGGACATGGAAAGTATGAAAAAATCGACGTTCTGTCTAAATTACCAATTATTGCACAACCCATCGGAAACTCCTCAATATCATTTCCAAATAAACCAGCCATTCTTGCACCTTAAACTCCTCACCCAAATCCGTAGGGGAGAGCGGGGTTGGTTGGCAACAGTTTTCACTTTGATTATTGAGTCGTTTCTGTTAATATAATCCCAATAGGGCTGATACCACTGTAAACTCCAAGTATTATAGTACTTCAAGTATTTTTTTTCACCACATAATATTTAATACTATGATCATAGAAAATTGAAGAATTCGTTAATCCATAGTATGCCAATTAACCCCCTATTTGGGGCAGGTTGGCCTAGAAGGTGGGGTTGTTTAGCCATCTCATTCAAGTACTGTCTGACACATATTATTTATATTAAAAGCTGCACTAGAATGGTATAATAATTTTGAATCGGTTTTTAAAAGCTTTTAAGGGAAAATAGAATAAGATAGAAGTTTAAACTGTCGTCACTTTCTTCTTAAGAAAAATTGCTCCCATCCTCCTTGCTGGATCTAAGGAAAATTGGTAGTTTCACCTTTGTTTCACCTTTTTTTTTGTGAATTGCTACTGCGCCATCAAACCCCAATTGAAGAGAGCCAACTAACCCCACAGGAGCGGTCATATGAAAGATAGCTGCCAGGACAGGGGAGAAAAATCAAACAAGAAACTGGTTAATAGAAAGGTTAGATTTTTCAAAGGAGTTTGGGGCTATGTGAACAGAATCGGAGTCAAATGTTTTTCCACGCCTTTAAACCAAATTTACAGAAAATATAAAAAGTTACTTATACGTTGTAAAATCAATCAATGAAGCACACTCTTCCCTACACAGTTAGCATCGGATTGAAAACTCAGGAAAAGACTCCCGAGGTTGAGCGGGTCACATGGTACAATGGTGGGGCTTTCACAACAGGTGTGACGGAAACTATAAGCCGATGGCCAACCTACCCCCTACGCCAACTAACCCCGCTCTCCCCTACAGCTAACACAAAATAGATTAAACTATCGACCCGCTCTTCCACTCATCTGTTAAACCCATCAGAATCTTGCACCACCTGTAATAGGAAGGAAAATGAAACTATCCACCATCTCTACTGTTCATGCCCAACATACTCAGCATACAGGATCCACTTCCTACCAGATTTCTGTAACATGTCAAACCAACATGACGTTTCCACAATTAATGCACTGGTGCAGTTCACAGTCCGATGCCTGAACTTAAGAAAATTTATAATAGATGAAGGTTGAGCAATGTGGATCTGGTCGTTTGATCTTAACTTTATTTCTTTTAGCATGTTTGTATTTTTGCAATCGGAGTTTCTTTTAGTCTGGTTATTTTTAGCAATTTTTAGTTTAATACTGACGGGATATTGTATTTTAAGTGCTATTATGCTCTTAATATAATTTAATGTTGTTATTTTATAGTTTTCTGATGTTGATATACAGACACATAATTGTTACTGAAATACAAAGTACGTACATATATAAATCACAGATAGAAAAGGGCATAAGAAGAAACTAAAATTGTAAACCCTAATTTTTATATTTATATTATATTATATATTATGTACACACTCTATTTGTACGGGGGAAACCCCTAAGAACAAATAAATATTATTGTTATTATTATTATTATTATTATTATTATTATAGTAAGTAATTCTATTTTTACCTCTTATCTAATAATAACAAATCGTGTTCATCTGAATTGATTATTAAATATTATAGTAGACCAGAGACAATGAAATAGGCCAAAGCTCTGAAAAATTGTTATTAAAAGTTGATCTTGTAAAATAAAGAAATGACATATATATTACTTTCACTTATTTTTTATATATAACAATAGTAAATATAGACGAATGGTGATGGAATTTAAAAATGTCAAATAGATAACCACAGAAGATGGGCCAAAAGCCCTTTTTTCCTTCATTTAAAGAAAAAACTATTATATTACTAATAACTAAGTTATTAACTTTCCCCGTCTAGCTCATCTGAAAACAATAGAAACGAGTTTGAAGCCCTGACTATACTGGTAGGTAAAATATAATTTAGTTATATTTACACAATAGTTATATTACACAATAATATATCACATCGTTAATATTCGTTAAAAAAAAAAAAATTAGATATGAGGAGAAGAAGATTAGAATCAAATCAAAGGTAAATATATTGATCCCCATAGAGAAAATAATCAGTCTGTGACAGGGAGATGACTAATAAGCATTGTTACCTTTAAATTATTAAAAATTATTTATATGAAAATGATGAATATGTGTATATATATGTGTGTGGATAAATATGTACATATAGGATGAAATTGACAGCATGCAATAAAGCATGAAAAGAAATTTAAGGTAATTTATAACTAAATTATATAAAAACTATTAAAAAGAATATTAACGATGTGATATATTATTGTGAAAAGAATTATTTAGATTGCTGTGATTTATGTAGATAAATGTTTCTAGTTGTTTTTCCTGAAGATGGAGCGGGTGCCCCGAAACGTTGAAAATGAAAAATAAATAGAAAAATAAAAACAAATAGTGGAAGTTATTTCATTAAACATGGATTAAAAATAATAATAAAAAACTTCCGGAAAAATCATAAAAATAAATGATAATTTAGTTATTAAACGTTCCAAAGATAATGAATTTTAAGAATAACCATTTGAATTGTAACATATGATTATAATAATTTTATTAAAAGCTACATAAATCACAGATTTGTAAGTAATAAACTATTTTATTGTAGACTATCTTTTGACCCAACGATGCAGGTCTTGCTCTTTTGTAGGGAACAAGAAGCCAGTGGATGATACAATTTTGGTTATATCTTGTAAGATAAGAACACGGAACATTTTATGTAATGTTCAATTTTGAAATTTTAAGGTGCTTGATGACGGGCAGAGGGTCCGAAACGTCGCACACAAAATAATAAAAATATAGTTAGATTTAATCACAAGAAACAAAAGGAAAATAAAACAATTAT
Source organism: Aelia acuminata (assembly GCA_911387785.2). Classification (NCBI taxonomy): domain Eukaryota; kingdom Metazoa; phylum Arthropoda; class Insecta; order Hemiptera; family Pentatomidae; genus Aelia; species Aelia acuminata. The sequence continues at coordinate 149,186,798 of OU426980.1, forward strand.
TTATTTTAAATTATCACTGTCATTTAATTCACTTCGAACTTTTTACCATAATATTTCGTATCTAACTCCATTTTTTCGCAAATGTCAATTAGACCCCCTTGAATTCGAGGGTTTGCAAACAATATTCATAATTACAAAGATAAATTGAGTTTTTTGGACTTCTTAATTAATTATGGTTGAAGGAAGAAGTCCCACATTGTTTCTTTAACAACGCATATATTTCAGCAAGCCACCATCAATGCTAAAAAATTGGCAATTAACCGTCACATTTAATGTGTTCGTCAACAACATACAGCTAGGGCTAACCTAAACATCACCACATTTTGTATTGTATTGTAGAATGAGTACACTAGAGACTGTATAGGTTAGCCTTAGTTGTATGTTGTTGACGAACACATTACATGTGACGAATAATTGCCAATTTTTTAGCACTGAAGATGGCTTGCTGAAATATATGCGTTGTTAAAGAAACTATGTGGGACTTATTGATCTTCCTTTAACCACAATTAACTAAGAAGTACCTAAAACTCATGCAAGGGGGTCTAATTGACATTTTTTAAAAAATGGAGTTGGATACGAAATATTATGGTAAAAAGTTCGAAGTTTATTTAATGACAGTGATAATTTAAAATAAATGATTCTTTTATTTGTATTTTGTTTCTGGTGATTAAATCTAACAATATTTTTATTGTTTTATGTGCGACGTTTCGGACCCTCTGCCCGTCATCAAGCACCTCAAAATTTCTAAAGTTAACATTGCATAAAATGTTACGTGTTCTTATCCTACATGTTATGTCCAAAAATTGTATCATCCTCTGGTTTCTTGTTCTCCACAAAAGAGCAAGACCTGCATCGTTTGGTAAAAAGGTAGGCCACAATAAAATAGTTTACTACTTAGAAATCTGTGATTTATGGATTTTTTAATAAAATCATTATAGTCATATGTTAGGGCAAACCATACAGTTATTGGCACCCCAACTTTAACTTAAAGAAATAGGTAAGCAAGTCCTAATTTTATTACAAGATATACATGACTCTAATATGTGAAGGGTCCTCTAAGTCATCTATGAGGTAAGACTTAAACTAACCATAGGTAAGATTTCACAATTAAATCCACAGGATTCCAATAACTAGATTTGGCACTTTTAACAATAAATATTGCCATATTGTAAAACTATTGAACTTTTGACCCAAAAAAAACCTCTTGAGTCTTTATGAGGATAGATAATGAGGAGCTATAGGAAGTTTCTATTTGATCCCTTAATAAAAAGTTTTTTTTTTTTAATTTAACCACAGAAATGTAGCCTTAAGGGTGCCAATACCTGTAAGGTTTATGCTACAATTCAAATGGTCATTCTTAAAATTCATTATCTTTGGAACGTTTAATAACTAAATTATATTTTACCTACCAGTATAGTCAGGGCTTCAAACTCGTTTCTATTGTTTTCAGGTGAGCTAGACGAGGAAAGGTAATAACTTATTTATTAGTAATATAATAGTATAATAATATAAACAACTAGGTCTAACCTAAACATCGTCTCATATCTACAGTTAGAAAATGATATCACGAGGCAGTGCTCATTCTACAGGTTGCCCCAAACCAAACGGCCAAATTTCAGGGATCGATAGAGGATCGAAAAACTAAGAAAAAAAGTCCTCTGGCATATGCCTCGTTTTCGAGAAAATCACAAAAAACTAAAAATAGCTGTGCAAAAACTAGTTAAGGCCATGGAAGAGCGGATTTCATTCCTGGAATGAATTTTAACAATAATTGTTATTCCAATATCATCCCTTGTGTGAACGGGCTCTCGGTAGACACTTTCTCGTATTGGTATAAAAATTATTGTTAAAATTCATTCAAGGAATGAAATCCGCTCTTCCATGGCTTTAACTAGTTTTTGCACAACTATTTTTAGTTTTTTGTGATTTTCTCGAAAATGAGGCATATGCCAGAGGTCTTTTTTTCTTAGTTTTTCGATCCTCTATCGATCCCTGAAGTCTGGCCTTTTGGTTTGGGGACACCCTGTATAATACGAAATTCGACGATGTTTAGCTGTATGTCGTTGACGAACACATTAAATGTGACGAATAATTGTCGATTTTGTAGCCACTGAAGATGGCACGCTAAAACATATGCGTTGTTAAAGAAACTAACTGGGACTCATTGATTCTCCCTTAACCATAATATTCATATATTTTTTTTAAATAATACACTGCGTTGTTAAAAACCTATGACTCTTCATATAATATTTGAATTTGTATTTTTGTATGTTTTTTTTTTAATCCAAAATGTTGTCTATAGTTAAATAAACCTCAACATCTAACGCTTTTCCTTCCAGATGGCTCACTGAGGACAATTTATGTGAGGTGGAGAATAGCGGAAGATAATGTTATTGTGGCCTGTGGTCCCGGATCCTAACTGTCCAGTTCTTCCGCTGAGTAAAAACCGCACCCGATAAACGCTCGTTAAATTTGCGTTTATGGTTCGGGCTAGGTCTAGTACGGTGCGGTCATCTTTCCTCGTCAAGCGACTCCCTTGCTTATTCCCATGTCTCACTAGCGCTTAGCCCCCCTCCCCCCCAAAAAAAAAAACTCAGCCTAAAATGATGAGGTTTTAAGCAACAATTTACTTTTCTCAAGCTACCATTTTTTTTTTTTTTTTAATACTTAGCCTTTTTTTTGAGTTTTCTGGCAGCCCATTAGACGAGATTCGCAAACCCGACGAAACAGGACACGAGTCAAGGTGCGTCACAACCATGGTAGAACCCATGGTTAACGCATTCCATGATTCATTTTGTGAGGGGATGTCATTTTTCAACGTTACTTAACACGTTAGGTGCGGCGTCGGTCCCCGGGGTCCGATGTCTTACATTGCCTTTTTAAGAGCCGATTTTCACATGAAAATGTCCGAAAGCCCGAACACTTCAAATACTCAAATTAGTCTATTTTTAATAAGATTATTGCATTTGTAGTGCATAAAATGTTGCTAACAGCTAAAATGCTGTTGTTTTTTAGAATCGGACTCCAAGGTCCGATTTTCGATAAAGAATGGCGTAAATCCTGTATCGGCCTGTCCTGCGCCTATTATGTCTAGTTCCAATTCTTACCAAGAGATAATGCTCTTGAGACGCTCAATTAATTCCCTTTTAATCAAAAGATAACGCTTCGTCAAAGTATTCCCATCGGACGTGTTAACAAGTTAGGTGCGGCGGCGTATTTTAGAGGTATCTTGAATTGAACGGTATCGGTCCCCGGGGTCCAACTGCTGGAATGAGCCACAGACGATATCGGGCGTCGGGGTCCGATGGGAATGCTTTGACGAAAGCGTTATCTTTTGATTAAAAGGGAATTAAATGAGCGTCTCAAGGGCATTATCTTTTGGTAAGGATTGGAACTAGAAATAATAGGCGCAGGACTGGCCGTTACAGGATTTACGCCATTCTTTATCGAAAATCGGAACTCGGAGTCCGATTCTAAAAAACAACAGAATTTCAGCTATTAGCAACATTTTCTGCACTAAAGTGCAATAAACTCAATTAAAATCGATTAAATTGAGTGTTTGAAGTGTTCGGACTTTCGGACATTTTCATGTGAAAATTGGCTGTTAAGAGAGGAACTTAAGACATCGGACCCCGGCGACCGATGCCGCAACTAACGTGTTAATTGTTCAAGAGGTTGGACAGGATGATAATCATCAACAGTTATGCGCCCAATTAGGTGAGACAAACGCTTAAACCATCCAAATCACAGACATAATATTAATATTTCTACTAATGCTTTGAACTTAAATTTTTACACGTTGCAGAGTTAGTGCGGACGAAGGGGAAATATGAATACCGGGGAAATTTTATGACAATAAACGCATAATTCTCTTGTCATTTATAAGTTGGGGGTTTCTTTTTTGTGAGAGTTAACAAAATAAGATACAAGACATCCATTTCAGGGAATTAATAAATATTTTTTTATCTGAATCCTATACACTTTTAACTGATGTAGTTTATTTGGTACAGGGTCATCCGAAGGAAATGAAATAGACAAATATCATTATCTGAAAGCTTAAATGATAGGATTATTAGTCCATTTCATCCAGTGAAATTAACCAACTAACTATTTTATTTAAAATAAATTGAAGAGGATTAACAAAAAAAAATATTTGAAATGCCTACGTCCTTTTTTTACTTTGTCAATTCCCCCTAAAAAAGAAAACCTCATTCTCATAAATTGAAAAAGAATTATTCGCTTAACATAATTTAATATAGAGATATTGGATTTGGGCCGTTGAATCACATTTTTCCTTAAATATTCACAATACAAAAATTTAAATAAATGCTATATTTTTTAAAGATTCCCGTGTTCAAGAAGCCTGTACACTAAAAGATTATTTATGTTATTTGTAACTGACTCAAGAACCTGTTAGTAGTACGGATCGCTATTACGTTTCAAGAGAGCTACCAGTGGGTTAACAAAATGACTTATTATACATCTTATGAACGTATGACATTGAATTATATCATGGGACATAATTGTGGTGACCGCGAACATAAAAAAAAAACAATAAAGGAATAGATTCGGTAATGAAATATAAAAAAAAAATATATATATATATATATATATATTAATAATAAAAGTCTCATTACTTTATACAATCCAAGGGCGGATCCAGCCGGTTGTAAAGGGGGGGTCTACCTCACAAGCTACAACCTTACCATGGATCTGCCAATTAGCTTTTTTGAGGTACCTTGATGTTCCTTTTCCACAACTAAATTTTTACTTTTTCTGCATATTATTTGTCCTTTAACTTATTTCCTTACTTTAAGTAGAGTTAAATTCTATCTTGAAATACAAAAAAAAAGGCCTCCACAGCCATACCCCCAAGATCTACTAAGACCAAGAGTTCCATTTCGTTCCAATTTAACGGTCAGTGAACAAGAACAATCCCATTCCCTATCAGTTTGATATTACTACCTATTTTATAAGTAAAAGTAATTAAAAATTTACAAAAAATGGATTGGCTGTGATACAACGGAGTATGTCCAGAAAGTATGGTCCTCCCAACTGTCAATTAGAGAACAATCGATTTTACATGTAAATCGATATGCAAAAATCGCGAAAGAGTGATGATATTCGCGTGTCGTATAACGGTCAAAGCTGACTTTGGAAAAGGGAGGTGTTAACCGAGAAAATCAAATTATACTTTCTCACTTGTAATAATGCTGGTAGAGATAGGCCTAAAGATTGTGGGGTATGGCCTGTTCCACCTGCCCCCAGAGAGCATTTTCATAAATTATAATCCGGTAATTGTTCTAAGGGGCGGCTCTTAGGGCAACACTTAGATAGATCCTAATCTACCTCCTCCGATAGCTGGACTTATCACAACTGGTGTCTACCCACGGCTAACATCATATGCCACAATCCTCGGATCTATAAACGCTTTCATCTAAAAATACTTTTTCCCAAAATAGAAAGAGCAATTCTGCCGCAATATGAATAATCGAGGAAAGCTATCATTTAAAAAAATAATCGATAATAGTGAAGAAAAGATATAAGATGTATAGCCTGACCAAGTGCGTTGTCGGGGCGAGTTTCTAAACATTTCGTTAAATCCAATCATTGGAATACGCTGAGTTGCATTTTACGGATCAAGAACTCTTAAAGGTGAACTTGTTAAGGAATTTATTTCCAGCCAGTATAAGAGGGATTATTCCATTTTCCTGAAAATTTAAGGAAATTTGATTACTCTAATTAAGGAACGCCCTTTTGATTACTCTACTATGAGCGAGAAGGCAAGATGGTGAGAGTCTAATGCAGGACGCTGCATAGTCTATTAGCAGCAGTTCTTTTTCTTGTGTCATGTCCATCATCATGAGCTAATTCATAAAGGTGCCTTTACACTCTACGAACTTTACCTTCGAACACCACCCTCGAACAGCCTTCGTGAAGCCTTCACGTCAACTGTCCAGGTGTTCTAGGTACTTTTTCTGTTCGCCTGGGTTCGGGGGTAGCTCTAGTGTCACTTTTGATTTGGGTATTTCCCAAGTGACAGGAGTTGTTTGTGATAAGTTGTAATTCGTCTCCTATTTTTTTTATTTTTCAGATAATATAAAATATTTGATAATGAAGATTTTTTCTTTATCATAAGCTAGCGTTGGGTGCGTCAGCCATATTGGTTCGCTTTACATCACGTGAAGTATAAATGGCTGTTCGTGTAACGCAGGTTCGGGGGAGAACCTGTTCGAAGGTGAGGTTCGCAGAGTGTAAAGGCACCTTAAGGCCCGATGCACACGGACGACACTTTTCTGTGATGCGGACTATAAGCCGGGTCTGGGGTACCTGGAGTATAATGGTAAATCCGGTCGGCCCATTGTACTCCAGGTACCCCTGACCTGGCTTATAGTCCGCATCGCAGAAAAGTGTCGTCCGTGTGCATCGGGCCTAAGGCGGAACGCCGACGAATATGGGGGAAGAGAGAAGATGGGTTGGCCACCCCAAGAAGAATGATTCAGGAAAATATATATACAAGCACGTCAACCAGGAAGCCGACCTATATAGACATCCATCAGCCCTGCGGTTATTTATTAATTAATTTAAGGTATGTTCAAATAAAGAAAATGCTAACCAGCTAAATCATTTAATATCAAAAATACAATTCATAATAACTTTCCTTTTCACAAAAATATATTATAATCTGCTAGGTTTTTGTTCTTCACTTAGTGAGGAAGAGTGCTTCAATAAATAGGAATTTTTTAAAGAAGGAGTCTCTTCCATATTTAAAAGTTTATTTGTGTCCCAACGTTTCGAGCTATTGCCTCATCCTCTGGGGTTATCTTATCCTATGTGACTTCTTTTTCCACGTTAGCCATATGTCATCTTATATATATTTTTTAAAACCAGTATATAAATACTTATGTCTAGCTAATTTCTTATTACATTTTATGGCATATTACACATTTTCTAGTCTTTTTAATTCACTGTGACATTTTCCTGATGCTAATATGTGGACTTTGGTACTTATATTATAAGTATATGTAACCAAAGTCCATAAAATACCATAAAATGTAATAAGCCATAAAATGTAATAAGAAATTAGCTAGACATAAGTATTTATATACTGTTTTAAAAAATATATATATAAGATGACATATGGCTAACGTGGAAAAAGAAGTCACATAGGATAAGATAACCCCAGAGGATGAGCCAATAGCTCGAAACGTTGGAACACAAATAAACTTTTAAATACGGAAGAGACTCCTTCTTTAAAAAAATCCTATTATAATCTGGGAATATCCCATTTTTGGGAATCCTAGTGATATACAGGGATATTTTTTTATTTTCGCTGACCAGCTGCTCTTTGAATGAGATATATTACATTAGGGTAAACCATACAGTTATTGACACTCCAACTTTAACTTAAAGAAATAAGTAAACAAGTCCTAATTTTATTTCAAGATACACATGAATCTAATGTTTGAAGGGTCCTCTAAGCCATCTATGATTTAAGACTTTAACAAACTCACCTAAGATCTAAGACTAACATAAGGAAGATTTCACAATTAAATCCACAGGGAGCCAATAACTACTTTTTGCACTTTTAACAATAAATATTGCCATAGGGTAAAATAGTGAACTTTTGACCCACAAAAAACTCTTGAGTCTTTATAAGGATATATAAAGAGGAGCTATAGGAAGTTTCAATTAGATCCCTTCATAAAAGTATTCTTTTTAATTACACCACAGAAATTTAGTCTCGAGGGTGTCAATAACTGTATGATTTACCCTATAACGTCATTGCCGCGGGAAAACCTCCTATGTGACAAAAAACAAGATTTTGTTATTATTGGAAAGAAGATTTTACCGCCCATGACCTTGTGGAAAGCACTCATGTGTTAAAAAATCATAACACGATTTAAATTGATCAAAAGAATCCTCCAATGTGTAAGAGTTTGCTGCATCGTAAAAAGTACCATTATAAATCACATATCCTCTTTATTGCTTTGATTGTACAAGTTAGTGGTAAGAATTAAGATTTTGTCGAGTTGTTATACATCGAATTGCCCATTTGCCTCTTATGTAAAATCATGTTTTTGTCATTTATGAGGTTTCACCGCGGCGGCAACGATATGAGAAAATCAACAAAAAATCACATATTCACAATGTGTAATTTAAAAAATGGATACAATAGAATTATGGGAACGTGGTCCAATGATAATCGAAAACCTCGGATAATCGAATTACAACATTTTATTGACTTAATGCGATAGATTTGTGGAGCCGTCCTAGGAAAGCGGAGAATGGCTTTCCAATTTTTATGTTTTCATGAAACCATACTGCTTTTTCAGTCACCATTGGCTTAGAAATTGGAACTGCTTCAGCGCGTTTTTGCATGAACTACTGATAGTTTCATCTACGTCTTGTAATGTAGAGTTCTTAGCAGTTTGCTAGCTGATTCCTAATTCAGCGGACAATCTTTTAACACTTTCACCTTTTTCTACTCGGTTTATAATGGTTAATTTCTTTTTCGACGCTAAAACGACAGGTTTTCTTTTTTGCGCCTTTTTTTGTTTAGTTCGTATTTAAGACTTAATCAAAACTGAGAACCTTTTTTTTTGTAGTCAAACAGGCCAGATTTGGAGTTTCCTACAAAGACTTAGGAGTTATAGTTACCGGAAACATCTCATAATAGGATGCCGTGTTTTTCCATTTGTTATTTTATTTCATAATTTCTAAGAATAATAGATACTTAACCATTGTGCAAACGTTTAAATATTTACGTATTCATTTTTAAAAATAAATATTATAGGAATAAAAACAGCTTATTAAAAAAAAAAAAATGGCTCCTCAGATCCCCGGTTAACAAGTTAGGTGCGGCGGCGTATTTTAGAGGTACTCTGAATTGGACGGTATCGGTCCCGGGGGTCCGACTGCTGGGATGAGCCACAGACGATATCGGGCGTCGGTGTCCGATGGGAATGCTCTGACGAAAGTGTTATTTTTTTTTACTGAAAAGTGAATTAAATGAGCTTCTCAAGGGAATTATCTCTTGGTAAGGATTAGACCTAGACATAATTGACGCAAGACGTGCCCCCGGAGTCCAATACGCTATTTACGCCATACTTTATCGAAAATAGCATTAAACTGCTGGAATTTTGAATTACCATCCTTATTGATAATTTTTGCAATGTTAAAACAATTTTTAGGAGTCTTTTACTGCTTTACAACCACTTACTCTATGATTTAAAAAAAATTCTTTTTAAAGTAATGAATTTATATAATATAAATAAAGCAAATATCAGCAAGTTTTATTTATAATTTCAGACTTAGTAAGAAGTATTTAAAAAAACAATTGTTTTCTTTCTCATATTTATGCAATAATTAAAGAATATCAAAGAAATTAAAAAGAACTAAATTGTATAAAATTAAACACATAAAATTAAAGATAACCACAAAGGTAGTCGTTGCAATATTATCGGACGCGGAAGGTGATGCCGTCCAGTAGTCTTGTTTTATTACTGATAGCCAGTATCGGACCCCGGAGTCCGATTATAAAAATTCACAGAATTTCATCTGTTAGCAACTTTTGCTGCACTAAAATGCAATTATCTCATTAAAAATCTACTAAGTTGAGTCTTTGGTATTCGGCCTTTCGGACATGTTCATGTGATAATCGGCTGTTAAGATGGGAATGTAAGACATCGGACCCCGGGGACCTATGCCGCACCTCACGTGTTAATTGGGACTCCGGTTAATAGAGCCCCGGATAAAGGGGGTCCTATTGTACTAAGAAACTGGTAATTCTATGTAGATAGTTTTTTGCCAGTAAGAACGATCCTGAGTAAGTTAATGGATAAGCATAATGGATTTCTCGCCACAATTTATCACCCAACCTGTTCTTTTGTCGGAGTTAACTGGGCAAGAGTTGTGTGGCGAGGCAAGATAAGTTTGGAAGACAGTAAAATAAAGATATAAATTAGCAATCTAATCGCGGTGGGATAAATCAGGGACTGGACAGCGTAATCTGTTCCATTTATCTACACCCCCAGCTGCTGGTGTCTATTTAAGAAAGGAAGTAGACCAATGAACTAGCAGATGGAACTGTCGAGAACATCTTGCACGCTCCTTCCAACCCATAACAACACTCCCCTTTTGTATTTAAATGTACAAATTCGATTTTTCGGATCTTTTCTATTTGCCGGCCTCAAGTGATTCAACTGGGTAACTAGTAATAGCATATGTTATAGAAATATAGCCTAAAATAAAATAGTCTGTAATTAAATGCTGAAATTAAAAATAATTTTTATTAAAAACGTCAATAAATATATGATATCAATATCTTAATTATCAGGAGGCACAAATTTGGAAATATCTTTCAAAATAACTTCAAAAAGGTCGTCATTCATGTTACACTTCCGCCTAGGTTTTTACCTAGTTTTCACCAACCATGTTCCTTTTCTTAATCGGATTGTTTGCCTGCAATTTGTTTTATAACACCTCCATCGATCGCCTTCTTCAGATAATGTAAGTTTCATTTCATGACCCTGGCTGCAATATCTTTGCCTATGAAGAATCCCTTTGGACTGCAAGAAGGTCACTGCACTGGTTTTGTCTGGAATTTCCTTTACAATTTTTAACAGACCCATCTTTATTGAACACTGAACAACTGTTTATATTACCCGAATGTATACAAACTATAAGGTTATTAGGTTATAAAATGCCATGAGATAGTATTTCTATATCGCATGTTATCACTAGTTTCCCAGTTAAATCACTTGAGGCCGGCAAATAGAAAAGATCCGATTTTTCCTATCTGGCTTTCGGATTAACGCAATGGTCACAAAATGGATTATTTCGAGTCTATGAGCAAAATTTTATATGTCGCTTCGCTTGTAATAGACTGAAGAGACATCTGACATTTTTAAGCAAAATCTATGCTCATCTCTCTGATATTATTATTTTTTTCTATTGAGCTTTACTTTTTATATTATTGCACCAAACATATTTTATAAATAAGAAGAATGGCTGTAAAATTATTGGATAAAAATGCGTTTTAATTTCATCCGCGTTAACTATGTAATTTATAGTGTCCGACCGAAACCAAAATTTTTGCCGAAACCGAAACCGAAACCGAATTTCGTCCATAGACCTGGTTTCGTGCCGAAACCGAAACTTAAGTTGTATAATACGTGTAAGTGTGTAATATGTCTAGTTTAGCAATAATATCAATGAAAGCTTATAAACTAACAGTAAATTAACTCAATTATTCATGTAATATGTCGGTTTGGTATAGAGGAGTGGTAACTAGGTGTACTAATTACATTATAGGATCGAATCCCGGCCCCTACTTCCTAGTACGGCGGTTCCAAGTGGGTTGTTAGACCATACCGCTTAACTAGTACAGCCCTAAAAGTTGATAAAATCTTGAAAGAACAGGCTAATAATAATAAAAATTCATATTATCATATCTAAATAATAAATAATAGAGTAAATCTTTGACATAATAAAGCCGATGGAATACAAAATGACGGCCTATTGAATACGTAAAGCTGTATCTCAGAAGCTATTTTGCCTACTTAGTCAGTTTTGGTCCGAGATGTTAGCGGATAATATCTAGTTTAAAAATGTATAGAGTTTTTTTTTCGAAAACATGCTTCTTCATTGTTGACACGGAAAAAAGTTTTGGTGATCCGGAAGGGGCAGCCCCGCCAATTTCGAAAAATTTGGTTTTGCATCTGAGTCTCATTCTATAAAATATCGAAGAACAAAACCTACTACCATAATTTGATGCAACTTGAGCCCCCTTTTTATAACAAGGTTACTGACTAAAATATTTTTTACTGTTTTGATTTGAATGAGAAAGATGTATGTTTAATCGAAATACAACACAAGTGTAATTAACTAAAATAACAGATATTTCCCACTTTTAAATCCAAGGGTGTTAAAGGCCATGAAAGAGATCGAGCTTACAAGCTGAAATCGTGTAGTCCTACTTCCTTCTCGGAGACATCAGACACAAAAGCTTCGGCTTGCCCGAAGATTCGGCCGATTTTTGTCCGAAACCGAAACTGAGGCCGAAACCAGGTTTTTCGGCCGAAACTGGCCGAAACCGGCCGAAACCGAAACTTCGGTCGGTCACTAGTAATTTATGAAAAGAAAGTATTTAAATTCTTTTATTGGGAATAGTTGGTACTAATTTTTTTCACAGTGGTAGAGGGTGAAGGGTGCTAAAATACCATAATACAATTTGATCGACCAAATGCGATATATCGATTTTAAGATTTAAATCCCTATATTTCAACTTTCGATATATTTTCGGCCTCGAATTAGAATGAATCATAAAATAAACTTTTAGTTGAATTCTATGACAATAGGTTTTTCCGTTAAAATTCATAAAAAAATATTAGTATTTTTAATTTAATTTTTTGGATTTTATTCTTCTTCCGGGTCCGATTTCTTACATTCCCCTCTAAACAGCCGATTTTCACATGAAAATATCCGAAATTCCGAAAACTTCAAACACTCAATTAAGTCGATTTTTAATGAGATAATTGAATTTTAGTGCAGAAAATGTTGCTAACAGCTGTAATTCTGTTGTTTTTTAGAATCGGACTCCGAGGTCCGATTTTCGATAAAGAATGGCGTATATCCTGTATCGGCCTGTCCTGTGCCTATTATGTCTATTTATAATCCTTACCAAGAGATAATGGCCTTGAGACGCTCATTTAATTCCATTTTAATAAAAAAATAACGCTCTCGTCAGAGCATTACCATCGGACCCCGACGCCCTATACCGTCTGTGGCTCATCCTAGCAGTCGGACCCCGGGGACCGTTACCGTTCAATTCAGGATATCGCTAAAATACGCCGCCGCACTTAAAGTGTAATTTAAAAATCTTTCAGGAGAGAAATTGGAGCAAATGCCTGAAAAAGACATGTATATAAGCAGAAAGCTCAATAGATAATAATACTGGCTCATTTCATTCTCTATGTATAATCATATATCTAATAAACTATTTTATTTAAATTAAAGTGAAAAAAGGATTAATATAAAAATTAATTTGAAATAATTTGAGTGATGGTATTTTTATTTGTTTTATTCTCGCTGATAAAAGAAATTCCAAGCTCATTAATGAATTGAAAGTCAGGGTTTTCAGTTATCTTTCTTTATTTTGGATAGCCAACGTTTCCATCCCCCCTGATCTTCATCAGGAGATCTGAGTGCGGAGTAATACAGAGACTCACACTTCTTCGCTGGCTTTCCAAAATAAAAAAAGGTAACTGAAAATCCTGACTATCAATCAACCTACTGAAAATTAGATGTATGGAATTTTCTTTTTTTTCTTTCTTTTTTTTTTAACTTCATACTATCGTGAGATATTTTATGTTTGTTCCCCTGTTAGTAAACCTCTAAAGATAAAAACACAAGCTTACACACTCGAGGGAAATCACTATATGGTAAAAGCAATTTTTTTATTTTTTTTTTCCTACTCATATCATTTAACCACTATCAACAGGAAGAGGAGATGAGAAGGTTCTATAGGAGATATGCAGAGCATGTGTAAGGGCAGTTGTGTGTGGAGTGATGGAAGGCATTAAGATTGGAGAGTATTGGAGTTGACTGTAATAAAGCTAAGGGGTTAGCTGCGTGTAGCCGAGCGGTGGTCCCATGGGTCAGTTTACTGAGCACTTACATTACGAGGCCTTACCTGACGTGGTACAGTTAGTGCCTCTCCTCCAGGGGCTATTTCCACCCTCCACCCCCATGCCCCCCTATGCCCCCCCAAATGGCCCCCCCTAACCCCTTATGTAACAGGCCTCTTAGCCTACACTATAAAGCAACTGATCACTTAGCCGCGAATATTGGAGATTAGGAACTGAGGCTAAGTGCCTCCTCATTTTTTCCATTTTCATGTTTAGCAATAGTATACGTCCCCCCAGATCGGAGATAGGAGAAGTATCATATATCAGGGATACCTAAAGCAGACATCCCGTAGATAGGTTTATTAGTTAATTTTAGGTAACAATATCAATAATTTGTAATATGCCAGTATTGGCAACCGTCGATTCCTGTAAGACGGTGGAACAAAATAATTTGAAAAATAAAATTCACAAAAATCAACCTGAAGAGAGCGTTATTCTATTGGAAACTCACATTAACCTATGAAATGCATCAGGTTTTATTGTCTTTGGGAACATTTCTTAAATATTTTTTATAAAAATTGTATGTATTAATTTCAAACCAAGAAGCATAAATATTACACACTTTGAAAAGCAATAATTCTATGCTCAGATGGAAAAAATGACATATGTCTTTTCTTTTTTTTAATTGTACGTGATGACAACTTGCTAGGTTGCTATTAGGTTGCTTTTGACTTATTACAAATGTCTATATGTTTTTTTCTCAAAAACTGATATAGCAAAAGACTTATTACATTTGTTTTCACCTTCTAAACAATTACGATTAACGATTGAGACTATGTAATGTGAGAATCAGGTTTTTAGTCTTTGAGAACATTTCTTAAATATTTTTTATAAAAATGTTATGTATTAATTTCAAGTCAAGAAGCATAAATACTACACACTTTGAAAAGCAATAATTCTATATTCAGATGGAAAAATGACATATGCCCCTTCTTTTTTTTTTTAATTTTTTTTCGCTAGGTTTCTTTTAGGCGACTTTAGACTTATTACAATTATCTACAATTTTTTTCTCAAAAACTGATATAACAAAAGACCTATTAGATTTTTTGCACCTTCTAAAAAATTGCGAATAACCAATGTGACTAAAGATGTGGAGAAACTTGCTTATTTAGTAAAAGTGACAAATGTCGTTTAGCCATATGAGGACATAACTATATAAGCTAAATCATTAAATATGTGAAGCTAATTATAACAAATTCATGAGTGGTGAAAAGTTTTTGTTAAAAAATAAGTGTTTTTTTTTTTTTTTGTCATTAGAATCATAATATTATGAAGTATATTCACTATTGTTTACTAAATCTATTAAAGATATTTTCTCAGGTGCTCCCGATGTTATAAATCGTTCAAAGAGGATATCATTATTCTCGAAAAAAAAAAAAAAAATAGAAAATAGAAATGTATATAGTAAGATGTAAGGTTAAGCTGGGTAAGTCCCACATATGCAAGTTCAACTTCAACCAAGCATAAAAAAAAAATGGTAATCTGGTATGATACTGGTATGATACTGGTGGTAATGGTAAAAATGGTTTTCTCAGGTGCTTCCGATGTTATAAATCGTTCATAGAGGATATCATTATTCTCGAAAAAAAAGAAGAAAAAAAAAATAGAAAATAGAAATGTATGTAGTAAGATGTAAGGTTAAGCTGGGTAAGTCCCGCATATGCAAGTTCAACTTCAACCAAGCATAACAAAAAAAATGGTATCAATATCAATCAATGCTAAGTTACTTTTTTAAATATATGTAAGTATTTTAAACCTTAAACTCTATTCTTTTTATTTTGTAGTACAGTCAATTTTTCTATATCCTGAAAAATGTTATAATCTGCGAAGGAGAAATGGTATTAAGTCCGATTTATACACTTGAGCTAATTCAATGGAGGTGTGTGTAAGTATATCTAGTTACAGTCTAAAATTTTATTTTTACATAGTTGTGGACGTTTCGGAAAATGTGTCCATATTCATCACCTTTTTTGTGTGGTAATATAAAGTTAGTGTTTTTTTGTTTTTGTTTTTTTAGCATTTCAATTTGTGAATTTGTCAATTAATAGTAAAATATAATGTGTTATTGCAAGCATCTGGCATGCTGATTAGTCTCGGCAACGGTATTTTTCAAGATATAGAAAAATTGACTGTACTACTAAGAAAAAAAAAAAAAAAAAAAAAAAAAAAAAAAAGAATAGATTTAAGGTTTAAAATTCATTAAAAACAGTGACGTATGACAGTAACAGAATAACATCTGGAAAGGCATAAAAGAAACTGATTAGAATACCACATGCTTGTGCTTGTGTTGGGCTAATAAGAAATTATTAAAAGAACTTAATATTTACACACAAAATGGTGATGAATATGGACACATTGTCCGAAAGGTCCACCACTTTGAAAAAATAAAAGTAAATAAAATTTGAGACTTTAACTGGATATATTCACATTTTAATAATTTCAATAAAAGAAAACAGTCTTCCGAGATAATAAGAATTGATTACGCAGGTAAACAGTTGTTTTTTTTTTTAATGGGTAAATGTGGCTGTCTCATAAATATTTAGCTAGAGTAATTCCGAATATGACCATCGAAGTTGTCCACGGGGCTCTGATTTTTCGTAATTTTAACTTTTGCCAAAAAAAAAAACAAAAAAAAAAACGTGATATTTCATAGCTATGAACGTGTCTTAATTAATACATTCTATTTATTTGCTCTAAATAAAGCTCAACACAATGCGAGATAATATTTGATGCAATAAAGATAACGAATAAGTCGTATGAACTCTTAAAGCATGTTTAGCCAACAAGTTTCAACAGGCTCAGTCAAAACACTGGCCCCCAGACACGGGTCCTGACATGGGTCCCCTCTGGACTCCTCTCATCAGTCTACATCTGTGAGCCGGCCTAGTTAGCTGCCTCTATTAATTTAATCTAAACAGAAACTCTTTGGTCTTTGAAAAGAGTCTACCAACCGCAAATACAGCAGGAAATCATCAAAAGCTACACTTACTAACAAAAGTCTCTGCACACCCTCAAGCTTTTTTTTTATTTTACCTAAAGATACCTTATGAGCCAGATATGAGCAACGAAACTCACATATTTTTTACATAATTTAATCTATTTTAATGACCAACAATTACATTTAATATAATTTATTTAACTTATAAATTATGAGGAAAATTACTTAAAATGTCAAAATATTGATGCACCAACAGTCTCTGCACGCAGTGGAATTAGCCAAGATACTGATATGTATACAGTTTGCACATTATCCCATTCATCCTCCGGCTAATCCTAACTTGCCAGTGTTAATTTGGGCCCAAACAGTTAAGACTGTGATAAAAAATGGAGGTTCCAACACCGATTCCCGACCAAATTGTAAATTTGAGGAAACTCATACAACTCATACAGGTAAATAGGACAAATCGTCAACAGGGGGTATAATACGGTAAGGTAGGTCCTAAAACGGTATGAAAAACTGGGTAAAATGGAAAGTAGATACGGCTCTGGCCGCCCCCCGTACTCCAAGCTCACCACAAGAGGGCTATCATAAGGACTTTGGCCGAAGAACCCCACACAAGTGCTCTAAATTTAGCAGGTATGGTGTAAGAAAATTACAAGATTGGGGTATCTGCACAAACGATTAGAAGGACCCTAAAGAAAGCTGGCTATAATGTGCGTAAGCCTAGGTGTAAGCCATTCATTAGTAAACGAACCGGATATTGAAACTGCAGTTCGCAAAGGAACATGTCAACAAGCCCTTATAGTTCTGGGAACGTGTTTTATTTATTGACGATAGTAAATTTAACATTCATGGATCAGATGGAAGGGGGAAAGTTTTGAGAAAACCTAACAAAGAGCCCCTGGAAAAAAACTTAGTTGGTACTGTGAAACATGGTGGAGGGAGTGTTTTGGTTTGGGGGTGTATGTATGCTGCTGGAGTTAGTAATTTGAAATTTATCGACGGAATAATGGACCAACACGTTTATATAAATATTTTGAGGAGTAATTTACCGGAAACTTTAATGAAGTTTGATCTCCAGGAAAAATTCATTTTTCAACAAGGTAACGTCAGCGCGGAAAGTTGAAGAATAGTTACTCTACAAAGCTCCACAGCAACACCTCCCTAATCTCCTAATCTTAATCCAATACAACATCTATGGGATCAACTAGGCCGTCAGAAAGTAGAAATTTAAATAAAGAACAAAGACCACTTAAAAAGAGTACTAAAGGAATTGTGGGGTAAAATTACTCCAGAAACTACAAAAAACTAGTTCACACAATGCCAAATAGATTATGAGAAGTGATAAGAAATAAGGTAGGAACGACTACCTATTAAAGTTGATTTGGCATCAATAATTAAGCTTCAAGTTGAAGAAAACTGATGTGTGCAGGGACTTTTGGCGCATCAATATTCTGACATTTTATGTGATTTTCCTCATAAATTACAAGTTAAATAAATTTTACTAAATTTGATTATTGTTAATTAAAGTAGATTAAATTATGTAAAACATGTGTGAGTTTCATTGCCAATATCTGGCCCATAACATATCTTTAGGTAAAATAAAAAAAAAGCTGGAGGGTGTGCAGAGACTTTTGTTAGTAAGTGTATATTTTGATTTAAATTACGGTAAGAAAGCTGATTAAATAATATCGCTTGTTTTAATAACACTATATTATTTTTTTATTTTGAAAGTACATAAAATCCTTGCCCCTGAGACAAAAATACTTTTCAAATTTGCAATCAGAGCACCAAAATCTAAAAGAAACTGCCATTGCAATTCATTTAACAGACACAAAGTTAAATTTTGTTGTCCTGTGTTATTATTTGGGTATGTACAAAAGTAAAGAACTCTAAACAATTATTTTTATACTTGAATGACAGAAAGTTTGTTAACAGAGGCGATGGATTTTGATAATATTTGACTCCTTCAACTTTGAACAAAACCTAAATGAGCAATTGTGACTATGAGGCGCTCCATCTTATAAAAAGTGCTACATAATATATAAAGTGCGAACATAATTAGTTAGTTGAAGTAGAGCAAATGTGCATTAGTCAGTTATTTCTCATATTGTGCTCTTATTACATAATACAGAAGGCAGTTGATGTAATACAAGTACAAGATGAGAAATAACCGACTAATGCATTTGCCCCGCTTAACCTAACTAATAATATTTCTCAAGTGCATTGATGGCATGTAATGCGCTAATCAAATAAAATCAAAATGAACTCAATAATCATTATGCTGGTGACTCTGCTAGGTGATCATCCATCACTGTAAACTACACGCCCACACAAACACGCTAACACGTAACCATACTCCGCAACAATTTCTGACTATTTACTGAGGTCACTGCTAGGAAAACGAATTAGGTTTTGTCATGAATTTTCACATGATGTTGACGTTGTACATATCTTCAATAGGAATAATATAATTATTTATTATTACGGCCATGATTTTTAAGTACAGGTCAGCTTCATCTTGTGAAATTTTAAAATTGACATAATCAAAATGCCGGAATACTTATGAGGGTGTGACCAAGTACTTCCGGTGAGAAGGGAGGGGGTAGGGAAGGCGACAAAGAGGTAGCCGATCTGACCAGGACTGGAGAGTGAGTTTGATCTAGCGTGGGATCCGAAGGCTGTGGCTAACCGCATGAGCCTTCTAGTCTTTTTTCAGGAGCCTTTTGAATTATCCTGAGGGCTTGTAACTTACCCGAGCCGCTAGAGCACCTGGCACCACCTCATTGCCCCTAAACGTTTCCAATCAGCTGAGACCCTCCAACATTTTTTCCAGCGGTTAGGGGACATTATGGAATTTGGTCCTTCCAGTATGGATGGATGAATCGTCTGTCTTGCTCCAGTAATCTAGACTTCCTCATCTCACTTCACTGATTACATTTGAGAACAGTCATTTTGCAGCATGGTAGATTGAGGTCTCTATACAAGGGCGTACCCAGGATCAAAACTAGGGGGGGGGGGCAAGCTATGATCGTCCAGGTTGTAACATCTTACCGCGGAAAAGGTGAATGAAACCAAAATTATGTATAATTATAGCAGTGCTTTATCAACTAAGTTATTACAATTATTTGCTTGAAAAAAATTATTCTATTACTGCTTCCCGCCTTAAAAGTTTAAAAAATTATTGCATCCAGCCTTCAAGGGCGGGGGTGGGGGGGCAGCTGCCCCTCCCTGCGCCCCACTGGGTACGCCCATGTCTCTATATAAGAATCTATAGGTGGCTTTACACTGCTTCGAACCACGTGAAGAGCAGATAATCCGCCAAACCTTCACCACGAACATACATTTTTCAAGAGAATAAGTACATAGTTCTTCTTCTTCGGAGGAGCCAATTTTTTTTTTTTTTTTAATAAGCTGTTTTTAATTTGTATGGCATTTATTCTGTACTAGTATTCCCCATCGCGGCTTTGCCCGCGATCCTTTAAAATCAATTCTGTGATCATTATCTTGGTATTTATTTAATATAATATGACTGATTTTAAGGAGATTTAGTAGAATAGGAGCTTTCGGTAGGTGAAATGTTGGAGGGGGAAGCTGCCGGCTCGGTAGAAGAGAGGGAGACGCGCAATGGAGAGAGTTCACTAAAACCGTCGAAACAAAAAATTGCTTATTCGTCGTGAACGCTTCATTTTTCGGCTTTAAAACATGGTTTTCGATGCCCCGTAGGGCTTTCGAGTTAAACTCGTCGTATCAAGATCTTTAAAATGAGTCCAAATTAGATATTTTTTCTCGAAGTGCAAAAATAGGTGTCCGTTACAGTTAAACGACAATTTCGCCATTTAAACCCTTGAATTTTTAAGGGCCACAAAAATTATTAATCTTATTTAAAAATAATATAACTGTATTAATATCTTCCTATAATAATATCCCTAATATTTTCTAAAAAAATAAATAAATTTCATCTAAAAAATGAATAAATTATAATTAAAACAGAACCAGCATTAATTAAGAATAAATCTAAATTTATCCAGTATTATCCAATCCAGTATCCATTATTAATCTAAATTGTCAAAAAAGTAACTTAGGAGTTGGACGATAATGACCTTAATGGTCGACTTGTCCTAAAACAAGGGAAAAAAGGGAAAACGCTAGCTATTGAGCGTCCGATTGAGTGGTGTCATATCAAATCCTTGCACAACCGATGACCAAGAAATGGAAATTCCTTAGACATATTTGAACCCAAGAACCTTTATTGGTAATAGTGGCATATGGTTTTGATTTGGGCAATTGGCGTGTCTCGTTAGAACGATTCTATCACCCCCCCACTCCTTTCTGTGCGTACGCACCTTCATTGCTTCATGGGATTAATTACTCATAAATATTATTACGGATAAGTAATTGCGGGAGAGGGGGTGTTATGAACCTTTTTCTTATTTATCCGATTTCAATGAACTTTAAAAATACCGGAAAATATAAATAAAATTTTAGACGGGGATAATTCAATTGTTTTTAGCGATTTGGACAACGACCCAATAATATTAGGCGCTTATATATTTGCTCCAATCACATCAGTTCATGTCGAAAAATCATTTTCGAATTATAAATATATTTCAAACGATAGAAGGTTAGGATCCACAGAAATAAATTTAGAAATTAAAAAAAATCCTATACCAATACAGCCTATGAAGGGTGTTGGGTGCAGTAGTGTGTAAGGAAATACTGTATCTTGGTCTGCGGTCATGCAAGGTGATTTGACCGTGGTCACACTCAACCGCCAGGTTTTTCCCTTAATTTTGAATTGAGTAAATTAAGAAATGCAAAGTAGAATGCCCATTTTTATAAATGCATTTAATAATTTAGTAGACAGACGATACCCTAATTTAGTATAAGAGTACCCATATTTAGATATGAATTTATTATTTTTTGATTATTTTACTTGTTTTATATATCTTTTAATTGATTGTTAATTAAGTTATCTTTATTCATGTTATTCGTGTATTCTTCTTGTTAATTGATAATTTGATAGTTTGAATTATTTTTACATTTTAGTTTTAAATGCGTTTAATTTAATTATCGGAAATACTTATATGATAGGTTAAATGATGGTCAGGATTTTCAGTTACAATGATATATATTATGGTAAGCCAACGTTTCGATCCAACTTGTGGATCTTCATCAGGGCTAAAAGAAAACAAATATATGAGTATAATGCTAGAGGGTGACAATAAATGGATACATTACAGAACTGATAATAATATAAAAGATGGTATACATAAATATTAAAATAAGAGGCTGGTTAATAAGATAAAATAGAATCTGATATTTACCTACTGAGTCCAGGTGGATACTAAGACTAAAGGTAAAAATAAGGTAGTGGTAGGGGGTTAGTTTGCCGACTTCAAAGGTTATGGCGGGGAAATCCAACGCTTTTGAAGTGAAGGCACATGACAACTGAGTGAACAAAATATCATTGTAACTGAAAATCCTGACCATCATTTAACCTATCGTAATTGAAGAACAGTTGACCATCTCTCATCTCTGAAATACTTATATATTTGATTAAGATAAAAAAAAATAAATAAAATCATTTTGGTTCAGAATCACCTCCACTCCCTTTCCTACGAAATGTTTTATACACATTAGTATCTTTGAATATTACAGTTGTTTAATAGCATACCATTATTTTTAGTTTTTATGTTGCATATTTTATAGTTTTTTACTGCATTTTATATGGCATGTTGTGACGCTTTTTACTGCATAAAAATCCGGTCTCTGCTTATAACTAGTAAGGCGCTCTTGCCACTTAAGCCATAGGGATATGTGCCTAGCCTTAGCTCAAATGATAAGAGCGCCTTTCAAGTGGTAAGCAAATCCGGGTTCGAATCCCAGCCAAGACCAATCTTTTCTCTTCTTATAAAAAATATTTAAAAGTGAATATAATTTGGGATAGATACTAGGCTGTTACAAAAGTCCTTGTTTACAAAATTAATTTTATTCAAATGTGAGTACAAAATTTACAAATCAAATTTATTCTTCAAAATACAGGCCATCATTTTCAACTACTTTAACCCATCTTTCAGCCAAAAGTTGTAATTGATTTGATTTGGACGACCTGATCTAGGTTCATCTTCAAGGCTTGTATTCCCAGAATTAAACCGCCTGAACCAAAATGCGGCCGTGTTTCGATGCACCACACTTTCCCCTTCCACTGCACAAATTTCCTCGGCTGAGGCCTTTGCACTAAAACCTTTTTTCCAATAATGCCTAAGAAGGCCGCGGATGACAAATTTTTCTTCCGATATTTCTAGTGAAATTTAATAAACTGAATGAAAGGCAGGGACAGTTGGCGTACATAGATAATTAGAGGATTAGTTAATGTAAATATAGACATAAGAATTGTATTCGTCAGAGATTAAATAAGGATTAAATTAGAGTCCTCAATGTAAACAACTTGATATGCACAAGGACTTTTGTAACAACCTAGTAATATGGAGGAAGATAGTGGTTACACGTCGTACAAATTTATCCGATTTTAACGAAATTTGTAAGGCTTTATTTTTATTTTTTATAAGTCAAATAAAAGCAGAAGACTTTAGAGGTGAGAGATAGTCAACTGTTAATCTTTACGATAGGTTAAATGATACTCAGGATTTTCAGTTGGAAAAAATTTTTTTATTATCGAAAGCAAACGTTTCGATCCAAATTTTGGATCTTCATCAGGGCTAAAAGAAAACAAATATATGAGTATCTATGCTAGAGGATGACAATAAATGAATATTTTATAGAACTGACAATAATATAAAAATGGTAAGCATTATACATGAATATATAAATAATTAGCTGGTTAGCAAGATAAAATAGAATCTGATATTTACCTTCTGAGTCAAGGTGGATACAAAGACAGAAGGTAAAATAAGATAAGAGTTAGTGGTGGGATGGTTAGCCTACATGACAACTTGTGAAAATAAAATATTAAAAACTAACAAAATAGATGGTACAGTATTCAAATTCTTATGTCTGGACTCGAAAATTATATTTACGTATTTATCAGGTGAATAAAATTGAAAGGATGTTAATATCTTATAAATGTTATCAAGAGTACGTAGTGAGGGACTGGAGGGAAAATTCGTAACTTTTTATATTTTTATTAGATACCGACCAAATTTTAAACAATTTGTCAAATTGTATTCACTGATATTATTATTTAGAGGTGAGTAATAGTCAATTGTTTTTCTTTACGATAGGTTGCTTGATAGTCAGGATATGCTGTTACTAAATTTGCTTTTTATTTACCGAGTATTTTTTTCTACATTACTGTTCCTACCTTCCAGAATTTCCCCTGGATATTGTTATGTTGTAGTACAACCAATAGAGATTTTCTCAACAAGCCGTTATTTTTCCATGTATTTTTATTTGCTATATGTTTGTAAATTTCTTTGAATAAGAAATAAACAAACAAGCAAAGCTCCTCAACACCCAGGAAGTAGCGAAAGACTATCTGGATACTGCATTATTATGGAGGAAGGTGTGGTGACGCCCGGAGGAACGGACAGAGCTAAACGGAGGCTAACAGATGCTCAAGAAGAAGGTGTTATTAGGAAGGGAGGTGTCCGGACAAAATGAATGTATAAATCAAGAGCGGCAATGGTTTTATTACACGAGGCCGTGGGCTATAATAGGATTTTAAGTGCCCCGAGAGCCGCTGTCAATTTATTTAGCCTAATATAGCTAAGATTTATCACCTCCGAAAAGGGGGCCTTGGCTAAATCGTCTTTCATTACCCTCCTATCCTGGGGGATAGGAAGGGGTGACATAACCCCCCCCCCCGTTATCTTAGGTCTCTTAAAAAAATATTGTTACCGTTAACTAACATAGAATAACTTTTTGGGGTAACATTAGCAGATCGAACTAAAAGAGGTCTAATTTTGCATAGGCAATCTCTTTTGGTTTGTCAACCAGAACAAATGCCGAATTTATTTTTTCAAAAAATACATTATTTACAATTGTTATCTACAAAAACCTTCTCTATATTAGATGGACTAATTGTCCGTCATTTGGAGTCCGTCTAACTTAGAATATTTAATATAAATTATATTACAAAAGAAATAAACAAAAAATAAAACAAACAGATATTGTGAAATGTTGAATGAATAAATATCCAAATAAGGCTCAACACAATAACAATTAAAACAATAATAGCTCCTAATTCATAGTTATATAGTATTTACAAACATATACAAAAGATAGATTACTTAAATACCAAACCTTCTTTGGTATTTACCCTTCATTGAAATAAATAAATGTTAAACTAAATTTTGCCAATCAATAGTTAAATTCTGTAATAATTTGCTTTCTGTAGCTGTAAGCCTCTTTAATATGCTATATAACCTAACCCAGTCTTCACCATTTAGGTACCCTATAACTGAACTTCCGTCAAGAAGTCTGTGTCCAGTTTTTTATAAATTAGGTGGGATTTAGAGTTATTTCGGGATTTTTTACAGTTATTAGTAAATTTTAATATTTCATCGCTTATACAGTTTTCAAACTTTGAGCGCAATTCATCAGTATACAGTTAATTTTCTATTGATATGGAAAATTTATCGATCCATGTTTTTAACCAAAATATATTTTTTGAAATTATAATTTTTGATAATAGCAGAGGCAATCTTGGTGGATATTATTATTGGTGGAGGCGCTGGAAAATGGATATTATTAACAAATTTAATAGTGATTTATAAGTTTTTTTGTGATATTTTTATTATAAGTTAAGTCCTTCGATGACCCATCTCCCGTTAAAAACATAATTCTCAACAGCAATTTTAATTATTTCTTTTTTACTTAATGTTACCATTAATTAACTCAGGATAACGTAGGACTTTTTGGTTGTAATAATGGCACATCAAACTAAAAGAGATTGTCTAATACTGCATAGACTCTGTTAGTTTGTTGACCAGAACAAATACCGAAGTTACGCCCCCCCCCCCCCCCCCGCGGTTGACAGATTTTTTTTTTATAAAATAATTGTTTGCCAAAAAAAATTTTTTTTTTATTCAATGAAATTTACAACCATATAGCAATTAAAAATACAAGGAAAAATAACGGCTTGTTAGAGAAACTCTCTATTGGTTGCTCTACAGCCAGAATCCAGGGGAAATCCTGGAGGTTAGGAACAGAATATGGAAAAATTACTCGGTATATAAGAAGCAAATTTAGTAATAGTTTGTCAGACTCACTTGAAAATTGAGATTATTAACACATTTAATTGTGATTTATAAGTTTTGTTATGTTACCCTTATTACGAGTATAAGTTAAGTCCTTCGATGTCCCATCTCCCGTTAAAAACCTAAATTTGAACTGTAATTTTAATCAATTATTTTTTATTTTATGTTACCATTAACTAACTTCGGGTAACTTAGGACTTTTGGGGGGTAACATTGGCACGTCAAACTAAAAGAGATTGTCTAATACTGCATAAATAATCTCTTTTATTTTGTTGACCCGAACAAATGCCGAAGTTACCCCCTCCCCCAGTTGACGGTTTTTTTGTATAAAATAATTGTTTGTAAAAAAAAAGTTTTTTTTATTCAACGAAATTTTTAACTATAAATCAAATAAAAATACAACGAAAAATAACGGCTTGTTGAGGAACAAACTATCTATTGGTTGCACTACAACATAACCGGATCCAGGGGAAATTCTGGAAGGTAAGAACAGTAAAATAGAAAAAAATACACGGTACATAAAAATATAGGGCCCAAACAGTTGCGGATCTAGAGAACGGGCGCCCTCATAAATCAATTATTACTATTTCTGTATAAAAAGGGATATCTTTAGTATTTTTTTAAATTCAACAAATGAATTGTATTTAAAAATTTACTACTTCAATATGCAGTAATATTTTAAATTAGGTCCTTCATGAAACAAAATTTAAAAAAATAAAAAGCGCCCCCCCCCCCCCCCCCCCGCCCATCAGAAGATTTCTGGATCCGCTACTTGGGTCTGTAACTATTTATTATTTTTTTCTCATTACCAGGTTTTAAAACTGGGATGATAATTGACTCTGCCCAAGCTGCGGGAACCGAAGAAAAGACGTAGCACTGACAAGTCTACGGATAGGTCGTACGAACCTCACCTATGTTCACCTCATTACCAAAGGACCTCAACCAGAATGCGAAACCTGCAAAGCACCTCTATGGAGGACTGCAGTAGATACGAGGAAAAATTTACAAATCTTGGAATGTTAAGTTCGGCACTTAGCACTTCGGCATTAAAGGGTTCATCCAAATCTGCGGATAACATGATAAAGCTCTTGAAAGAGATTTTCATATTTGAAAAAATATGATTCATTCAAAATTAAAATACTATTATAATATAGGTATTAATTAACAGTATATATTAAAAAGTATAAGAGTACAATTTGCAACAATATCATGGATTACTTAATAGAAGGGCGTAATGACCGCGTAGTTGATCGCCCAAACCTAACAATCTAATCTAACTATCGCCAACTACTTGTCGTTTCAGTTGTGAGTGAGGATTCCGAGCAAGTAATTTTTGCCAGACGAAGTACTAAGTAGCGAATTATTTGAACAAAGAGAATTATAGAATTATCAAAGGCCACTGTAGAACAGGAGTCATAATCTTAGCAGAATCAGTAAAAAAGCCCCACGACAAAAAGGTGTAAATTTTTTATTTTACGATTTACATCAATTGTTCGCATTTTCCACTCAAACCTCGAAATTGATCTAGCCATCACAGGCAGAGCAAGACTTGGGATTCCCCGGTCATTGTTACGCGTACTGATCCATGGCGGGTTGTCTGAAAAAAACTAGCAGGACAAAAGTAAAAGAAAAAAAAAAACATTTTTATTTGTATTAGATTTTTCCATCAAAGCATTGAGTTTCCTAAACCAAGTTTTTCTATGATTGGCTTTCTTACAAACTTTTCTATCTAAGACCTATTCCTCTTGGGGACCATGCCCCATCAAGTACCTTCACTTTATTACCCCAGGTTTTCCTTGGTCTATCTCGACTTCCAACTATTCTTAACAAGCCTACGTATGAGACTGCCTAGAGCAATCATTGCCAACGTGCCATGTGCCAAATACTTGCCAGCCAAGTACGGCCCTTTGAGTTAGCCAATGCGGTCAACGGCATGGTTTTGAATAATAGCACAAAATTTATTTTCTTCTAAAAAATAATCAATTAAAATGAAAATCAATAATAATGTTTATCAGTTATAAGAATGTGTTTCGTTGATATTTTTACTTTCACTTACCTATATATGAAATATATAGTAAGTGGAAGTATTGCGATCGTGAAAAAATTCGACTTCCGGTTTTCAACGGAAATACACGTTTTGGGGTCCCCTGAGTCGAAATGACCAAGTCCCGCGAAATGGTCTGTGTGTGTGTGTGTGTGTGTGTGTGTGTGTGTCTGTGTGTCTGTGTGTGTGTGTGTGTGTGTGAACAGACTAGCTCAAAAACTATAAACCGTGCGATCCTGAAATTGGGTATTTAGTGTAGGTATATGCCCGCGATGTGACAGCATAAATTTCATCAAAATTACTTAAAGGGAGGGGGTACTTTACTTAATAACTTTTTAGGTTTTTTTCGATTTTCTCAAAAACGGCTCTAACGATTTTGATTAAACTGAGTATTTCATCTATTTATATGCCCGAAATATGACTGTAAAAATTTCATTAAAATTGATTAACCGGAGGGGGGACTTTACTTAATAAATTTTGTGTCATTTTCACGGGTTTTTTTATTTACTCAAAAACGGCTTTAACGATTAACAAAAATAAGATATGGATGTAGAAAAATGTGTGACTTTGGAAAATTATATTTAACAGAACACGTCAATTTCTTATCTAAGTAAGTTGGTAAGTGAAAGTTGTGTGTTGCGCGCACGCACCAGATTTTTTTTTTTTTATATCTGGTCCAGAGCAATAATATTCCTATTCCACAATTTTGAACTAAACATCGGTATAAACACATCGCATAAACATATGCAAGATCGGGGGGGGGGGGGGGATCAGTGAAGAGGATATATATATACATATATATATATATATATATATATATATATATATATATATATATATATATATACATTTATATATATATATACATTTATATTGAATTTCAAATTACCATTTACAGCTTATGAGCTCACTAAAAAGATCTCTCCTTAAGCGAAAGAGAACGTAACGGAATGGTCAAGAGTAGAGTGCAATCTAGCTGATATTGCTGGCGGGAGGAAATGGACGTCTGTACATAATCTCCAAGGCAGATACCATCGCTTCAGATCAATTCCCGTCCTAGCACGGACTTTTAACTCACCGTTTTCCCAAACTGCTTTCAACCCTTCCAGCTTTAGGATAGACCTCCAATAAACAAAGGTATCAAGAAACATTAATTTCATCTATCCGTCTGCTAACAAGATATTCCAACCTAAATATTCAAAACATTACTCATATACAAGGCTTACTATTCCATTTATTTATATTAACTTGGTTGTTAATCTCCTACTACCATTAAAGTCTCCATTCTAATTTTGGTTCCATTCATGATATAAAAATTACAGTACAACCAATGAACATATATTCGTTTAATTGACCAATCCTTTATTTAAGTTGTTATTGTGCATAACAAAAACGATAAGATTTTATGCACTTTTTTTATACAAAAGTTCATAATCGGTCATTTGACTGTTTACGGTAGTTTTAGTGTTAAATTAGTACCCCTCCATCAATCAAGGATCTTGTATTATATACCATTCCCACGTCTATTGTAACCTTTTCAACGCAAAATGTAAGCTTGCCCAATTCAAACGTAACCCTTTTTCAGTATATTCAAGTTTGAAAAAGTTTACCAGGTTACAATTGAAGGGATCGGGGCAAAATAGTGCCAAGCAACATTTTTAACAAAAATAAGCTGGTGCTGCAGCCTGCTGTATATTACGTAGGACTATACGTCTTTGACGGAAATGCCACCTAAATATGACTATATAGTCATATTTAGGTGGCATTTCCGTCTCTATAGTCATATTTATGTGACATTTCCATCATAGACATATAGTCCTACGTAATATACAGCAGACTGCAGTTACAGTTTATTTTTGTCAAAAATGTTGCTTGGCACTATTTCGCCCCGACCCCTTCAATTGTTTTGGAAAAAGTTACATTTGTCTTGGACATGGTTACATTTCACTTGGAAAAGGATAAAGTAGACGTCGAAATGCTATATTTCGACTTAAAAAAGGCTCAGGATTCTATAGACCGCAATAAGCTGTCTATAATATTCTAAATGAACTAGGAATACCAAAGAAGTTACTAAGCCTGGTTAGCATTTGTATGACCGAAACATTCAATAAAGTTAGAGGCAAGGGTCAACCTACAATGCAAAAGGTCGCGGCTTCGCGTCCGAGATGTACCTAGGATTTTTTAGGGGAGTAAGAAATCCTATCCGTCCCTCGGATAGTACGTAAATTGAGGTCCGATCCTGTACGATGACAGGTAATCGTTAAAGATTTTTATCCTAATTATATCTGGATAGGCAAAATGTATGTGTCCATCCAAAGGGTAGCACCGTCCGACTAGCCGTAGTTATACGTGCTTCTGCCCTTCCTTCCGATTTAGAAATTACAGCGATGTCATATGAAAATTATAAATAGGGGTCACCTGTTGTATAGTGGTTAGCATGGCAACCTACAATAATAAAGGTCGCAGGTTCGCGCCCTATGGGAGTAAAAAATCCTTAGCCATGCCGTCCCTCGGATAGGACGTAAAATGGAGATCCCGAGCCTGTACGATTTCAGGTACTCGTTAAAGATCCCTATCCTAATTATACCTGTATAGGCAAAATTTAGGACTCCCACTGTAGCATCGTCCGATTAGCCCTAGTGGCATAAAGTGACGTTAAACAAACAAGCGACAATGAAACTTGAAATAAGAGGTCATATGAAGCTACTGAGAAAATGACTTAAAAGAGGAGAGGCTGCGTTATATTTGGAGTTTTATAACAAATGTACAAACTTCCAATTATATTTGTTAATTTTCTTTTCTAATTGGTTATTTTTCACTATAGTGAGGAAGAGTGGTTATTTCTATGATTTCTTTAACACGTTCACGACGGGACTGTTTAATGCTTTTCGCTCTATCGGGCGGGAGCTATTCCATGACATTATGAAGTATTGGCAATCCAACAATAATGAAATAAGCAATAAAAAATACTATCCTACTAGTTATGTTTATAATACGGTATTAATTATAATTGTTATAATAATTAAATTATTTCTACTTTCTCAACACTTTGGCTGCCATGTCACCTGAATTCGAGTAACTGTTCTCTTGTCAGAGAATTAAATATTAAAATTGTGCAGAAACGAGAGTATGACACTCAGGTATTCTTTTTCGGCAGTCAAAATGTTAAAGATCTAATTGTTTGGCAGAGGCGGCATTCTAGCGTGAGCCACCGGTGGTACACGCCGGCTTGAACGTGTTAATGAAGGAGTCTCTTCCATTTTTTGTATATTATATTTAATTATTCCAACGTTTCGGGCTGCTGATCCAGCCTCTGGGGTCATCTATTTTATAAGGCATTTGTTCTATTACCATTTGTCATCATTCAAAGTTGTTATGTATGCACATACAACTGTCATGTCCTTATTTTAACATTTATTTGGCTCTAGACCAATCTCATTGTCACATTTTAAAACTTTGTGGAATTTCCATGTAGGTTTCGGGATTATACTTACTTTACTTTAAGTAAACAGAAAAAACATTCTTTTGAATAAAAAACATATCTGGTGCGATGCGCGCAAGACACAACATCCACTTACAGTAGAAATCGACGTGTTTTGATAGATATGTAAACATCGTAACGTAAAACAACTCCACAGAAAATCGCTTTCTCCACATTTTTTTTCAAATTTCCTCAATAATTGAGTTTTTTCTTTACAGCTTTTTGCAAATATATCGTGAAAAGGAATCGATAGAAGTGGCACTCAGGGCTCGTGGTAAATTAATACTTAATTTAATGAAAATTATAATTAATTTAAAAATTAAGAAGATGGCCTCCATAGAAGGTACCGATTTAGAATTATTATTAGAGAGCTACCGATGGGTAGATAATCTTCAAATTTACTAGTCATTTTTTTTTTTTTTTAAACTTTGTATTCACATTTACTAGATGTACTATTTTATACAGCTGTAAATATCAATAAACGCTTGAAAAAAAATTAAAAATTGCTCAAATTTAGCAACAGGTTTTAGGATATACAAGTTTTATGTATGTGCTAACTTAAGTTTTATATATGTACTAACTTAATAATCATTTTTTTTAGCCTTTAACTTAATACTATTCTTCCGCAAAACGTGTTTTTTTACCCATAAATAAAACTAAAAATAACCTAATATCTGTAAAATACAGTAATAATGGTCTCGTTGGATTCAGAGACAAATAATGTATGAGGACCATTGATGACACATCACTCGACCTACTTGCAGAATAATTAATTTACACACTTCCTCCCCCATATTTAACTCCCTTTAAAAGGTGATTAGCCCCTTTAATTACCACAGGCTCTGCAGATCTCGAATCTCACTACTAAGATGAAGTTATGACGGTACAAAATTTCTTTCGTTCTTTGTCTGTTTTTCCTGTCCTATTGATCAAAATATATAAGCGCGAGTTCTTGCAATGAGTTCTTTACCTTGCTCCGAATAGATTTCAATTTCAATGTATACGTATCGATTCCTTTATTTTTTTTTTTTTTTTTGCCGATTATATTTAAGTAATTCAAGATACATAAGAAATTTAACATTTACTTGAAAGCGAAATACACAAGTAAGTAAGTAAATAAGTAAACTCTATTTATGAAAAAGCTTTTCAAATAACTTTTAAAGGACCTTTATAATCTCAAAATTTAGAATTTTTATGTAAATAAAAATTGTAAATTTTAGAGCTTGATTTCGTTTTTTTTTTTCTTGTTTTTTCAATCTTATGCTAAAATCCTTAGGATTTTCTCCAGATTCAGCGTTACTATACCTACAGCTGCCGTCAGAAAGCTGATTTACTGCTCATCCAAACCGCGACAATGACTCTTAGTTTATATGCATTCACAAGGAATAAAATAAAGAAAACTCCACAAAAGTTTTTAAATATATTTTGTTGCCCAAAAATCGTTGAAACTTGAGTTTCGTTTAGATCGGCAAAATCAGCTGTGTTATAAGTTACCATATTTTTTCCCATAGCCTCTACTTGTAAGAGCGATGTCAGTTGCCTAAGAATTTTACAAGGTGGAAGGTGAAAATACAGCAGCGTTCTGGTTTAGTCGCTACAATTCTGTGAACAATAGCCGGATTTATGAGGCCATTTTGCACTTCAAGCTAGTTCCATATGGCATGGCTTTCGACGCTGAGCTTCATTGTGAATAACCCAAATGAGTACATGGAGGTTAAAAAGAGGTGTACCCTGAGTTGGTCAATATACTAAAGCAAATCTATAAGAGAAAACTTGGGCTCCCTCAGTTAATGCTAAATAAGTAACAGAGGATGAGTCATCTAGACTAACTCTGTTTACACACCTGACATTTTAATCCTTTAATGTGGTGTTTTCTGGTATATGGCGTAATTTATTAAAGTTTTGAAAAATATTTCAGAGTGCGAATGTTTTTTAAAAAAATATTTAAAGAAAAAAAGTTCAAAATATTCGACGGAAACAGTCGTTAATCCCAAATTACATGATACATATAGAGGCCAAAATTTCACCAATTCATGTTTTTAGTTTTGAATTGCAATTCAAATACATATTGAAGACTTTAGATCTAGATGGATGTCGCCTAACAAAATTGGTTGCGGAAGAAGTGATCAAAAGGAAACTATTGTGGTTTAGAGAATGGTTGAATTGGTCCAAGAAAGTTAAATGCAACTTCAACCCAGTTTTCACTTCTAATGAGCAGTTAAGGAAAGATTTAAAAGCATTGAAATCTAGCCTGATTACATATCATGACACATGTTATAGAGAAAGAGCATTAAACGGCCAATATCATCTAATCTATAAACAATTATCTTTTAATATTGATTATATTCATTCTAACTTATCTATATCTGATATTAGTATAATATTTAAAGTTAGAGGTGAACTTCTTAACTTGAATTACCAGCCAATTATTCAGGGGAAGAATTACAATTGTTCTATGTGCAACATGGGAGAGAAGGAAGATGTATTCCATTATTTAGGTAAATGTAAAATCTTAGAGGCGATGTGGAAAAAATATTTTGGAGCAGTCACCATGACCGAAGGTGAAATGGTCAAATATTTAAATGGTGAAAATTGGGCAGCACTAGTGGGTTACTTAAAGGAAGCCTACATCTATCGTTCCTTTCTAATCAAACATTTTAATTATTAATACATTATTTAAATAACTTAATAAGTGTTGAGCC
This sequence comes from Aelia acuminata, assembly GCA_911387785.2. Taxonomy (NCBI): domain Eukaryota; kingdom Metazoa; phylum Arthropoda; class Insecta; order Hemiptera; family Pentatomidae; genus Aelia; species Aelia acuminata. Next base: position 149,220,878 of record OU426980.1, read on the forward strand.
ATTGTTAAGCACTCCTGACAGACAGCCGCAGCTATGTCAGTAATTACTTTTGTAAATATAAAATTTTGTAATTTGTAATTAGTATCAATAAAAGTATTTTCTATTCTATTCTATTCAGTCGTTAATTTGAAAAAAGTTATAAGATAAAGGACTTCAACCCATATTTACTGTCACCCTAACCGGTTATATCTACTATCTGTAAGGTGAATACACTAAGCGACAATATGAAATACGAGCTCAGTAAAAAGTTACATGCAGAGGCAGCGTTAAACGAAAATAATTCCTACATTTGATTCTTTAATGTTTTTTATCAATTTTTTTGTTTACGACTCACCTTACATCCAATCGTCTGTCCATATCTTACAGGGGGGCAAATGGCAGGGGTAAAGGGGGGCTGAGGCGGAAGACGGGTGCGGGAGTCTTCCTCCCCTCATGTGGGAACATCAGGCCATAGTGCCCCACTCACTGTCTGTTGTTCCCCGCTTGCCCGATCCCCTGCAACGCCTACTGTCACCTCCTTGTGGTGCCCCCTGGGGAGTTGTTTACAACTCGCGAACGACAGAGGCGCTGGCACGGGACCAGTCCTCCTTAGGCTATGGTGGTAAGCCCCCGCCATCATGCCCTAAGTAGGAGAATCCGTAGGACAGGCTTAGTCAAAAACTCCCTGTCCGGCCCGCTATCCATTCGGGATTTAAGGCGGTGATGCCAAATGGTACCACGGGGACGACGCTCTCCCGGGCGTCGTCATTGGGTGGTGCCAGGACCTCTAGGGGTGCCTGGTGTAGCCGTGGTGGTCGTGGTTACTGGGACCACCAAACGCCGACCTGTACAGGTCATGAGTGTTTGTTGGGGTCAGGCTGGTTAGCAGGTTCTGTCCCCTTCCTCTCGTTTCTTGGCTTCATGATAGGATGACGACCGGTGGAGGTCGTTCGGCCAGGTACGGTCGTCGTCGAAGTCGTGAAGGCCAAAAGCCGCTGTCCATATCTTACAAATAGTTGTTTTATTGTTATTTTTTAAGGTCTGTGTGATAATGAATTTAATAACTCAAACATATCTTGAGAGCATAACAAATTCAGCTTTTAACTTTTAAAAAAAACCCGGCATGTCAAAAAAAAAAATCGATTTTCGTTTTATTTTAGTTTTTGATTTATTTATTTTATTTTTTTATTTAAGTTGATGGAAAGCAATGAAATTAGTGGGATCAGGATCAGAAGAAAAACTTGGATAAAATTCAATCAAGAAATTTTGGCCCACATCCTTCGGCATTAAGCCTTAAACAATTCCCTATTTTAATGTATAACTTAGACAGAAATTGACAAGTTTTAAGAGACTATAAATAACTTCAAAATACATCGTTGGAGGATGAATTGAATGTCCCAACAATTGTTTTTAGGGGTTATTACTTCAACTTTTAGCCCCTCGTATATCTACCTACCCAATCTAGGAAAATATTGAGCCCCCCCCCCCCAATAATTTGGTGCTGGTGACGCCCATGATTGAAAAACATCTTCCAGTAACGAAAGTAGTACGTTTTGGATTGAAATTTTGCTTGGCCTTCATTGTCTAAGAAACTATAGAACATTTGAACGAAGAACCATAAATTTGAATCTTATTATTTATAATTTCAATTATTTTTCATTTATTATATACTGTATATGTAAGCTTGTTAGTGTTTTGTACAGTAATTTCCAAAATATATATAAAAATTAGTAAAAATCGTTTGTCTTCCATAAAAACATTTATTTTTCAGATGTATTGAATGAACATATATTTATCAAATCATGAAAAATGTATTCTAAGCAGGTATGTGTATCTTAAAACTAATTTAAGTTAAGGAAATCTCTTAATCCAAAAGTAGAAACGTTTTTTTCACTTTTCCAATAATTTGAATTTGTTGACATGTTGACAAGGTTTCTATAACGACCGATTCAACTGTTTTTTGACCATGATGATAATAAATTACCAGCACACATATGAATGTGTGGGAATCATGAAAATAAGGTAAAACACATCGAAACATTCATTAAACTTCTCTTTAAATGTTATTTTTAAAAATGCTCTTATTCATAATTTAATTATAATTATTTTAGAATAATAAATCTTCCTGAAATAATAAATTGTAATCATAAAAATATATTGTACATTTAACGGGTCCTAAGTTATAACATCTTCACAGCTTGATAACTGAGAACTTCCTAATTCACCCTGATTATGAAGAAACATCATTTTTCCCATCCAGAAAATAAAACTTTTTCAAAAGATTGTAAATTTGAGATGTCGTATGAAAGAGAATAGGACTTCCGAATAATTTATTTAAAATGTATACATAGCTAAAGTAGTGTAAATTTATACCTTGATAATTTACGGAAAAGAGGTATTAATGAAAGGAACTTATAACGAAAATATGATAAAATATGTGAGGTGAGGTGGCCTAAGAAAGGTCATCTGACATAATTATTTATTTACTGACGAGATTTTTTTTTTTTTTTTGGGGGGGACTTTAAGGCTTCTACTGAAGCCCTATACTGCCCATACTAACACCCATGGCACTGGGTGACACTTCTCCTACGAAAGAAAAGCACCATCCAGGGCGGGACTCGAACCCGCAACTCCGGCGTGGGAGTAGACGAGATTTTAATTAATTTATGTATTATATGGTTATAATGTATGTATATGTACACCTGAAGATGAGGCATTCAGCCAAGTTTTAATGTATTGAATATATATATATATATATATATATATATATATATATATATATATATATATATATATAAGTTAAGGTTGTGAGTAGAATTATATTGTATTTAATCCCACACTAAACAATAATATTTTATTTTGCTCTCTACTCACAACGTTAATAATTTCTAATGTTATAAATGAAGATTTACATTATTGAATAAACAAGTCTTTTCCCAGCAAGTGAGTTGTTTATCATTATATAACATTAGCATTTTTTACTGTTCTTCGCCTGTCGATCATAAGTGGTGCCGAAACCCGGGAAGGTGAGTTCAATTTTATTATACTTTTTTTTTTTTTCTTTCCCTCGGCTTTTGTCGTACAGTGACGAAGATTAAAATACTTCAAAATGGCTGAAGGAGTGTTACGCCCGGCGATCCTAACTTTACCACCAGAGATCCCTCCAATACCGACGGAAAACTTAGCATCAGCACACGTTAATGCATTGGAGTGGCTTAAGGTTAGAACGGCAACATCTCAAGATTTGAGAAAGGCAGTGTCGGATTTGGAAAGGTTCGATGGCGGAATTGGAGAAATGAATCATTTCATTAAAGGAGGCGACCGTGTGATGGCGCGAATAGAAGCTAAAGCGGCTGAGAATCTCATAGATCCAATGGACGCGAATGCTTTGAAGGCTGCTTTAGTATGTCGCGTTAAAAGGAGCGTATTAAATATGATACAAGCGGACGAGGACACACCGTGGGCTGTCGTAAAGGATAGGCTAAAGAAGGCATTTGGGGGAGGCCGCTGGGCTCCGGAAGAAGATATATTGCAAATTTTTAGGGAAAACAAGCAAACATATCAGACGAACGGGCAATATGCAGGGACATTGCTAGCTCGTTTTAATGCCATAACAGAGAAAATGAGGGAGACAGTGAATGCGGTAGAGGTGGAAGGTAGAATGGCATTTCTAGCCACTATATTAAAAGTGCAGCTTGCGAGAGACACAGGAAAAAAGGAAGGACTACCCCGAGACAAACATTTTATCGAATGTGCTCAAGAAATGATGGACGCGAGCGCACGGGAAGAGGAGGCTCGGAGTGGAGAAGGAACAGAAACGGGGTGGAGCAGGGTAAATTACAGAAGAGGTGAGGCTGGTAGGGTCAGAACAAGGTCAGATATATGGAAAAAGAGAGATGCAGATTTTGGCGGACGAGAGAGGACTACAGTGCGGGAGAAGAAGCCAGGGAAAGAAAAAAGAATTTGGACAAAAGAGGAAAGAAAATGCCATGGGTGCGGAAAAGTAGGGCATCTGGTCGCGCAGTGTCCTCGTACCAAATGTTTTGAATGCGGAAATGAGGGACATATCGCGAGACAATGTCCTTATATGTATAGGCGGGGTGAAACGAACCGGATGGAACCAATGGAGGTAAATGCACAAAGAGTGTGGAAAAAGAGAGGACCTTCTTCAGAGTCGGAGGAGTCAATAGAAACATCTGAGACAGAGGATGACGGAAGCGCACAAGGAAGCAGACGAGTTCGTGAAGGAAGGAGCAGCAGAAGAACTGTAGCGAGAGCAGCAGATGCTGTAAGAAGAAGGCGAAATGAAGAATGAGGAGGGTGTAAGGGGAGTGGCAACCGCGCTATAGTAAATAATATAGAGTGGGTGCGTTGGATTGCCAATCGTGAGTGTCGCGGGGGGAGTAAAGTGCTTGATTGACACGGGCAGTTCAAACACGATAATAAGCCGAAGCGCTTTAGAAGTGCTGTATTCAGGTAAACAGATACATGTACAAGCTTGCGAGTGCAAATTAATCACCTTGGGAGGGCCTTGCAGTGTAGAGGGAGAAGTGGAATTGGAATTGAGTAGGTGGATAATAGGGGAGGGAAGATTGCGAGTCCATATTGTGAAAAGTATGCCTAGAGAATACGGCGGAATAATTGGCTGTGATCTTTTAGGAAAAGTGGGTGCCAAAATTAGTAACAAAGGCGAAAAATGGATAATCCGCTTGGGAGGAAAGAAATATAAGTGCAAAAGGGTCCGGGGAGAAGAAGTGGTCACGGTAGGGGCTTTAAAAAAGATTGAGCCATGGAGAAAAGGGTTACAAATAGAATATACAGATATATTTTTTAGAGACGGGGAGGTACTGGGAGCTACAGGAAGAACGGTACACGAAATCCCTTTAAAGCAAGAAAGAGTGATTTACGTTAAAGAAAGGCGGTACCCACAAGCACTTAGAAGGCACATCCGGGAAGAGCTTGATAATTTAAAGAGTCAAGGTATTATCGTGGACAGTACTTCGCCATATAACAGCCCTCTATGGGCAGTAAAGAAAAAATCCGTGGACGGAGAGGAAAAATATAGAGTCGTGGTAGACTTTAGAAAGCTAAATGAGAATACTTTAGACGAAAAATACCCGATTCCAAGGTTTGAAGACATTTTAGATAGGTTAAGTGGAGCCACGATATTTAGCACCCTGGACTTAAAAGCCGGTTATCATCAAATACGGATGCATCCCAAGGACCAGCATAAAACAGCGTTTTCCTTTGAAAGAGGGCATTACGAATTTACACGGATGCCATTTGGATTGAAAAACGCACCTATAACGTTCCAAAAGCTTATGGATGAGTTCTTGAGGGGATTAGATGAGGCATTTTGTCAAGTGTATATGGACGATCTTCTGATGTTTAGCAAGGACGAAGGCCAGCATATAGAACACTTGCGTCGCGTGTTCGAAAGGATAAGAGAATTCGGGCTAAAATTGTCGGTAGAAAAATCGATTCTGGGACAGGAACAAATCACTTTTTTGGGTCATTCAATTTCGAAAGAAGGAATACGGCCTGATAAGCAAAAGGTGGAAGCAATCCAAAACATGGCGATGCCAAGAGACGTAAAAGGAATTCGGAGGTTACTGGGTACGCTGAATTACTATCGGAGGTTCGTCCCGGAGATGGCGAAATACTTGGTGCCACTTAATAACCTTTTAAAAAAAGGCCGGAAAATAGAAATAACGCCGGAGATAGAGAGTAGTATTACGAAGTGCATGGCTCGTTTACAGGAGAAACCAGTACTCGCTTTCCCAGACTTTGCCAAACAATTTACGATCACCACGGATGCGAGTGAGTATGCATTGGGGGCGGTATTATCGCAAGAAGGGACCAGAGGGGAGCAGCCAGTTGCATACGCAAGTAGACGGCTCACTGAAACAGAGGCAAAGTATAGCGCCCTGGAGCGAGAACTTCTAGGTATAGTTTGGGCGGTTGAACATTTGAACAGTATTTGGTCGTAAATTTAGGGTGAGTACGGATCACCGACCCTTGCTTTGGGTAGGGAAGCTGAAAGAATCGTCAGCCAGAGTGACTCGTTGGAAGGAGTATTTAAGCCAATACAACATGGAGGTAACATATAAGCCCGGGAAAGAGAATATAGTGGCGGATTGGCTGTCGCGAGCAATGCAAATAAATGCAATAGAGGAAGAGAAGGGAGAATCCTCTGAAGTCATACGATCATTTGTTAGAGAATGGATACCAGAAGGTGAAGGGAGAAGAGAGTCTCGACCGTCGGAGAGCGAAAGGGAGTCGACGAGCAGTAATAGTTCTGGCGGAGAAAGGACAACGGACATGGAAGAAAGGGAAGAGACCATCAATGCGAAGAAGCGACAAATTATATGGAAGACAAAAACCTCAGGTTTAACAAAAGTGGATTTTACGCAGTACGGAAGATGTAAAATCACTACTATTTGGTCACAGCCAGGAATAACGGAGGATCAGTTGTGCAGTCTGTTAAAGGATGCATCTAGACCTGCAAGAACTAACTATCTATATGTAGGGAATGCATCGGTTTGGGAGAAGATACAAAGACTATGGAGAGCAGAAAAGATCGGGATTGATCGAAAGTTCGTCCGATGCAAGCTTATGGTCGAAACAATTAGGGATCTAGAACAACAGCACGAGGTCACATTGGCTTACCATCGAGGAAAGACGAACCATCGAGGAGTGAACGAAACACTCCAAGCACTAAAGAGGAAATATTTTTGGTGGGGAATGAGGAAGACAATAGAAGAAGTAATTGGAACATGCGAGGTATGTCAAAAAACGAAGTACGATCGTCACCCTCCGAAAGGAAAACAAGAGGAAACGCCGACTCCAAATGAACCGCTACTCGAGCTACAGGTGGATACTTTCACATGGAAAGGGTTTAAATGGGTAACAGTTATGGACGTTTTTAGCAAGGTAGCCATGGCATACCCAGTGCAGGAAAAGTCTTCGGGAGCGGTGATCGGAGTTCTAAGGAATTGGTTCCAGTTTTATGGGATACCGGACAAAATTTCATCTGATGGAGGCAGGGAGTTTGATAATGTAGTTATAAGGAACAAAATGAAAGCCCTGGAAATAAGTTGGCACATAAATACTCCGGGACACCCTAAAAGCAGAGGAGGGATAGAAAGGTTGCATAGCACATTGGGGGACCACCTCAGGGTATATCATGTTGAAAAGGGCCTCGAACCAGGTGCAGCTATGCCGAAGGCGGTAGCGGCATACAACCTCTCCATACACGCAGTGACAGGATTTTCCCCATTTGAAATACTTTTTGGTCTTCGACAAAGGAGAAGAGATAGCGGGGAAACTTTAGTAGGTGAGAGCTTTTCGGGGAGGCTAAGGACTAATAAGATAGAACTGTTAAAAATTCAAGAAAAAGCGCGACGGCGAATAGAATCAGAAAAGAGGAGGAGAGTTGCACGGACCAATATGAAGTTGGCTGACAGGATTGGAAGTGTCCAGATAGGGACCGTGGTGTATCGCAGGGTTAGTTCAAATCGGGGCAAGGAGGTTGTACGGTATGAAGGACCTTTTAAAATAATTGTAATTCGCGAAAATAACATTGTTACGATACAGAGCATAAAGGACCCTAGGAAAAGGAGGACAGTGCACATAGAGCAGTTAAAATTTCCACTAAGGGATTCCGGGAAATGACCTTTTTGAATTAATCCTATATGGATCAGGACTTTTGAATACTTTATCTATTGGAATATATATATTGTTATTTTCGTTTAGTTAACATCGTTCTGTTTTTTTAGATATATACTTTTTTAGATATTTTTCCTTATCATTGAATTCTCAACTTCATGGGAGTTTACCCAGAATATTGAAGAATATTCGTAAACTGGTGGGGGGGAGTTAAGGTTGTGAGTAGAATTATATTGTATTTAATCCCACACTAAACAATAATATTTTATTTTGCTCTCTACTCACAACGTTAATAATTTCTAATGTTATAAATGAAGATTTACATTATTGAATAAACAAGTCTTTTCCCAGCAAGTGAGTTGTTTATCATTATATAACATTAGCATTTTTTACTGTTCTTCGCCTGTCGATCATAAGTTATATATATATATATATATATATATATATATATATATATATATATATCATAACGGAAGATGGGATTTTTTCACTGTTTTATAAAATTGGAATAATAAAAACCAAAAGAAAAAATATTAAAATAAACAGAATTTAGATACAATTATGATGAAAAAAATATTTCTTTAAATTAAAATACAGATTATCATATCGCTATGAATTTGTAGAAATGGCATTTAATTTCATTGAAATTCATCAGACATAACTGACACAATAACATTTTTTTTTTTAGATTTGTTCACATTCGTATTCCATTTTTTTTTTTTTTTTTTTAATAAAATAGATTATTTTATGGAATTACATAAAAGTAATTCCAGAATCCTAAACAAATATAAGATGATGAAAATAAGAAATTCTGTCAATGAGAAGCCCCCTCCCTTATATTACAAATTTTATTTTATCTTTTTCTCTATCAATTCTATTTTATCGTATTTAACATTTCCTTGATTACGAAACATATCTGTTGAAAATAAAGGTTTCAAAATCACTCTCAAATGAATGGGTCTCTAATATTTAAAAGAGAATTGGGTATGTTGCGATTTCGGAATAAGTAGAGATATCCTGAAGATATTCAACGTGAGCAAAGCAACTGGGTAAGGTTTGTTTCCAATAATTTTCCTAAATCATGACAAAGATTTTAAGGAACCCCTTAATTATCGTCCCCTAGATCAGATAATAAAACTTTTTCAAACGATTGTAAATTTGAGATGTATGTAAAGAGAATAGGACTTACGAATAATTTATTTAAAGCTAAAATTGTATAAATGTATACATTGATAATTTACGGAAAATAGGTATTAATGAAAGGAACTTGTAATAATAGACCAATCAATATACGAAAATATGTCAATCAATATTTAAAAATAATTTAAAATTGGTGGTGTACCACAATTAAAGATTGGATTAATGAAAATATGAAAAAAAATATTAAATTTATAAACGATTATGAAAAAAATATTTCTTTAAATTAAAATACATATCATCATACCGCTATGAATTTGTAGCAATGAAATTTAATTAGACGTAACTGACACAATAAATTTTTTTTCACATTTCTTACTCCATTTTTTTTTTTTTTAATAAAATAGTATAGTATAGTTTTTTTAAGTATTTACATAAAAGTAATTCAAGAATCGAAAACGAATATAAGATGATGAAAATAAGAATTTCTGTCAATGAGAAGCACCCTCCCTTTTACAGGAATCATTTATATTACAAATTATCGTATTTATCTTTTACTCTATATCAATTCTTTTTATCTATCAATTCTATTTTATCGTATTTAACACTTTCGTGATTAAGAAACAAATCTGTTGAACATAAAAGTTTCAAAATCATCCTTAAACGAATGGGTCCCCAATATTTAAAAGAGAATTGTTGCGATGTTGCGATTTCGGAATAAGTAGAGATATCCTGCAGATATTCGACGTGAGCAAGGCAAATGGGTAAGGTTTGTTTCCAATAATTTTCCTAAATCATGGCCCAAAGATTTTAAGGAACCTGTAACGAGTTTTTTGTTTCGCTTTGATTACGTCCGTCTGGAGTCACGAAGATATGATTTTTGCAAAGCAGCTGTTTGCGCGGGTTGTTTGAATTTAAAATAGTTACGGAGTCGCTACCTATGGGACTTCGGTACCCACTATATTAGCCATTCCCGTAAGAACTGTGGTACCGGATGGATGTACCGTACCGTACCGTTCCTTCTTTCTTTTTCAGTTTTAATTTTTTGTTTGGCGAAGAAGTGCCCATTATTTTATTATCTTTTTCATTTTGAGGATCTCAGCTTTGGCGTCTGAAATATGATATTGCATTGGTGTCTGAACTATGATATTAAGTAACGTCTCAACTATTATATTACATTGTTGCCTGAAATATTATATTACGTTGGTATCTGGATATTTTGGTGTTTTATTGTAAAAAGGGCCGGAAAAAAGGAACAAATAGAGACAATTATTTAGGGGAGGATGTTTAAGGCGACATCACTGTGGTCCAACTAGTAAACTGAAGATATCCACTGATAGCGGATCATTCGAAGCATGGGCGTCACCAGCACCAAATTATTGGGGAGACTTCTCAATATTTTCCTAGACAGAGTAGGTTCGAGGGGTTAAAAGTTGAAATAATAAGTCCTAAAACAACTGTTGGGACATTTAATTCATCCTCCAGCGATGCATTTTAAAGTTATTTATAGTCTCTCAAAACTTGTCAATTTCTGTCTAAGTTATACATTAAGATAGGGAGTTGTTTAAGGCTTAATATTGGATAATAAGGATGTGGGCCAAAATTTCTTGATTGAATTTTATCAAAGTTTTTTTCTGATACTGATCCCACTAATTTCATTGCTTCCCATCAACTTCTAAAAGCTTCATCGAATTGATGGAAAGTAGGATTAAGCTGCTTGGTTAAAAAAGAAATGGTGACCAATTCCGGGGATACAACTTTGTTACAGAATTCATGAAACAAAACAGATCAGGCTGAAATGAAAAAAAATATAATCCATCAAATATACTATAAGCCTGACTGTGCTTTTATCAATAGAGTTTGCTGTAATTAACTAATATTTAACATCTATATTTTATTGGTTAAATTCGGATAAATTCGTAAAGTCGCATTTTTATTTAATTTTTTACATAGGGTCCTCTCCTGCCAAAATATTGGGGGGGGGGCGTCCGTGATTAGAAGTAAAGAAGGATAAGGTAATGATATCACATGGAAATCTGCGAACGACGCCATTAGTTTCGATCTCATTGTACACAAGAACCTCTTTAATATACATATTATGACTATAATGCTGCAGAAAAGTTTAAATTCGGCAGTACAATAGAGAAGCCATCTGCATATGTTTGTCCTTCGTCCAAAAGAATCTAGAAATTAGGAGCTTTTTTTTTTTTTGTTCGGTACCCCTACCTGGTCATTTGTGGCATACGGGGATTACTCTACAGGTGTAACCCACCTATTCTAACCATGGTGGGTAGGTCGAGATTTATTCCGTGGGGCCTCCAGGAAATAAAAGTCAACCAACCCAGGGCGGATTCTGAGACCGCCACCGTTCGGCTCGAACGTGCTAAAGCGGGTCGCGCTCAAACACGCTCGGCTATCCCGGCCCAATCAAACAGGTTACAAAAATCACTTTGTAACACAGAAATAAGCAGGAGCTAATAATATAAGCATACGCATCATTCCAGATGGATTCAGTCCAGAACCACTTACAGTTTGAACCTTCACCCACAGTTAAACCCATCTTCAATCATACCAAATTATCTCTCAATACTCAATACCATGGACGATTTGTTCATAATCATTTATTATATAAAATAACATATATGATAGTATACTACACTCCCTAAGGCTGAAACGTTCCCAAGAACGACAAAGTGTAGACAAATACCCAACGCTGCCAGGTGCGGTCCAAAAGGGGGATATTGGGGATCGACCCCCCCCCCCTAAATTTCGGGGGGGAAACATTAACGCTGTCAATGTACGTATCTAATTGTTATAAGTGTACAGTAGAATGAATGCTTATGAATTTGATTAAATTCCTATTCTTATTGTTGATGAATAAGTTAGCTCTTTTTATGCTTAATAAAAACGTTGTTTTTTCTACCAAAAATATCTATTATATAACTCAAAATATATAAACGGGGATATAAATTTAAAATAAATTAATTACCAAAAATAGAAATGATTAATAATTATATTTATTGATGAAATTATTTGAAAGTTAAAAGAAACATTGTTTTTACAAAAGAAATTCATGACTTTAAGTATAATTGTATTGTACTGATCGATTATTTTAAACTCTCTCTGGCTCATATTCTTCAACTTTATGCATCTTTCACTCTGACCAAATACATAAATTTTTAAATACTGTGTAAGAGAGTGGTGCTGATTTTTGTGTATTCAATGTAAGAATTATGTAACTTATAAAATGATGATCTATATGTCAATTATGCCATAGTCTGTTAAATAGAGCTATTTTCTTAGATTGGCTTATATGCGATAAAAAGTTCATCCATTAATAAAATAGTTAAACGATAATAAAATGGTACAGGGCAGTTCTTTTCATCTTGGTTACGCCTATTTTGTACCCTAACATGGATCATAGTTTTAACTTGTAAAATTCAGCACAACGTGGTCTCAGAATCATTAATCCAAAACGCTATGCTTCACCTACACAATAAAATAAAAAAATATATGAAATTTATCATTATTGTGTGCCTATCACTTACTCTGTTTGCACCATCCCTTGATGGAGGAATAAAAAAACCTTATGATTTAAAAAAAATATATCTTATGATTCGTGCATTAATCTTACTTATCTACACATAAATATATTAGTGGTGTAAGATAAATATTTGTACCTATCCATTACTCATAAATGATTGAATTTTTAAAGTTTTTTTTAATATCCTTTGTTTCGATTAGGCGAATACGTGTACAAATGTTTATTCCATGAAATAATAAAAAATATACATTACTAATATCTAAATTTTTTAAATTTATTTTTGAATGGCCCACTTAGGTATTTTATATCCAATATATAAGCTTGCAATGCATAAACTAATAATCCAGTAAAAGAAAAAAAATGAATTCCTGTATTTCCTTTCATTGAATAATTCATCAGAATTTTTCCTGTAAGCTTCATTCCTATTAAAATGAAAGTGTGTAACTATTAGAAGAAAATGGTTGATTTTTATTTTTTTTTATTTTTCAAAACTAAATTATAAAGATGAACAGATTTCAAAAGGTATAGAAAAATGGCTGTAAACTATTTTGTTTTAAGTGAATTAAATATTCATTTATAGATGCTACTGTTATTTTTTAAATGAAAAATCAGTAGTAAAAATATAAATTTTTTACTATATATCTTTCCAGTTAACTTAGATAATTTTATAAACCAAATAATTTATTCCGTCGACTTAAAATAAAAAAATAACATAGGATTCGTTTTTTTAAAAACCGGCTATGCATTTTTTTAAACTTTTTTTTTCTTCCCATACCGAATCTTAAAATCAATACAGGGTTTTTTTCCCGAACCAGGGATGAAGCGAGATTAGGACTCATGGGTTATCATGTGGTTGTCAAGTGCAACGCTTTAGTACGCTCCACCACACGATTAAAACTTTTGAAAAAGACTTTTAACTATTCAATTAGAAGACAAAAGATTCGACCAACAAGTTTGTTTTAATGTCCTCTGTTTCGATTACTTTAAATACTTTAAAGTAAAATAAATACTTTAAATTTAATAAAAGACTTTAAATTGCACTATTTATTTTTGCCTTAATTGTTAAAGAAAAAATTAAAAATGGTTCTCAATATCCAATAAATCAAATAATTCTTCCATTTAGTTTTTAAAATCACACTTTATGTACAATACATTTAACTAAAAACATATATGTATTTGAAGAATTACAACAGTAAAATTTAAACAAATTTAAACAATTTTTTTTGGTAAATCTTTAAACGGTTAAATAGAATCAAATTATAATTTCCCCTTAAATTGTTCGGCTGTTAATTTATTTAACGTCACTTTATGCTGCTATGGCTGATCTGACGATACTACATTGGAAGTCCTAAATATCCCCTATTTAGGTATAATTAGGATAGCGATATTTAACGAGTACCTGACCTCGCACAGGCTCGTGATCGCCATTTTACGCCCCTTCCGATATACGGAATAACCAAGGATTTTTCACTAGCTTTAAAAAATCATCGGGGCACACTCCGGTTTAAATTTATCAAATATAATGTTTTTAAAAAAATCATATTTTCTTCCTTTTTTAAGTACTTTGATTTCTATTTACTACTGCATTTAAATAAATATAAACATAAAATAAAAATGAACTGAAGTAAAAAAGTATATTAAAATTTTTTTGAACGAGGACAGGTTCAAAGGAATATTCAGAAATATTCAAATTCCCTTTCAAAAAGTTTATCTGAGTTTACAGGCCTCTTGTCTCCTAGAATTATGATTATATCATAAGGTTTATTACTTGGTAATCAGTAAAGCGTTAATTCAATAGCTAAACCGGGTTTATTGAATATTCATCGATATCTATTTATTGAATGAGAAGTTTACTGCACCCAAAATCACTATCAAAGCCTAAATTTGAGTTTACTGAGAAATAGTTGGAAAAAAACAATACCCAGCCAGCTTACTACAAAAGACGAACGTGAAATTTTCTGCAGAAACAGCAATGTGATTTCGTTTGATGGGTTTTTGAAATGAAAGCTAAAGAGCTTTGGGCTTGAATATTGGTCGGTTTTGGATAAAGCGAAGTGTTTGTTTACAGTATTGCCATTCAGAATCTGTTCGCATCCTATTTTCTATAAAAATATCTCTTGAATGGTTTCTGTGACAAACGATTCAGGTGCAATATTGATCACTATACTAATTTTATTACTAGGCGTTTTTGCGGGTACTACTTCTGAAGAGTGGCCTGTTTTGAGAAGTTAAGTGCGGTGATGTTATCGAACTCCCATCGCGTTTTTTGTTTTGTTTTTCAGTTAAAAAGGGCCTTTAATAGCTTTAATAGACCCCACCATTCGACTGCCGCTCTGTACGCTCGCTCTTCAAAGATTAATAAACCCCCAAAAGGGTCCTTTTCAGAGGACATCGGGCCTTACTGAACTGCGCGTGAGCCACTGTTAAGAAGTAGTACCCTGTTGGGTCGACATTTTTTGGTAATAAATAAGATAAAACCGTAAAAAGGGTTGTAAGTTCAAAAAAAAAAAAAAAAAAAAAAAAAAAAAAAATGAAGTCAATATTGATAATTTTATAAACTCGAACTTTAATCGTAATCTTGTTTCCACTCCAACTTTTCCCACTGGTTCAAATAAAAAACAATAGATTGAAATGTTGTTTTTTTTATTTGAAGGCTTAGATATATATTTTTTTTTTTTTTTATTATTTGGAAAGATGCTACTTCCTACTCCTTAGCATGAAAATTTAACGAAATCAAAAAAAGTCCTTAAGTTTAGTATCCACGTCGTTTTTGCATTAATAAGTCCCAAGGATAATTAGGGATGGGAATGGTTAGTGTTAAAACTATTGTAATTATAATCTGAGTTCGTTAGGATGTTTTTATTAATAAATGTTCTTTTCGTTGTTGTTTTATTTCTTTGCCAAATATTTAACTTCACCAAACCTTCATTCTGTAAGTGATTGTGCCGACTGTTTCTTACTGTTAAATTTTTGGGCTGTTTTCTATTTATTGTAAAACTTTTGAAGCGATTCGCGAAGTATATTTTTTCAACACGAGCATTGTTAATTCTATCCATATCGTTAACTTAGTTGGGCATACCCATAAATACTGTTAAAACATCTATTTTAACTTTAACGCGTCTAGTTTAAAGAACATGTATATAAATAATGTGCGAAATTGAGAAGAGATGAATTGAAGACGAATTAATTAAGACTTTATTTAATTACTTTTATGGAATATTAATGACTGGAATATAAACAGAAACGTACAAATTAAAAAAAGTTAAAACAGTACCATTTTTAGTTTGGGATGTGGGAATAGTTGGAGGTAACAGAGAAAATATTTCTAATTGTTGAAAAAATTATTTCTATACTCAAACAATGATTTTAGTCTGTTGTATAGTTGTACAAGACATTGTTATATGTTTATTTAGCATGATATATATCAAGTCTAATTGTTTGTTCCAAAATAATTTTTTTTCTTATTTTATTATTATTTTTTGTGTTGACATTTTTGTAAAGGTCCTAACCTTGATTATCAGAGTCGACTGTCGACTATATACATATATATATATATATATATATATATATATATATATATAGAGAGAGAGAGAGAGAGAGAGAGAGAGAGAGAGAGAGAGAGAATTTCCAATTCTAATTTATTGGGATTTTTTCTTTAGATTTTCTTTAGATTCTTCTGTTCTTTAATAATAAAGAAATTCAAGTAAAAGTGATGTTGGGAATTAATTTTAATTTTGAGAGCTTCGGAACGTTTTATTTCATGACACTGTAAAAACTCTTGTTTGGCCAGCAAGATGACAGTAGTTGAAAGTTTGGAGGCAGGTTGTATTGAATCGGGCAGTGCTTAAATTGTTAAAAAAAAAAATAATAATGGTATTTTAAGAGCAGTAATTAGAAACTAAATAGCATCAGTTGATGAGCATACTATGGGACATTTTTGAAGAAATTGAGATTTTTTATTAAGAAGAACATGTTATTTTCTCCTTTAAACATAACTTTTTTTAAAAACAAAAATACATCTTAAAAAAAATTGTTTAATGTGTGAAGCAGAAAAAATAGCAAAGTAACTAATTTAAAGCTATTTTTCTTGACTTCACTTTTGGTTACCTGACATCTCTAAGACCCCAAGATCTTTAATTGAGGATATATCATTCACCCACAAAAAGAAAAAAGAAAATATATATATATATATATATATTCATTAATAAACAAGCTGGATCTATACGGACGATTTTGATCATTAAATTACAACTAAATTAATATTTATCATTTATCTCATTCCTTTCAACATTTTTATAGGTACCTTAAAGCTCGGCTATTTTTAGTTATGATTTTTATTTTTTTTTTTATTTTTTTTTTTTTGTGAAAGCGCTGAAAGACTAACTAATAGGGTAGTTGAAAGATCGTCAAATCTTAACCTCAATCCAAGCAACAGCTATGGAATTTTTAATCTTGTATAAGCATATTATTTGTTTGTATGTTTTAACGTACTTTATGCCACTAATGCTAATCGGACGATGCTACAGTGGGAGTCCTAAATTTTGCCTGTCCAGGTATAATTAGGATAGGGATCTTCAACGAGTACCTGACATCGTACAGGCTCGGGACCTCCATTTTACGTCCTACCGAGGGACGGCGTAGACAAGGTATGTTATTGGAACATTCAGTAAGATATCCCATAGTAATTTCAAATCTTAAAGGAATAAAAGTGTCATGTAATTTAACAATATATAATATAAGAAATTAAAAAAAAATTATTTTGTGTATTTTATACATTATATCATATTATAATTAAAATATCTTTAGGCTAGAGAACTAAAGTCTTCCTTTCATAAATTTCATGTTGTCTTATTGATCTATAAAAAAGACATCGCCTTTAAGACGGATACCATTAATTGTAGACGCGGGTTCAAGGGGTGTTCGTTTATCCGAAGAATTCAATTTGTCTATGCCCAGAACGAAGGTTTATTTCAGTTTTTTTCCATTATTTCCAACGGACTTTGAGCCAAATAATCATAAAAACATATTTAAATCTTAAAGCATAATTAGCAAGAAATTAAAGAAAACCGAAATAAACTGTATTTAATCCATGAATATAAATGATCTTTTCCAAAAAACCGGGCCTAATTTCATCCAATCAGTTAAACGGCAGCTGAGTTTGGATTTCATTATTCCACGTTCTTCACTGATTTCGGTTCTGGTTAACAACAATATGAAACCCATTTCTTTCCAACAAAAGGAAAAAATACTAAAAAAAATATTACATGTTAATTACTATAACTACCATATAAACCAATTCATCTATTGTAAAAACCTTTTTTTTCAAATTTCTAACAAACTTAAATAGTATTCAAAATATTTATGTGAAACAGTTTTACATATTTAATGGTTAAAACAAAACTATTTTATAATAATGTGTCTATTGTTTAGATTAATGTACTATTACACTTCTGTGTGCCAAAATTAACGAACTTATTCATCAAATGGTTGATAAATTTATAAAAAAAAATCTGAAACTTTTTGATAATTTGGCAACAAAATTTGAGATTTATTTCAAAATACACAATAATTTTATAGGTATTTTATATTATTATGATATAACAAAGTGAATATGTAACTATAGACAAATGTAACAATCTATAAATAGAATTGTAATACATTAAAATTAACAAATAGAACAAATAGAATTTAAATAACATAATTTGATCCAATTTTATTGTGAAGCAAGTATTCGAATCTGTTATACTTCATAACAGAACGGATGGTCCCCACGTGAAGTTAGACCAAACCCCCTTAAGTTAGCGTAGGGTAGGTAAGTACAAGTTGAAATATAATTGTAATAACATGCTTATAACATTAATTATTATAACATATCAAAGCCAAGATCAAAAATAATAAGGTTATTGTCATGAATTGGAGGGGGTGGGGGTACTACATACATTTCGAGTAAGAATGTATAGACAGACTTACCGACACTGTATAAATAGGTGATTTTATGTGTGGTTTGAAAATTTCAATCTGTCTATTTCGAATTATTATTTTACAAACTTTGCGAGCCAGGAAAAGCATATTTAGTCATTACATTAGGTTGTTTTTTTGTTTTGTTTCTAAGTTTATTAATGCTGAATCGGATGTGAATATTCCCTTTCTATCGTTAATGTGCCATTAAAATATATATATATATATATATATATATATATATATATATATATATATATATATATATATAAATGCTATACGGTTCACTATGTTTTAGATAGTAAAATGTTTTATTCAATCACCTCCAATTAAATTTAATTGAAGTACTTAAGAAAAATGGAAGTTAATTATTTTATGCAGAAAATATCAGACAAGCTTTAGACACCCAATCTGCCGATTTTGATGCATTAGCTGTTTTTAATGAAAAATCAAAGTATTTATCTATATTATCAGCCTCTTCAGGGGACTTTAACCCGAACCGTTGCAATGATAGGAGGATGAAAAATATTTTTTTCTGCATCAGAACATAATTTCCCTGAAAATGTATAATAAATATACAGTACCAGTCAAAAGTTTAGACTCACCCTTAGTTTTGTAAAATAAATAAATAACAACATTTTATTTATTTAACAACATAAAAACTATAATTTTACTTTTAATTTATTTATAATTTGATCGATTGTTTCTTTTACATCCCTTTATGCTTCTAAGGCTAATCGGATGATGCTACAATGGGGGTCCTAAATTTTGCATATCCACGTATAATTAGTATAGGGATCTTTAAAGAGTACCTGACATCGTACAGGCTCGGGACCTCCATTTTATGTCCTATCCGAGAGAGGGCATAGCCAAGGATTTTTACTCCATTAAAAAAATCAAGTGCCACTTCGGGACGCGAACCCGCGATCTTTAGTATATTAGGTTGCAATGCTGACCCCTATTTATAATTTTATTCTAAACTTAATCATATAATGTTTGAAATGTTACCTCTTGAGTTAATGATGGTGGAATATATCCATCATATTCTACCTCTTGAGTTAAAATTATTTTATTAAACTTGAAGATTGTGAATTAAATACAAGTGAGTCTAAACTTTTGACTGGTACTGTATCAAATCTTATCTTAAAATCAGATTTAGGATGGTTGCTAAGGTCTTACCGTAGAGGTTGGGCAGATAGTGAAGCTGCTTGGAGGCTGCAGGTCGGCTGTCGGACATGATGCTCTCGATGCTGAACGGCGCCGGTCGCTTCCTCTTTTCTTTGTCCTCCTCCGGCTTGGGCAACTTGAACCGCTTCCTCCTCCTCAAGAAGGACCCGTTTTCGAACATGTCAAGAGCGGCAGGATGTAAAGTCCAGTAGGCTCCCTTCCCGGGCCTGTCGGGTCGCCTCGGGATCTTTACGAAGCAGTCGTTGAAGGAGAGATTGTGACGAAGGGAGTTCTGCCACCTCTGAGTGTTGCGGCGATAGTAGGGGAACCTGTCGCTGATGAAGCGATAGATGTCGGCCAGTGGTAGCATCTTGTCCGGCGAGCTCCAGATTGCCATCGCCGTCAACGAAATGTAAGAGTAGGGCGGCTTCTGGTCCCCGTAGGATTCCCTGCACGGGCGAGGCATGGAATCTACATAACGTGCAAGACTGACCGTGCCCGAGTGTGTCCTCCAGCAGATTCCCGGGGAGGAGGCGTGGCAATGGGCGGGTCAGCGGGCGGTATCCTGCGCATGTTTGCCCAATCCCATTTCTTCCCCCTCCATTTTGTTTTCCTCTCGCTCCTGTAGAATCGTTACTGCCTTCTAGACGATGTATTCGCTGAGTAATAACATACCAACGACCCTACTAATAAAACTCATACACAGTTGTCATAGCACAGAGACAGAGCAGTTATATTTTATTTATATAATTGAATTTACTATTAAGATGATAAAAGAATATAATTGAACAACTAATTATTATGTAATCTTAATAAATGTCAGCACCAATGACAAAATCACAGTATTGGAATATCATTTTTTTTTTAAATATTATCGCTCTGACAAGCGGGTGGGCGGGCCGCTGCATTCCCCTGCCCGCCCCCCTAAAAAATATGAAAAACAAATAATAATTTATTAAGTAGGGTAAACCGTACAGTTATTGGCACCCTTAAGACTAAATTTCATTGGTGACATTAAAAAAAATACTTCTTATGAAGGGATCTAATTGAAACTTCCTATAACTCCTCTTTATCTATCATTATAAAGACTCAAGGGGTTTTTTTGGGTCAAAAGTTCAATAGTTTTACAATTGGCAATATTTATTGTTAAAAGTGCCAAATCTAGTTATTGGCCTGTGGATATAATTGTGAAATCTTCCCTATGATTAGTTTGTTAAAGTCTTAATTAATAGATAGCTTAGAGGACCCTTCAAACATTAGACTCATGTATATCTTGTAGTAAAATTAGGACTTGTCCACCTATTTCTTTAAGTTAAAGTTGAGGTGCCAATAACTGTACCCTATTATATGAAAAAAATATTTTTATTTTCAAAGTTTTATTATACAAAATAATTCAGCCTTACACAGTCAGAATACCTCCCGACTAGAGACCAGACGAAATCCTGTGGAGGCCTAGTCGCTGCACGACGGATATTCATATTTTTCAATAAATAATCCAATGCTGCAGTGATTAGTATGTTTTTTTTTAAATGAAAAATAAAGTAAAATGACAATCTAGAGCACAGATTAAAATGAATGTTATAAATTCAGAAAGGGCGAAAAAGTCCAAGTTTATTTTCAAGTCGTTGATTTCAGTCAGCATCACTTATGAAGATTTAAGTAATAAGTAAGTCTGGACCTAACTCCTTGTCTTTAGCAATGTATCTTTGCTGTAACCCCTTTTAAAGCAGTATTGAGGACTATGTTAAGAGATTAAAAATCTGGTGCGATACGCGCCATACACAACTTTCCTTCACCGCTCAATTTATACTAGACTGAAGATTTTTTTTTTTTCAAATGTGTAAGCTTTATTTAGTAACTTAATGGGAAACACCTTTTTCATAGAATAAGTATTTAAATTATAGACTATATATATATATATATATATATATATATAATTATTAATTTTTCACTCATGTTTTCGATTTTTTTTGTCGCTAAACCAGTATCGGAAAATGACAGCGATTTTGGTTCAAGGTAAGGCTAGATAATATTTCATTATTAAAGTTTCTTTTGGGACTAAATTATGTGAGCTTAAGTATAATTATTGGAGATAACTTGTACCCTACATTCTTTTCACCCAAAAAACTATCATACTTTAACACGTTAGATGCGGCGGCGTATTTTAGGGGTATGCTGAATTGAACGGTATCGGTCCCCGGGGCCCGACTGCTGGGATGAGCCTTAGACGATATCGGGCGTCGCGGTCCGATGGGAATGCTCTGACGAAAGCGTTTTCTTTTGATTAAAATGGAATTAAATGAGCGTCTCAAGGGCATTATCTCGTGGTAAGGATTGGAACTAGATATAATAGGCGAAGGAAAGGCCGATACAGGATTTACGCCATTCTTTATCGAAAATCGGACCTCGGAGACCGATTCTAAAAACCAACAGAATTTCAGCTGTTAGCAACATTTTCTGCACTAAAATGCAACAATCTCATTAAAAATCGACTGAATTGAGGGTTTGAAGTGTTCGGGCTTTGGGACATTTTAATGTGAAAATCGGCTGTTAAGAGGGGAATGTAAGCCATCGGACCCCGGGGACCGATGCCGCACCCGACTTGTTAAATATAATATTTTGAGTACAAAGTGCTTCATAAGACATTCTCTCACTAAAGAAGTATATAATAGTTTTGTCTTTTTATAACTATTTTATTCCATTTAGTTACAACGGAAATAGAACTAGTTACATTAAGCTACAACGAATATACAAATAGTTAGTATTTTAACAGTTAAAGTAGTAATAATAACAATAATATTTTTTCGCACTTATAAGTTAACTAGTTGTATATCCCGGTTTCACCAGGGGAATTTCATTTTTCTAATAAATGTGAACAATAAGCATTGTAAACAATTAGATAGCAAAGAGAATATAGAAAGAAGAATATACCCAGAGATTGTCTGAAGTTATGCAATTATAATATGGACAGGTGTTCACACTTGGTATGAAAGAACCACAGAGCGAAATTTGGTGAATTTAGGACAAACGGTATGGATTTCTATATAGAAAAAACAAACAAACAGAATTTCATCTTTATTTATATAGATCTGCATATTAACTAGGACTTTATAAACTAATTATAATAAAACTCTTAGTTTTAGTTATACGTGTTTTATACGTATATATTATTACTAATACTATCTATAATGTATATATGCCCATTTAGATTTTTTATCTATACATAAATATTGTAACAATAAAAATATAAATCTTTCTTTTGATTAATATTATATAAATTTTTGTGACCGGCGATGTGTATTTGCGTTGGTTCTTGAGCGTAGGAGTGCCCAGTTTGGGGTTGCATGGCGCAAGTTATATCATTAAATTATGAGGGGGGGGGCGCATTTTTATAGGGGCGGTTCTTTTCCGGGTATTTAAGTTTTGGGAAGAAATTTAGGAATCAACAACCTGAAACATACCACATCAAGTGTAACTGGGAATAAACAAAATTATTCTACTTTCACTAGAGTCTTCTTTATAAAGAGTTAAGCTTTAAAATTTCTTGATGGGGATGGCGTTGGCACCCCCGCTTAAGCCCAAATATTTTTCAATTTCGAAGGTATTTATTAGTGCTGAAAATAAATGTGAAAAAAGGTAATTTTATTTCGTTCGATTTTATACGTTTGGTGGATTCTAAAGGAAGAAGATAAAAGCAGTGGAGGATTTAGCAAAAAACTTGGGGGGGGACCCCCCATGACCTATGACCCCCCCCCCCTGTCTCACGATCACGCGACTAGGGGCTTGACTAGATTTAAAATATTAATCCATGATGTTAAAAATATCAACAAGACGAAATTCCGTCCGATCTAAACAACCAAAAGTGTTATGTTTAGGGCATAGTAACTACCTAATTGCATTATTCGTTTTAAAATTCAATGAAATTGAAATGGCCAAAGTATTTTAGGGGGGTCATGACCCCTGTGAGACCCCTCCCCCCCCCTGGATCAGCCCTTGGGTAAAAGAAGGTTATAGAGTGTTATTGTTGTTCTGAACAGTTATTGCTAACATTGCGTAAATCCATACAAGTTATTGGTGCTATCCATACTAGTTATTGGTGCTAAGTTCAATTACAGGTGGTAAGGAATATCAAATCATAATAACAATTTCCTTAGAACTAAAACAACCAAAAATGAGAAAATAAAATAAGTAATAAAAAAAAAAGAATAAAATTTAAAAAAATCAAATTTAATAAACAAAGCAAAAAAAATGTCATTAGCTCAGATAATTTTCATAATGAACATAATTTTTTTTGTTTCAACAAAAACATTTATTCTTGATATTTCTCCTTCGGAGATCATAATATTAATCATATATAATTAAACCCTAATTATACATTAAATAGTGCTAATACAAATTAATAATAATAATTGTTTACATTAGTAATAATGGTCAATTAACTATGTATGTAACAGTAGCGGATCCAGAAATTTTCTCAGAGGGGGGGCGCACTTTTTAATTTTTTGCGACATGAAGGACCTAATTTATAATATCAGTGCACATTTAAGTAGTAAATTTCTATTAAATGTTTAAATACAATCTATTTTTCATTTAAGGAGTTTAAAAAATTATAAAAGATAGCCCTTTTTATACAGAAATAGTAATAATTTATTGGTGTCCTCACCTCCCAAGGGGGGCGCGCGCCCCCTGCGCCCCTCCTCTGGATCCGCCACTGGTATGTAACCACTAATTAATAAACTATAATTTTCAAAATCTCATTTATAGATAACTAGCATTCCCCGTCGCGGCTTTGCCCGCGAGCCATTAAAATCAATTATCTTGGTATTGATTTAATATTATATGTTAACTGATGTTAAGATTTAGTAGAATCGGAGCTTCCGGTAGGTGGAATGTTGGAGGGGGAAGCTGCCGGCTCGGTAGAAGAGAGGGAGGAGCGCAATGGAGAGAGTTAACCGCCGCACTAAAACCGCCGAAACAAAAAATTGCTTACTCGTCGTGAACGCTTCATTTTTCGGCTTGGTTTTCGACGCCCCGTAGGGGCTTTCGTGTTAAACTCGCTGTATCAAGATCTTTAAAATGAGTTCAAATTAGATATTTTTTCTCGAAGTGCAAAAATAGGTGTCCGTTAGAGCTAAACGACAATTTCGGCATTAAACCCCTTAGGGGTTACATTTTTGAAATTCCTTTCTTAGTGGTTACCTACATCGAGTTTAAAATCTAAATTCCGAACTTCAAGTTTCTATCATTAGTAGTTTTTGCTCTGCGTTGATTCTGTCAGTCAGGACAAAGCCTATTATATAGAGAGATTATACAAATATTGAAAGCTATTGTTTATTGAAAAAAAAACTGACGTTATTATTTGTTCAAAATTGAAAAATGTTTCCATAAATTTTTTTTAATCATACTTAGGTTTATAAGAAAAATCAAGATATAATTCTTTGTTTAAAGTGTCCCATAACTTTGCGAGCCGTGTAATTGGGCTCAAATAACCCGGTCTATCCATGGAGTTGTAGAAGTCGTGGTCTAATCTCCTTGATAATCTTTTTACTCTAAAATTAAGACGACCTTATGTCCATATGCCATCTATGCCACCTTTTACAACCTTAGACAAATGCATTAATTCAAGTATTGAACATTCTTAACCTTATGAGGTATACATACCAAATTTCTATACTAAATGTTCATATTTAGTTCTCCTATCTGGATATAATTTAAAGAATTTATAATATATGAACTTTAAAAATCAAATTACTTTTTATTAATTAATTAAAGTTATAAATCAAATTACTACAAGTAAAAATCGAATCTGCGGCCAACATATCAGCAGTCACGTTTAGATTCCTGGCTAGTGGACACTTCCACGTGAGTTTTCAGAGCTATTCATTCTTAGGGACAGGGGCAGCTCCGCCCCCCCCCCCCCCCCAAAGGAAATATGAGAAACAAAACCTACAAATTATATAAATTCGTATTCATTCATTATACATATTAAGAGTCATATAAAAACATATTTAATTGTATTTGAACAATAAATTGAGCCTTATTTAGCCAAAATAACACGATCCGCCCACACTGGGCTTGAGAATATTACCATCTACACCCCCCCAAGACGAAAGTTTTACGGACCTGCCCTCCTTAACCCTTTAGCGTCTGAGCAGTGCGAGTGTATTGTGGGCCCTGTGGCCTGAGACCTTAGACCGGCTTCCGTGCCCGGTGGTCTGAATATTTTTTGCCACATTCACTCTTCTTTATCTCCTTATTCATATTTTTCTTCTAAAGGTTTGGAAACCCCGAAAAGAACCCCCATGTCATACAAGTTAGTTTACAACCCTCGGAAATTATTTAGCAAACCATCGTCACAGGGAAATACAGGGTTGGAGAAACGCAAACGCCAATTATGTAATAATAATTTTTTTATGTCCTCGACTCATCCTAAATATGAATAAGAAAATGATGACTATTTTGCCTGCTCGCCATGCTACTCTAATATTCAAGAAATTCAAAAAATGCTTGTAGGGACTTACCTAAGTAGACATACTTACATATAATTTTTAGAACTGTTATATTAAATGTTTTATGTATCTGTTCATTTTATAACATTTTTAAATTATATAATTTTTTTTTTTTACGATTTATGAATGTTGCATTCCAAAATAATGATACGATAAATCCGAGAGCGACGAGTACAAATTCAATTTTTGTTTAAACAGAAGCCAAAAAAAGATCTCTTAAGTTGCTGACTACTGGGGGTTTTATCTTAGTGCAATAGTAAAATGGAAAGAGTTAAGAAATCAATTAAAATAAGGCCCGCAGTTTCAGTCTTCTAACGAGCGGAACTGATATATCAGTCTACAGGACACAGGTACTGCAGCGCACGAACTGATATATCAGTCTACATGCGTTAAAGGGCTAAATCAAATCCTGCAGACGCCCTTCCTTTTGGAGTAATCGTCAAAAGTATATTTTTAGATTTTTTTATGATCGTGTGTAAGATAAACTTTATATTGATAATTTTATAATGTAATAAAATAAATGTTAATAAAATGGAAAAATGAGATGTATACAGTGGTACATAATTAAGGGTGAGGAAAAAAAAGAGTTACAATGGGAGAACACTGATCTTGATAAACATTTTTTTAAGGTTCCTGCTCAAAAAACAGGAACTTATTCATTATATGGTAATTGTACTGCAAAATCAACAACTTATATATACGCATAATCATCCGACGGTCGAAAATGTCGCTTCAATGTTGAATTTTGATGTTTCAAAGGTAAACTTTCTTCAGGACAGGAAGCGTCTAGAGAATTGGTTTATAACAGAGAAATTATTTGGACGAGAGTTTACTTGGAGTATCCCAGAGGACTATACGGATATAGGAGCAGAAGCTACTAACTTATAAAATTTTGTTGGACAAGAAGGAATTTAAAGAAATGGTGGAATATCGATTTTTAAAACATCGACGTTTTGTTGTGATGTCGCGTCCCTGCTGCTGACTAGACTCAGCAAGATCTTCAGCCCTAGGATAATTTAGTAAAAATCATCTGAATATGGAATCCGCCTACGACGCCATAAAGAGACAGCATCTTTAAGCTGCTCTTAACATAAATCGGATTCCATCCAAGTTGGCAAAAATGGCAATGACAGGGAACATAATACTTTAAGAACCCTTGCAATAAATAAACACATCCCGTTGAAAGAATCGTAATGTTTGGTCCACCAGATCTTGACTGACAAGTCAGGGAGAAAAGGAAGCAATGTGGTTGTCACGTTTATATGGTTCTTTGCTTGGTTTCAGCGATGTTTCAATTCTCGTAATAGATAATAAGAGTGCCATTCGGCTTATTAAAAATCCCGAATTTCATAGTCGTACTAAGCACATTGACATTCGTTGCAAGTTCATGAGGGAGAGATACCAGGAAGGCGAGCTGCAAATCCAGTATATTCACAGTGAAGAACAGGTTGCAAGACATCTTCACAAAGGGCTTATTAATACCACGTGTCGAGACACTGAGGGAGAGTTTAGGTTTAATTTCCAAAAGTATTGAGTTATCAGGGGATCAGTACTAGGCCCCGTCCTTTTCAATATTTTCTTTGATAATATCACAAAACTACTACTACTACTAACTACTAGCTCTCTATATTGCCTCTTACAGAGTAGACACTATTGCCAATCATCTCACCAAGACAATAGTAAAAGTTTTTAAACATTTTAATAGGTGGAAAATTAAGCCGAATGAGGATAAAACTGAAGTAATTCTATTCACAAAAAGAAGGCCTGATATGAGTAGCAAGGTTAAATTAAAAGGGCAACCCACAGATTGGAAATCAAGCGTTAAATATCTTGGTTTAACCTTAGATTCAAAATTGACTTTCACAAAACACATAAAAGACCGATGTGATAAAGCAATTGGGTTACTACAAAAATTATTTCCTCTATTGAATAGAAACTCTAGTTTAAATCTAATTAACAGGAAATTAATTTATTATTTATACATAAGACCCGTTCTGCTCTATGCATGCCCAATTTGGTCAAACACGTGTGCAACTAACTACTCAAAGTTACAAAGTAAATGTTTGTAAAGTAGTACAAAATAAATGCATGAGATTTATAGGGTCCTTTCCTAGACATACGCCAATTATGCACATGCACGAAGTTTTAGATATTCCGAAAATTCAGCAATATGTCCTAAAACTAGCAACAGATTTCTTTAATTCCTGTCACAATAGTCCACACGAGCATATAAGAACAATAGTTAGTTATACATATGATAACTCATGTTGCAAAAAATATAAGCACAAACGACTGAAACATGTGGTACTTTAACATTATAATTTTTGATCTAGTATAAGCCTTATTTATTTTTAATCTTAATTCAAAATGTTATTTTTTATATTTTTTATTTTAATCATAAATTATACAAGTATATTAAACTAATTGTAACTTTTTTATATTTTGATTAAATAGTAATAACGTCCACAGTAATCTTATACTTATTAATTTAAGTTGATTTAATTTTACTCTGTCGAGAATGTGGAGGTTTTTTCTTTCTTTTTTTTCCCTATTGTAATTTTCTTGCTTATTTTTAATATATGAGAAAGGTAAATTGGTAAGTTAAAAAAGCTAAGGCTTGTAAAACTTGTATTTATATTATTCTTGTATGTATATTATTTTGTAAATAAAATCATTCATTCATGTTATCTGGGGTTCAAATTAAGGGGGAATGTGTTGAATAAATGAATGAATGAATTATTTTATTGGAGTAATTTGAACTATTGCTGGCAACATTGTTTTTGTTATATTTTAGCCTCAGCTGCTACCTTCTATATATATTCCGTTTTTTCCTTGATATATTTTGTAATATGAAATAAAGCATTTTTCAGTGTTATTGTCTGGCCTTTGTGAAATCTTAATATGCTGATCTGCTTCTTGTATAGCAATATTTTATTTCTCTTCATGATAAATCGGCTTGTTCCGAAGCCAAAATACCTTTTTTTTGGCACTAATAATCAGTGGCGGATCCAGGGGAGGGGCGTCCCCCCCCCCCTGAGGAGTGATGACCCCAATCAACTAATACTATTTCTGTATAAAATTGGCTATCGTTAGTAATTGTTTTCATTCCTTAAATGAAAGATGGATTGTATTTAAACATTTAGTAGAAATTTATAACGCAACTATGCACTAATATTTTAAATTAGGCCTCCAAGACACATAAAAATTTAAAAAATAAAAAAGTGCGCCCCCCTCAGAAAATTTTTGGATTCACTACTGCTTATAATACTGTCGTTAATCTCCAAGGGAATGTCATTTTCACAGCTAACAATCGAGCCGAGATAGCAAACTGTTCCACCTCTGGTGGACCAAACATTACGATTCTTTCAACGGGATGTGTTTCTTTATTGCAAGAGTTTTTGAAGTAATATTTTCCCTGTCATTGCCATCTTTGTATAGCGCTTTCTGTTTATTACTGCTCCAAGTAACAGCGCCCCGTCAATAACGAAAACATAGTCCAGGAATAGACCTTCTATCTTCTGAATCTCCGGCATAATCGGCATCTGTGTGTACTTGCAATTTGCAAATCGAATCGGCTTGATAGTGTATACCTAAATCTTGCGTTCCTTTAACGTAATGAAGCAGGCGTTTAGCCATTATCCAGTGTTTTACCTTGGGTTTGTCCAACACCTGCGACAGCACACCAACAGCAAAGGAAATGTCGGGTCTCGTGGCAATGGACAATAATATCAGACTACGAACCAGCTCCAGGAAAAACTGATCTAAATCCTCAGTGCAAATATGCCAGTAAGGTGACTGGGAACCATACGTGTCAGCACGGAGTTCGCTTCATCCATCCCAAACTTATTGATAAGCTTTTCCGCATACATTTGCCGGCTTATGAAGACAGAGCCATCTTGCAATTGATACAACTCCATACCTAAAAATCTATTTACTTTATAACTAATAGTTGCTTTAAATTCCTTCTGCGGTTTCAGAAAGAAATCGTCAATTTTTAGCTGCTACAAGTCCATTATCTACACACAGAATTAAATTCAAGGAGTGGTCCAATGAGATAAATAGACATGTATTTTCATTTCTAATATTTACTGTATTTTACGTAATTTGCACCTACCCTGGAGCGCATCTAGCACATTTGTAGAATATGTAATTTGCATGATTTAATTGCGATTTGTTTGACTTAGTATTGGAGCATATCCATCGGCCAAACAAGTGGGTTTAAGTGGTTGTGAATTGAGCAGTGATTGTGGTGTATTTGTCGTGAATGTATGATTTCACTATCGGTATGTCCATGTTTTTGTGAATTGTGTGTTAGAAATATATCAACGAGAGTTTACGATTTTTAAAAGAATTTTTGACTGTGCAGTTTGATTTTTTTATCTACCTCTTTGGCGGAACCACGTATTTTGCCGAGAAAATTGCATTAAACTACTTTCTTTTTTATCTCGAGTTTCAAAAAAGATATCGAGATAATTCTTGCATCAACATTTTTTATTTTTGAGTGTGGATTTCAGGAAAAATAAAACTTTTCCACAGATTCTGTTTTAGATTAATGAAATTTTAAACTAAAGTTTTGATTTTCAAGCAAACTACCGTTATAGATTTATTTACGCCAAAAACGACGTCGTCAGATTCGAATTCAGCACTCTCAAAAACGGTTATTTATCGAATAAACGTTTTTCAATGTTTTCGAGGGTGCTGAATTCTAATCTGAAGTCATATGTGTAAATAAATCTGTAAGGGTAGTTTGCTTGAAGTTCTACACATCATTTTACAATTCCATTAGTCTAAAACAGGATCTATGGAACGGTCGTATTTTTCCTTAAATTTAAACCCAAAAATAAAAATTGTAGTGAAAGAATTGCCTTATCATTTTATACATTATATGTGTCAGGAAGGTGGGCATAACTATGCTACTTACGCGGGTGAACCTCACAATTGATATCACAATACCCCAAAATATACACGTTTAAATCCTTGTCGTCTTTTGTTATATATAAGATAAATTAGAAATAAACAATACGCTTTTTATTACGTAAAAACTATGTAATCATGAAGACATATTATAAACTTAACTGTCATCCATTGGAATCCACAACACCCAGAACGATATAAACTGACTTTTTTCGCCTTATTTATTTTATTTTTTTTTCTAGCATATTCCAAACAATGAATCGCGACCTGAGGAGACTCAGAATGGCAACATAAATCAACTCAGAGTCTAAGTGTGCACTAGTAGGAACTTAAAGTAAAAGCATTAACATGACATGTTTACAAGTTACCTACTAAGGGTTAATACAAAAGTAAAAACAACAGATAAATCCTCCAGACTTGAAATGGTGGAAAAATACTAAAATATTTTAAAACTAAGTTGTTTCAAATTTGATAATAATGGAACGTTCCGTTTTGCAGATTAAAGCACTCTTTGGTCCATTTGTCATGAAAATCTCCAGCAAAGGTCCATGATCAGCTTGATACCACTCACTAAACATGTAGAGCGTTTTCCAGACCAATTTTGCTTTAAATGAAGGAAGAGATGAAAATCATTCGCCAGGCCAGGGCTAAAAGCCTGATGACTATGGCCCGGATTTTTATGTAAAATAAAATGTTATATATGAAATTATATTTACATAAAGTAAAATAACAATAATTTAAGATACCTTGTTATATTTAAAACAGCACTTAAAATCAGAATATTTGTGCGTATTTGTTTAATTAATATGAATTAAGTAAACAAAATATGAATTAGGGAAGTTGAGTTACGTCAAATTATTTATATAAATAAAATAAGAAAAGAATGCTCATATTTATTTCATTTTTTATTCTCATACAGCATTCTAATCTGTTTTGTATGTTTTATTTTTACCCTGGTGAATAATAACTTAAATAAGGGCCGAACCTTAGGCAATTAATGAATAGTTACAAATATTTGTAATTTTTTAAACAATTTACGAACCATCTATTACAATATTTATCAAGCATCAATAAAATATCAAGGGCTTTTAGCAGAAGGGCTCTGGGAGGCTTAGAAAAAAATCTGGTGCGATGCGCGCAACACCCAACTTTCACTTACCGAATTACTTTGATTAGAAATTGACATGTTTTGTTAAATGCCATTTCTCAAAGTCACACATGTTTCCACAATCATGTACTTATTTTGGTTTGTGTTTGCACTTGAAAGTACACAAATTTTTTTTATTATTAATTAAAGTTTTAATCGTGAAAGTTCTACAATGAAAGCATAATAATCCAAGTCCTCTGATTTCATAATTCTCTATGTAGATGTTGAAAGCTTCATATAGTTCCCATGAAAAAAATAATTTCCATTAAATGAACAGAACATCTTTAATTATAAAGTTTCATTACATTACTTTCCCTAATGTGCTATCTTCTTATTTAGGATTTTCTATTTAATATTTAAGTTTAAAATATGTACATGATTTATTAAATGATCATATACGAACTAGGATCTCTTCATGTCCACAGATCTTAAATTCAGATCCATATTTTTTTTTTCAGAATGAACAGCTCGGTAACTTCACTATAATTACTTACATAATGAAAATTAAAAGTTAAATAAATTTATCATAATCATGGAAATCCTTCAATTTAATATTTCGGCCTCCAGAATTCCTATATCAATGTTTTTTGTTAAAGCATCCTTCACCTTATTTTTCGTGATATTATCTATACTAGATAATTATTACTTCTTACAAAAACTAACTTCTCGGCAAATAGTTCCATATATACATGAATAATACACACATGGGCGTTACCAGCACCAAATTATTGGAAGGGGGCTCAATATTTACATAGATGCAAAAATTTCTATGGAATTAAATTTGTTGGCATTATTAAATTTTTTCACAACTCACTATAGAAAAAAAAACTAGGAAATGATGGTGGTTTCCGGACCAATAGGTCTACTATCAGTCCTGTCAAATCTTTATACTTAGGCAGATTAGTGAGAACATGAACAAATATCAGCTGACTACTTGGATGCTGTTCATTCATTTCAGGACAGCTCATGACAAAAGAATAAGGAGAGAACCCATATTGGTTATGCATGAACTGGCTATAGCAAGTAAATTAACTTGATAGGAAAAATGTAATGGTGCGACTACTATATAACAAGTTAAGAGTGTCATAGCCATTATGGGTATAAAGTAGGCTAAGGCTGGGGGAGACTATAACTCCTCTCTTATTTAATATTCCTCTACAAGCAATCAATAATATAACAGAAATAAACCAGGAAGGAACAATATTTACAAATATCACCTAACTTCTTGCTTATGCAGATGACATCATCATCATTGGGATCTCCACACGGGATACGGACTGCCTTTGAAGC
The DNA here is from genome assembly GCA_911387785.2 of Aelia acuminata. Lineage (NCBI taxonomy): Eukaryota > Metazoa > Arthropoda > Insecta > Hemiptera > Pentatomidae > Aelia > Aelia acuminata. Next base: position 149,254,191 of record OU426980.1, read on the forward strand.
TTCGGATGTAAAAGTAAAGGAGATATTAAAGAGAGAAAAACCAATATTAAGGTAATAGGCAAAAAACAGCAAGCACAGAGACTGAGCCAATATGAAACGGATCCCAACAGCATAGAACAGGCCCAAAGCTGGGTGCTATTATCAATGAGAACCTCTATGAGAGGAAAAGCTCAGAAGTAGAATAGCAGAAGGGAATAGAGCCTATTTCACCATCTCAAAAATAATAAGAACTAATTAACAAACCATTAACCAGGTTTATACAGTAAAAAACAGTTATTAGACCAGTAATCGCATAGGGTGGAGAAACTTGGACCCTTAGGAAAAAATATATCCTGCTGGACTAATTTTAAAGTGATATGAGGATAATTCTTGGACCCATATGTAAGAATGGTCAATAGTGACGTAGAAAAACCAGTGAACTGTTTTTGACCACCTCTACAAGGAACTAAACATTTCCTCTCTTATCAAAATACGAAGGTTATTTTTGGACATTATATGAGGAAGAGCAACGTAAGAGTTGCTGACTAGGTGTACATTAACCCTTTAAGCTCTGAGCAGTGCGAGAGTATTGCGGGACCTGTGGCCTGAGACCTTAGACCGGCTGCCGTGCCCAGTGGCCTGCATACTTTTTGCCACATTCACTCTTCTTTATCTCCTTGTTCATATTTTTCTTATAAATTCACCCTATTTGACTAAGGAATAAGGTGCAGGTAAAATTAATTTGGAAAAACCCGAAAAGAACCCCATGTCAATTAGTTTACAGCCCTCGGAAATTTTTTAAGTTCATTAATGACCTTAGAACTATTATTTATAATTATAATCACCTTTCTAGATAATTAAATTTTTTGTTTGATGGATTATTTATTTGTATGGATGTCTTCTTTCAGTAATCCTCCTACCAACAAAAATGTTTGTTAACTTCACCAGCATGTCACTGCTTGTATATAATCCATTATGTAACAAGATGTCAAAGCATGTTTTTTGCATAGATTGACATCAAATTCTGGTTTTATATTTACACACCTGATATATTTGCAGTAATGTATGCAGCATTATTTTACTCATCAAACCCTCAATACGAACTAATAAGCTATGCTAATAAGTAAAAATTAAAAAAACAATTTTAATTGGATTCTTCCAACTTTATTTTGACTCCTGGCTGTTCAAATACAAATCATTTTATGATGTATATTGTCATTAGTTATCGTTAGATAATTAAGTAGATGCAGAGGACCTGGGTTCGATTCCCGGCCGTGGTCAAATCTTTTATCTTCTAATTAGATAGTTTAAAAATTACAAATTATTTTAGGATTTTCATCACATTGAAACATCCTAAACTTAAATTAAATACTTATTAAAAGGGTCTTATTAATTATAAACCAACAAGCAATACCAGCATATTTAATTTTTTATTAATTATTGATTTACAATGACAATGAACATAATGAGGTAGAAGAAAAGACAGATTGAAAATGCATAATCAGCATTAAAGACAAAATGGTTAGGATAAAGTAATTAAATAAAATTAGTTCATGGAGTGAATCAAGGTTCAACCTTCAAAAGTTCCACATCAAAGATTAGCGTTGCATTTGGTGGGATAGTATATCTACTGTCAAGGAAAAATAAGAATTTAAGTAAATTTAAAAAAAAAAAATATTGAAGGTTTTTTTGGCGATTGGTCCAGGTCAATTCTAGCATAAATATATAGGATATATATATGTCTTGCTTTTCTTTAAATTTTATGACAAATATGACATACAATGATCGTTGAAATAGCAAAGAGAAAACAAATAAAAATACCTTCTAAGTTAACATTGTTTCATTCACCTTGACCAATGCCCGACAACCTGAAAAAAATTCTAAAGATATGATCAACCATCAAGTACACAAAACGAATCAAACATAAAATAAAATACAAGGACAACAAGTTTTGTCAGTTCTTGAATGGAATAATTTGTTTATTCGTCCTGCTTGACGGCATATTATTCCACAAGATGGGCCTAGAAGGCTTAAGATGGTCAACAGTTGGTTGATACTGTTTGACAGATTTTCAATTTCTGCCCTTTCGGACAGAAAATCATCCAATGAGCCTCAACGATGCACTCAGATGGAAGCCCAGAACAAGGTTTATTTAAAAGGGTAGTGGCGCCCAAGTTAAATTGCTCTAACCAACATTGCACAGTCCTTTCATTCACAACACGCACCCCCTCCACATCACATACATATGTTGCATCATCTCTGAACCAGAAGGAAGCTCAAACAAGAATAATATGGAGTTAGGTGATCGAAAAAGTTAAGGTTTCTAAATGGAAGAAAATCATTTTAGGAGCTAATTAAAATATATATGATTGATTTGATATTCTCTCAAATATTTTGGATCATTGTAAAAATACAAAAAAATAATGTTTACTTCTTATGATAAAATTAAGTCAGAAATAACAGAAAAAAGGTCAATTACTATGATTTAATATAAGTAAGTACAGTTAAGACTTTGTGTCAAAACATATTAATGTACCAAATACTGAATTTAATATTTAAACAAAAACCAACCAACAAGGCATGGCACACTCAATGTGCCAAACTCCTAATGGCGTTAAAAATCTAGATGTGCCTACTGGAAGGCTAATAATAAAATTCTTACTGTATCAATGCGTATCCACTCATTCATAGCAATATAGTCAAACGATATACACTCCCTTTATATACCCATATGTTCTATATTTGATTTCAGTACAAATTCAAGACAAGCATCTCCTAGAAGCCATCAATGGTCAATTACATAACATCTTTAGATATTGAAATAGAAAGTTCCACACAGAAAGTTTCCATACATTAGTCTGTTTAACATCACTTTATGACATTAATCATTTTATAAACACATGAGTACACACTAGATAAAAATATAATATAGTATAAATAAAAGGATATATTCCAGGGTGTCCACGGGATCCATATGCAAAGTCTGGGCTACATATCAGCTTTGCCCTCTCACCAACACACATCTGAAAATAGTAAATAAATACAATTAAAGTAACAATAGATTCATATATAATTCAAAATTTAATTACATTGTGGTAGTTTAATTTAAAAAAATTAAATATTTCATAATTTCAATATTTAATGCCCCAGTAGGCAAAGAAAAGGTTTTATTCTTCCTAAACATTCGAAACAAAAGTCTTCACCAAACCACGAACAATAATGGGGAGCAAATGGTTTGCTGGTAGTGGTAAACATAAAACTAAGATTTTATCAATAATAGGCAAAACCAAGCAATAGGAAAAATAAATGGTGTAAAGAAAAGATAAATACACTGGGCATCGAAGAAAAGTTAAAAAGCTTGTTGTAGAAAGGAAATCAGAGGGGCCGACTAACAAAGACATTCAATTGAAGATCAAAGAAAAATGCTGCAGCAAATAATAGAAAAGTCAGTGGATGAATATTGCAGCAGTTATCAGATTAGTACTCACAATGAATGGTGTGATTTGGAATGAAATGGTAAAAGAATCAAGTTTCTTAGCCACGGAGGCAAAGGAAAGAATTCTTGGGAAAGGAAAGAATTCAGGGAGGTTCGTGCCTATGCCAAGATGATCGGTAAGAAAAAGAAGATATTAGCCATGGATCAAAAATAAGGAATTTAGAACCATCCCGAGTGAATAATTAGACCAGACAAATTCTTCATGAGGTAAAGGCAACCAAATATCACCTTCACTTAAACCGCGTCCCTTTTAGGTTTTATTAAAAACTTATTTACAACACTTCAACTATTATATATTAAATAAAGTAGAATCTCGGTATTGTAAATTTTTAAACTCTTAATATTACAGTAATCTGAGCGCATAAGAGATAAAAAGTGCTACAGATTATACCTGCCTAATCAAATTTCAGGAAGTTAGGGCAGCTCCTAGGCACGCCCACTTCCAGTAGTGTTTGTTTGTTTGTTTAATGTCACTTTATACCACTAAGGCTGATCGGATGATGCTACAGTGGGAGTCCTAAATTTTGCCTATCCAAGGGATAGGCATCTTTAAGGATATATTATCTAGGAGGATAGGGATCTTTAACGAGTACCTGAAATCGTACAGCCTCGGGACCTCAATTTTACGTCCTATCCGAGGGACAGCATGGCTAAGGATTTTTTACTCCCATTAAAAAATCCTAGGGCCACCGCTGGGCGCGAAACTGTGACCTTTAGTAATGTAGGTTGTTGCCATGCTAACCAGTACACCACAGATGACCCCGTAGTGGTTCTTATTTAATTTATGTTTTTATTATAAAAATAGAGGCATTCTAGCCAAGAAAAGATGTACTATTGGATTTTAACAATATTTGTTGGGCAAGAGCAAAGCAAATAACATGCCAAGGCAAGGTTATAAATATAATTTCTTAAAAATCTCATAAGGAAATACATAAAAAATTTAATTTTGCCTAATAAAATTATCCCTTGATATTATTGGGGATCTGAAACAACACATATCTAAGCTATCAAAAACTAAGAATCATATCTTTGTTCTTAACGATGGTCGAGTATGTTAAGCGGGATTCTTAATTCACTGACAATAATCTCTCGATTTTTTTCTCCTTTCTTTACACCTTGCGAATCAGTTTTAATGAACACAGAATGTTCAACTTTCGTTGAGCCATTGCTAACCACTTCACTGAATAAACAACACATGACTGGTTTATCTGAAAGACAGAAAACATCCACAGGAAACAGGAAATTAAATAAACCATGAAAACCTCATTATGGTAATTCTAGTTAAAGTAAAAGAGGTGATAACTTCAATGAGTTCAACTTCTAGAGGTGGAAGTCTCATCCTATGACCCCCTATTTTCTGTTTGATTTGCATTACACATAGTCCCAGTATGTAGATCATGGAAAAAAATCTGAAGAGATTTGCGCAACACACAACTTTCACTTAGGAACTTACTTGGATTAGAAATTGACGTGTTTTGTTGAATGCCATTCCTCGAAGACACACATTTTTCCACATTCATTCACTTATTTTTGTTTCTAATTGCACTCTAAAGTACACTAAATTTTTTTTTTTATAATTAAATAAAAGTTTTTATTTGTGATAATTTGGCAATGCAAGCATAATACTCCATCGCGTATGATTTTATTTACCATTTAGTTACCATGAAACAAATAACTTCCATTAAATGGACAGAACTATAAACAACGTTCTGTCATTAAAGGCGTACTGCACATGTGTGGGCTCAACGTTGACAGAACATTTATCTTTTTTTCTCGTATATATGATTACTCGATTTTATCATATTTAGCCATTTCTAATTTTTAGGCATAACGAGAGATAGTTAATTTCTCCATTTAAACAAAAACAAAGGTACTTTATATGAAAACAAAAAAAAGCCACTTCCCCATTTAAGCCCCCTCAGAACGTTTTTATGATAATAAAACATATCTGGAATTAAATAATACTTAATTCTCATTAAACTTGACGAGTTTTGTCAAAATCTTTTGAACTGTTTTTGAGAAAACCGAAGTGTACTAGGCATTTTTGTTTTGTGTTTTATTTTTAGGACAGGCTGACAGAGAATCAAATTTTGCAAATTATAGAATTTTCCCTGAAAATATTTGACAAAGATGAAATCAGTGGCAACGTCGCACATAAGAATAAGGACAGAGCGATCTAGCGGGTTGTGTGTTAGAGAGAGACAGAACTACCTAGGCAAAACACATACTGCCATGACGACATGGAATGGACTATAGTAAATTTTAATTGATAAGAACATTAAATTAAAATAGTATTAAAAAAAAAAAAAAATTCCCTCTTACAATAGTAAATTTAGTGGCTACTATGTTGAAAATTAATTCATTATATTTGTACAATTACAATACATTAAGAACATATAAATATAATAATAATAAATAAAATTTAAATTATAAATTAATATTTCAAATTCATTTACAGCAAGGATGGTAATGACAAATATAACTGTATTATAGTGGATAGTGAATAGCATCAGTTCATCCCATAAGTGAAATCAGGTTTTAATGGCGTGCTATAAGATATAGGATAAAACCAATGAAACAAGTTCAATCTAAAATATATTTACCATTGTATAACAGCAAACTGCTGATGGCAAACCATCTTGAAACCAAATTTTGAATGCCTGTTCTGAAAAAATCCTTTGGTTTTGAATTAAAGAAAGCTAACACCTCGTTTTTCGCCTCATCGACTGAATTCATGTTCTTGCCGCTTAATGAGTTTTGGAGACTGGCGTAAAAGGTGATAATCCGAAGGCGCCAAGTCTGGGGAATACGGTGGGTGAGGAATAATTTCCCATTCAAAGTCCTTTAATTTTTGCAATGTTTGTTTTGCAACATGGGGCCTCGCATTGTCATGATGGAATAAAATTCTGCGGTGTCCATTGATAAGTAATGGACGTTTCTCCTCAATTGCTCGCTTCAAGCAGATTCAATCGGTCAATCTGATCACAGTACAGATCTTTCTTTAGTGATAGTTTGGTTAAGATCAAGGAATTCATGATGAATTCAGGATTCCTTCCATATCCCACCATACAGACATCACTTTTTTCGGATGAAATCCTTCTCTCACTTCTGTCCAAGGTGTTTCTCCAGGTCCTAACCACTGCCCCGACCATCTAACATTCCGATAGAGATATTTCTGCAAGTTTTCGGTAAGTTGAAGCAGCATTTTCTCTTTTATCGAACCTTCCCAAAGCATAACATGGTGTAAGTGGATTCTTGGGAAATCCATTTCAAATGAAATTTCAGCACAGAATAAATAAGTTTCTCCAAACATCATAAATAGAAGTGTATTTAATGCTATAATTAACAAAAAATGTAAACAAAATAAATTGAAAAGGAGGGGTCACCTGTGGTATAGTGATTAGCATGGCAACCTACAATACGAAAGGTCGCGGGTTCGCGCCCCGTGTTGGCCCTAGGATTTTTTAATGGAAGTAAAAAATCCTTGGAGGATATGCCGTCCCTTGGATAAGATGTAAAATGGAGGTCCCGAGCCTGTACGATGTCAGGTACTCGTAAAAGATCACTATCCAATTATACCTGGATCGGCAAAATTTAGGACTCCCACTGTAGCATAGTCCAATTAGCCTTAGTAGCATAAAGGGACGTAAAACAAACAAACAAATTGAAAAGGATGGATTAGTAATCTAAACATAAACAAACAGAATATTAAAAACCGACATTACTTATGGGATATTATAGTGGCCCTATTCACACTATGGCTTCGCTCCCACTCTGCTCCGGGCTCAATCTCGATCATTTACACTTTAGATTTCCTCCCGGTTCGATCTCAATTTTGCTCATTCACACTATTAGTCCGCTACCGGTTCACTCTCGATCTCCTAAAGTCTAACCATATTTACAGTTTATAATCTGACACCGCTCACGATTGAATTTGTCAGTAAAATTCAATCGTGAGCGGTGTCAGATTATAGTCCGCATGTATTTGGATAGTAATAAATATTAATCTACATTTATAAAAGTGTATTATTACACTTTAAAACTTTTTATATAAAAATATTTGCAGCCCGAAATATGTCATTCAAATTTTCAATTGGAAAACCAGCTTATTCCTGTTTATATCTATAGTTATATCAATAATTATTGAAGAAAAAGATAATATTATCAAAACATGAAAAAAAGAGAAGAAAGTGGGTGAATTCAAGTTTATTGCAACGATATGATAATGATTTAAGATGATATTATAAGATTACTTTAAAATACTGTGCAAATCTATTGGATTACATTTTAGATTATTCCAAAGAATACCGCTCAAAAATAATACCAGTAAAAGAAAGAAAAAAATCAAGATTTCGTGAAGTGGTTTGTTCAGGAGACATTGCGGGTTTAAGGTATCATTAATTGAACAATGCAATTATCGCAATCGATTACAGTGAAAACCATCAATTAATTTATTAACTAATTAATGGCAATAGACCTGTAATGTGAATGGGTGAGTGAACCAGGAGCAGAGCGAGACCTGACCAGTACCGATAGTGTAAAAGTATAAAAATTAGAGCACACTTTAATGCGGTTTTGCCTAACCTATTTCATCAGGCGCAAGTAGTTATGGAACAATACAAATTTTTTATCATTAAAAATTGAAGACAATTTTTTAAAATTGTTTTTAACATAAATCTACATATGTCATAAAAAAATTGTTTGTACCCGCTGGTAGGTATCATTGTGAGTAAAGCGTTGAATGTTTTATGTGGTTTAGCCAAAATCCGACACCGAAAATTGGTAATTTTTACCATAGTGAGGAAACCCATGTTCTAACGCCTTTAACTTTAAAACATTGAAGTACACAAAAAAAAAAAAAAAAAAAAAAAAAAAATTAGCTTACTCATACGAAGAGATACAAATAAAAACGTGAAAGTGTCCACAGCGCAAATAGTGATTGATTTAAAAAATGTAAGAAAGACGATGATTTGATGTTTAAAATTAATTTTACTTCACAAAAAAGAAGTCTTAACCGAAAATACGCAATATGAATACGAAACATGAGAGCAATTTTTCAGCTGAAAAGGTAAAACTTGCAAATTTTGATAATCGGTTTTATCAGGTGTAATGACTCAGAACCACAGATTCTGTTCGAGGTATTTCAGGATTCAACTTACAGAAGTTTGACAAATTTAGTTAACTATATAATAACACAGAAATCCGTTATAATTAGACAGAAAAAAATAGTCAAAAATTTGGTAAAATTATATTAAGAATTTTTATTCTAAAGCTCCCCGGGAGCACAAGAACCTCGGACACGAGTCGAACTTTTCTTCGGTCTTTGACACCGAAAAAAAAAATTTAATTGAAATCGGCATTTCCACGTTCCTTCTCATGTAAGATCAATCTGGGTAATTACATACGTACCAAACTAGATAGATCTAGATAATTTTTTTCATATTACTTTATAGTCCAGTTTTTTAAAAAGAAAAAAAAAATATGACTTTCAAAGTTAGGGGCAAACGATCTGAATTGGCAGACATTTATAATTGAGGTCTATTAAATGGATACTTACAGCCTCCATGATAAACAATGTACTTTAGAAACCCAACCATGCCCTGGACTAAAACCTTTAAAGTTGAAGTTAAACTTGGTGGTTGCTTACATTTATGAGTTTCATTAATCATTCATACCAAGTTTCATCAAAACCTTATAATGTAGGTATCATGGTATCGTTAAAGAGATATGGACCAAGGTTTAATTTGCTAAAATAGGAGAATTTTTAAAAATAATTCCTCATATCATTATTACCTGTGCTACTCCTTGATCCCATCCTTTGATCACTTCGCCTTTGCCTAACCTGAACTTAAATGGAACTCCACGATCTCTCGACGAGTCGAATTTAACACCATTTTCTAATGTCCCTGAAACCGTTATAAAGAAAATTATAAGTAAAGGATTGTAAAACATTTTTAATATATACACATGCTTATTAATAAACAGACCTACATTTAAAAATTAAATAATAGTAAGGCATTTCACAAAAAAAAAAAAAAAAAAAAAAAAAAAAAAAAAAAAAAAAAAAAAAAAAAAAAAAAAAAAAAAAAAAAATTTCAACGCAATAGGCTTGAAGTGAAACCAAACATATAAAACCATAATAATTTAGATGTGTGTAATGGTCAATTGTTTTCTTTAAGATAGGATGATAGATTATCAAGATTTTCAATCAAATTTTCTTTATATGGAGAGTCTACGTTTCGCTCCAAAAATGAGGATCTTCAGGGCAGAGTTGGGCACTATCCGAGTAAAAAAGTACTAGTTTCGGATACTAGATACTTAGTTACAGATACTTTTTTACTCGGATACTGTACTCGAATCCCTCCAAAATTTTCAAATGTATCCGAGTACTTCTCGTATCTGTCAGATTCGGATACAGTGACTACTCGTATCTGTCCGGACAGATACCCGAGTATCTGTGAGTACTTCGGTATTTAGTTATTTTTTTCCGGATACTATTTCGGATATTTCTACTTCTGGGGCTGGGTTGTTTACAATTCCATTATTATTCTAATATTCTATTAAAATTATAAACAAATTATTAGTATTAAGCCGACAACATTTTATTCCTCATTCCACAACTTTAAATTCACGGAATATTTTGAAATGTGGGAATATTCTTCATGTTTACCTAAGCATATTATATCATGACCAGGTAACCAGGTAGGTGTCGAGAGGGGGGGGGGCGCACTATAAAGAAGTTAGATTTTCGGAGTTCTTTCACACAGAGGTCCAATATTATGTTATCGGGGACGTTGTTTTTGAAAAAAATATTTATTTTGTTTTTTAATAGGGGTCGAGAGGGGGGGGGGGCGCACTATAAAGAAGTTAGATTTTCGGAGTTCTTTCACGGTAGGCTTTGAAACATGAGCGTCATTCATTTTTCCGCTAAAATGGCAAATATAAGAAAATATGATACGGTTTTTGGCGAAAAGTCTTATCCCATTTTATCTTTAAGAAACTAATTCGACGCAAATTTCAAGCCCTCTTAAATTAAAGAGAACTCGTATTTCTCTGCGATGAATTGTTTTTGAGTTATAAGCAAAAAATTGAAATAAGTTCGAAAATTTCGATTTAGTTTGCATATAAAATTTGATGGCAACCTATGTGAAGTGGCGGACGTTCACATTTGTTGTCTATGAAATGAGTACTTTCAGCCTTTTTGATCAAAAACTTTCCTCAAACCTGACACTTTTTTCGGCCCTCAACTCCCGGACTATGAAGAAGATGATGATTAAATTTTAATCATGTAATTATTAATTTAGATATTAACAACAAGAAGTAACAAAATAATGGATAGCTAATCTAACTGATAGTATGTTGATATGACTAAAATTATACGTGAATATTGGAATAAGTAGCTGGTTAGAATGACAAAATAAAATCTGATATTTACCTTGTTAAGTCCACAGTAATGCACAAACTGAGGGAAAATTTGTGTGAGAGAAGGGGGGGAAGGTTAGTTTGCCGACTTCAAAAGGTTTATTACGGGGAAACCCAATGCTTTTGAAGTGAAAGGGTACACAACGACAAAGTGTAAAATAGAAATAAATAAGGAATTGTAAAATTAACAATACAGATGATACAGTAAAGAAGTTGTTTATATCTGGACCCAATAATACGATAAAAACTGAGAGTACACACAAGGTAACAATGTATATAAAAAATGAAAAAAAGTATGTAAAAAAGAAGTGATATAATAATATAGAGCTACATCGATAGTAGCGGATACCTATGAAATCAAAACTAGGATTTAAGGACGCGGAAGATGTTAGAGTAAGTAGATGAAATTATCCCTTTATCTAGGTCATAGATTACAGTATCATTTTCCCCTGATGGATAAATATGGATTTTGAGAGGAGTCGTTTATCATGATTAGGTACAGTAGCTAATACGGAGGGGTTCTCAAAATGAAAATAATGATTATAGTACAGGAGCCAGATGCAACAAATCTCACCCATAGAACATACACCTAAAAATTTCAGCATTTTTAGAAACCACAGAGTCAAGTGCGAAACCGACAGTCTGGCAGCGATAAAATTCTTACTAATGCCTTAAAAATTAGTTTGAATAATTAATTTTTTTCATAAAAATTCACCCATAAAACATACGGATGAAATATGGCTTAATCGTTAGGTTTTTATTTCTGTAGAAAGGGAAAATCCTCTGGCAGCGATAAAACTCTTACTAGTACCTACCAGACGCGCGCGAGAATAACAAAAACTCACCCATAAAACATACGATTCATTCTTGTGCCAATTTATTCAAAAAGGTTCCTAAACACGAAATTCGGTCGTCTGGCTGGTTAAAAATTCTTACTAATACCCGCCAGACGCGTTATAAGTTAAAAAATCGTTCCGATCCAGGTGAACGTTTGCCTTATTTTTCCATTTAATTTTTATTTATGAGCATTTCTAAATGTTCTAAGAAATCATTTTTAGGGGCTTAACATTCACATTTAGCAAAAATAATTATTACTATCGATGCTAATTATTTATATCGGACTTAAAAAGCATACTACCAAGCATTATTTCTTGGGACGAAGAGGACTTATTGTCCAGTCCATGTATTTTTGTTGCTCCAAAATAACTTCCTGTATGATCATTGATTAGTCAATGTGAATACATAAATGTAATGTTTTAAGCAAATTCTTTGTAGTATTGAAGTCACCTTTTAAAAGTTATTTTTTTATTGATTCGCCAGATTTTTCTAGAATTTACGTTTAAAATGTTTAATTAATTATAAGTACTTCTTTGAGTAGATTTAATGTACAAATTTTCATTCTGTCATAAAAAGAAATATTGTTCTAAAAATATTAAAAAACAAAAACAAACTATTTTATTATGAAATGTGAAAAACCGGAATCATATAAATAATGCCCAGGTCTGCTTGTGTGTACTCTCAGTTTTATCTAATTATTGAGTCCAGATATGAACAATTTGTATACTGTACCATCTATTGTATATTGCTAGTTTTACAATTCCTTATCTTAAGTTTACACCTGATCGTTGTGTACCCTTTCACTTCAAAAGGGTTGGGTTTCCCCGCAGTAAACCCTTTGAAGTCGGCAAATTAACCTGTCCTACCTCTACCCTTATAATTTTGCCCTAGTCTCTGCAACACTCTTTACTCAGAAATGAAAACAGGAGTATTTTTATCATTGAAATATTCATTTTTAATTTCAATATCTTTTACATGATTATCTTTGTAAAGTACCCATGTCAATGCTAACACACCATCAGTTTGATGAGGTTTCCATTATTTTGTTACTTCTTGTTGTTACCAGCCTATGCGACAATGACAAAGATTCCTTAGTCATTTTTAAGTTAAAAAGATAAAAAGTTGAATAAATTATTAAAATGTAAGATAGTATAAATGTTTTTCCATATAATTTAATTGATTTGTAAAAAAATTGAAATAGTTTGTGAATTGCATTTTATTATCTCAAATAAACTGTTCCTGATTCTTTTTGATTTATAGCGTCTCCATTTTAGATAGCAATGTTTCAATTCATATCTACTCTTATTGTGTGTTTCTTTATATTTTGATTATAATAAAACGTACTATAATAAAATTTATGTGCAACTAATATAGACCCTCACAACGAAATAATCAGAAGTTAAAAAAAATTGCGTAGTAGCCCCGCACCAAATTTTAAAATTATTTCTATTTTCAAAAGTTAAGCCAGCCTAAACATAATTATGCTTCTTTATTGTGAAGAAATAGAAAAAAAAAATTTTCTGTTTGAATATTATTAATTTTAAATAATTACAATTTTAAAAGTATGATTATTTTTAAAATTTTCGATAGGATCCTTATTTCGAAAACATAAAATGTTGACAGCCTAATAATAATAAAAAAGTTTAATAACAACATTTTAAATATTCCTAACCTCGGAAGTAGAAATATCCGTAAAACATAAATACTTTTTCAAAATCTACGAACGCGTAAACATAGATATAGACAGACAATCATAACAAATTAATCAGAAGTTAAAAAAAAATCGTAGAACCGCTCTCCCCAACCAAATTTTAAAAATGTTACTATTTTCAAAATCTGCCGTTACCATAAAGACTCTTCTCGAAGAAAACGGAAAGTTAATAAAATGTCCCCCCCCCCCACCAGCATCGAATTTTAAAATCGGTAGTATTTTCCAATTATAAGCCACTATTATCATCACAGTAGTTTACAATTTTAAAAATCTGAAAAAATAAAAAAAGAAAATAATTTTATATTCCTATCGTTTTTTTTTTTTAAATTATTACTTTTTGTCAAAATTAACGCTTTTGATATTGCACCCTTATTTCGAAGCGATAAAATGTTGTCGGCTTAATACTAATAATTTGTTTATAATTTTAATAGAATATTAGAATAATAATGGAATTGTAAACAACCCAGCCCCAGAAGTAGAAATATCCGAAATAGTATCCGGAAAAAAATAACTAAATACCGAAGTACTCACAGATACTCGGGTATCTGTCCTGACAGATACGAGTAGTCACTGTATCCGAAGCTGACAGATACAAGAAGTACTCGGATCCTTCGGAATCCGTCCGTACGGATACGGATACTATCTGTATCTGCTCTCATGAGTACTTTCCACAGCTACAGTATCCGATATCTGTATCTGCAGATACAATTTGCCCATCTCTGCTTCAGGGCTTGTCAAGTCCAGAGCAGTCCCTGTATTACTCTGACAATTCAATATCTATTAGTCTTAAGTAACTATAACAATGAGTTTTTTTTTTATTATTTAATTAATTAATGTTGCTTTATGTTATTGAGGCTAATCAGACTACAGTGGGACTCTTAAATTTTAATTAAATTAGGAAAAGGATTGTTAACAAGTAACTAACATCGCACAGGCTCGGGAACTCCATTTAACATTCCATCCGAAAGACTGCATAAAAAAGCATTTTTTACTGCGTTAAAAAATCCCAAGGTCACCTGACAGGAACTATCATGTTATATAAAAACGGGATTGCGTTCTTTAAAAACATTGAGATCTAAAATTGTAATGGTTCATTTCTTTAGGCAAAAAATTGCTCACCATGATAATGCAAAGAAACAAAAAGCTGAATCAATTACTTGCCTGGGGAAGCAACGGAAAAAATCTCTAGAGACTAATGGGAAGAGTGAGTTCATTGTCATATTTCTACAATCGCTAAAAAATGTATTTACATTTACACAATTAAACCTTTTGGAGTAAAATACATTACTTAATATATATCTTAACATTTATAATCAGCTTATCAAGGATACTGATAATGAAAATAATATTGATTTAAAATCTCTGGCTCGCTCAGGTATAAATTTTTATATTACAACTTATCTGATATTAACAATATTGAATACTGTTAGTATTCAAGTTGAGGTCAACTTCAAGGTTAATGAGGGTGCTGATTATGAAAATGATATAGATTTTTCATTTACGCGCTCAGGTATCGATTTATCACCACTAACCCGATATAAACAATACTTGGGTCCGCTCTTAGGTTAATTGAGGTGCTGAATTTGAAAATATTGATTTATCGAATACGTGCTCAGGCATCAATTTATTACAACTTACAAGATATCAACGATATTGTGGTCCGCTCATGGGTTAATTGAGGTGCTGAATTTAAAAATATTGATTTATTGAATATGTGCTCAGGCATCGATTTATTACAACTTACAAGATATCAACGATATTGTGGTCCGCTCATGGGTTAATAGAGGTGTTGAATTTGAAAATCACATCGATTAATCAATTACGTGCTCAGGTATCGATTTATTACAACTTATAAGATATAAATGATATAGGGGTCCGCTCAGGGGTAAATTGAGGTGCTGAATATGAAAATTATATCGATTAATCAATTAAATGCTCAGGTATCAATTTATTACAACTTACAATATATACGATATTCGGGATCGCTCATAGGTTAATTGAGGTGCTGAATTTGAAAATCATATCGATTTATCGAGTACGTGCTCAGGTATCATTACAACTTACAAGATATAAACCATATTGGTGTCCGCTCATAGATTAATTGAGGTGCTGAATTTGAAAATCAAATTGGGAAAGGAAGAAAAAAAAGCCTTTATATTAGATATCATTGTGATTAAGATCATATCAGGACTTTTATTTTCTGGCCCGAAATATAAAAGTCATGATGTGATTTTTATTTATTTATTAGAACTATAAAAGACCGGATTTGACTTTTTAAGCTTTTTCCAAGAAAATAAGAGTTAACTTCAAACCCTGATTTTAATCATATATGTGATATGTTTATAACATAAAACGTTTTGACATAGAAGAAGGTCGTAGAATGTGCAATGTAACTTCAGATGATCCCGTGAAGATGGACCAGAAGCCCGAAACCTTGGAGAAATTACTAACCTCTATGATGTTTATAACCTGACACTGTATTGATGAAAAGTTATAAGAATATGAAAATTGTCATTATTAAACATTTTTATTTATTTAATGAATTAATATTATTGAACATTCTTTAATTATGTTTAAACTGGCCAAGAAAGTTTCTTCTTCTATGTAATACTGCCACCACATAAGTAGACACAAAGTAACGGTTTGTTTATTGTTTAGTGTATTCCTAATCTAAAGGTGCCTTTACACCTTACGAACTTCACCTTCGAACCTTGCCGTACCGACGTGAAGCGAACAGCCATTTATACTTCACGTGACGTTAAGCGAACCAATATGGCTGACTCACCCAAAGCTAGCTTATGATAAAGAAAAAATCTTCATTATCAATATATTTTATATTATTTGAAAAATAAAAAAATAGGAGACGATTTACAACGGTGTTCGAAGGTAAAGTTCGTAAGGTGTAAAGGCACCTTAAACTAAAAAGGACCACTTGGGAGTTTGTTTATCCTTCTTGAATAAAAAAGAAGAGAAAGCTTCAATGTAATAAAGCTAATCTAACTGAAAAAGATGAAAGGTTTGCAAAACTGTAATAAGACTATTACCACAAAATTTGATGGAATTATTCCTATTTTTTGATAAAATTATATATCATCTTGTTCCAAAGACAGCTATGCCCTTTAGTAATGTTATTAATCAAAAGGAAACATTCAAAACTATAATGATACTTAATATGGAGAGAATGAAAACAAACAAATACAATAGGAGCTTCTAAAAAAAGTCCATAGGAAGACAATCAACTAAATCCACTCAGTGATACTGATGGCCTAAGTGAATACACTTCCAAAAGTATAAATATATCCCAATATAAGTTACATTTTTCTATGGAAGTGTAAATACAAAACTATGAACATACAGATCAGTTTAATACAATGATTTATAACTGGATTAAGATTACAATTTACCTATTTACAATTATAAACAGGAAGGGCTAGAAAATTTGTCATTTCTTCCTGTTACAATTTATGAATCTATTTAAATTAGAGAAAAATTAACTTCACTCATTTAAAGGTAAAACTTAACCAACCAAGGGTTAGATATAGAAGATAACTTGTAAACAAAAAAACTCAACAATTCAAGCAAAGGTTCATGAAAAGTGAATCGACCCAAACAAGTCTTTAGTAACAACACACATAATTATTACAAGTAAAATTATCAATTATTTTAAATAAGAAACCAAGTTAAGATAAAAACTAAAGAAAGAGTAACAAATTATTGTAAATACGGTGTATAAATGAAAAATTTAAAAAACCAACCTATTAACTAATGTATGTAGCGTAATCAATACAGTAACTAAAATTGAAAAAATAATACTGAAAACAATTAGTTCTTACCAGTATAGTGGACAACGACGGTCTGGCCTACTTTTGGGAACGTTGACCCTGGTAATAAATTTTAAAAAAATTGAGAAAAATTGAAGAATCATTCTAGTAATATTTATAACACATCTAAGAGAAAAACTGCTTTACCGTCTCCAGGAATAATTTGTTCTACTTCCACACCCATTATAGTTTTAAATGTTGAATTCTCAAAGTAAATTTGACACGAAGCACCCGAACAAACTCAAATGAAAACTCAACACAACTACTGAAACTACAATCAAGCAATATGGCGGAGCCACGCTAAGCCCTAGTTATTGTGAAGCTGTTACATGTAGTTGTAATGGAACAACTATTTTTAGTAAAGCTGTTACAATTGAATCTTGTGTCTCTCAAAAGTTCTTTAGGTTACATTTATTTGTATATATGAATTGAGTATGCCAATAATTAATTTTAAGTTAAATAATTGTGCAAATATCTTTGGATATGCTTCTTAAATGTATCAAATATGTATAATGTAACGGTTACGTCAAATAACGATATTGTGATGTCAGGTGTTTCCTTAAAGAAATTTAATTGGTCTTATTTGTAACCATGGATTTTAACGAATTGTTTCGTACTTGACATATTTAAAATTAATAATCCTAGCAATCGACAAAAGTTTTAAAATTTATTGAAGTTTATGTTTTTTAAATGAATACTAACGATTCCAGCGCTGCTGGTGGAATCTCACAAATTTTGATTTATGATCAATACCATTGCATCTTTGAATAATACAATATAGTTAAAAGCCCTAAATAATTGTCGCAATTATTTTTAAAAAATATTTATTATTTTTTAAAACATATTTCAAAATACCTATATTGTATTATATAGAACACCACTTCATAAAAGGCATACCGGATGCCTGCAAAATCTTCTGAAAATAATAACTATTCCTTAATTTAAGCAAAGCTGCAACGTTTGAAACTAAACTGAAAAACAAATAGATATTCCATGTTAAATTAATGTCTATATTCTTACATCATATATCATTTATATTAAAGAAAAAAGCCTTATTGAACAGCTTGGTTAATTTAAAAATAGGGGTTTCTCAGAATAGGATTACTCAATCTATAGTAAACTTTTTGGTCTTATGTAACCAGTGTGAAGTTATTTAAAATTTGTTTTAAAAATGTAGCTTACATTGCTAAAGACATGTCTTATAAATTAAGCTCTTATTACAGTGTGGAAGAGGTGATCCAATATATGTATTGATTACAATAGTATCAGCAGATGTAAGATAGGTTTCAGTTGCTATGAAAAATACAACACAGTCAATAAACAGGAAGGTAACCTGACAGTATTGACTATTATTTTTATGGTTTTTAATCCTGTATTGATATATGTAAATTTGTTTTTCTAACAGAATTGAACAATTGAGATCTGATGAACAAAGAGGTGGTTTCTGTGGTTGTTCACTCTGATGATAAAGAAAAACAAGTAGGTTCTCACTGTATGGTAGTTAATTATTATCCTTGCAACAAATGTAAACTTATTTTAAAAACATTTTAATGATCAATTGAAGTTATTTATATCTACTGTTTAATATCTTACCAAGTAGTTTATTTTCAAATATTTTAAATTTGATAATTCAGAAGGGATGTCTGTTTTAGCAGTTATTTAGTTTCCATTTTAATTTATGCTATAAATATACCTCTATTGTTGAAAATAAACATCATTATGAGGATACAAATAGGTAATTTCATTAATATTTCAATAGGTAAATTCATTAAATATTAATGTAGTTTTAAAAAAGAAATTAACATATATAAATACCTGACACTTTCAAAATGATGGATAAGTCAAAGTATATGGTTAAGTAGTTCTTCTAGGTGTGAGGCCTGTTAGTAGTTACTGGGCCTGATGGCCCTGTTTTATCTGCAGGTGATTATCAAGAGATTACCATCCTTTTCTGACCCTTCCGAATGTAGGTGATTATTTTAGTAAACTTTTTTTTTTACTTGTTTTCTCGACAGTGTGGGTACTATTGTTCATTTCACCGAATTTCTGATAATGCCTTTTATTCACCAACTAAAAATCTTTGTATTAACCTTTAAACGGCCAATGATTGTTCACTTCGAAAAAAAACTTCGTAATGAAAAGACAGCAAGGCCCTATGTGGATGAGTGAGACATCCTACGAAGACACTTTTACTGTTATATAGGAAATTAAAATTATATTTTCTAATTCCAAGAAGGAAGGAATACCTTTTAAGGAACAGGCCATCAACATTAGTTATTTTCATTAATATATATATTTATACTTTATTTTCCTTCTTTATTTTTTATTTTATACTTTTACACAACTTTATTTTCCTCTTAATCCCATATATATATACATTCTGGGTTGTTTACATCTGGCAGTTAGTATTAAGTTATATATTGTTTATCCCTTCACCGTAACCCTGCCAGTTTACGGGCACCGCCGTAAACTCAAACTTAAAAGACAGTCACTTTACAACTAAACTTACAGACTAAGGTGGAACTAAAATAAATGCACTTCAGGACTAAACTTATGAACAAAAATAAAACACTTTAGCAGTAACTTACAGACTAGGATGACAACATAAACAAAACCCTGGAAAATAAAACAGAAACAAAGACAGCCAATAGATACATAAAGGATAATTCCCTTAAGAAACAAATTAACAGAACTCTGATTATGGTCGAGATGAGGATACTCCATTACTACGGTATTTGTTCAGGCTCGACAGCTGGGAACTTCAGTTGTTCTAAGTGGACCGTTCTACGTTTCTTTGGGTCTGTGATACTTTGAATGGTCACTGATTGTTCACTTCGAAAAAAAACTTCGTAATGAAAAGACAGCAAGGCCCTATGTGGATGAGTGAGACATCCTACGAAGACACTTTTACTGTTATATAGGAAATTAAAATTATATTTTCTAATTCCAAGAAGGAAGGAATACCTTTTAAGGAACAGGCCATCAACATTAGTTATTTTCATTAATATATATATTTATACTTTATTTTCCTTCTTTATTTTTTATTTTATACTTTTACACAACTTTATTTTCCTCTTAATCCCATATATATATACATTCTGGGTTGTTTACATCTGGCAGTTAGTATTAAGTTATATATTGTTTATCCCTTCACCGTAACCCTGCCAGTTTACGGGCACCGCCGTAAACTCAAACTTAAAAGACAGTCACTTTACAACTAAACTTACAGACTAAGGTGGAACTAAAATAAATGCACTTCAGGACTAAACTTATGAACAAAAATAAAACACTTTAGCAGTAACTTACAGACTAGGATGACAACATAAACAAAACCCTGGAAAATAAAACAGAAACAAAGACAGCCAATAGATACATAAAGGATAATTCCCTTAAGAAACAAATTAACAGAACTCTGATTATGGTCGAGATGAGGATACTCCATTACTACGGTATTTGTTCAGGCTCGACAGCTGGGAACTTCAGTTGTTCTAAGTGGACCGTTCTACGTTTCTTTGGGTCTGTGATACTTTGAATGGTCACTACATTATGCTCACGAAGCACGATTACCTTGAATGGCCCCTCATACCTAGCTACCTCTTTCCCCCTACAAGTCCCTAACTTGCGATAGACAATGGTCCCTATTTTGACCTCCCCGGCCAAGTCCCGTACCCTCACATTTTCCTTCGCAACTCTCCTACTCTTCTCTTTTTCCATTCTCTTCCTTGCTTTCTCTCAGGTTTTCTTCAGCTCGATCCTGTAATTGACCAATGTCTGTGTCATTTCTCCCTCCATCGCTGTGTCCCGACTGTCCCTTCTCCTTTCTCTGAGCTCAAACAGTACCTCGAATGGAGAAAATCCGGTTGCCGCGTGAATAGAATGATTGTACGCTGATACCGCCTTCGCCATTGCTATGTCCGGCTCTAGCCCTTTATCCACGTGGTACACCTGTAAGTGCTCCCCCAATGTGCTATGAAATGCGTTCGATTCCTCCCCTACTCTTGGGATGTCCCGGGGTGTTAATATGCCAATTAACGTCTAACGCTTTTATCTCGTCCCGGATTCTCGCATTATCAAATTCTCTCCCTCCGTCCGATGAGATTCTATCTGGTACCCCGTAGAAACCTAAACCATGTTCTCAAGGCTCCGATTAGCACGTCTGCCGATTGCTCTTGAACTGGGTGGGCCATAGCAATTTTACTAAATACATCGATCATGGTGATCCATTTATAGCCTTTCCAAGTGAAAGTATCTATCTGTAGGTCTCCGAGAGGAGAACTAGGTGTGACCGTTTCTTCTTGTAGCACTCTAGGTGGGTGGCGGTCGTATTTAGTTATTTGGCAAACATCGCAAGCCTTTATCACCTCCTCTATCGCTTTTCTCATATTCCACCAAAAGTAACGCCTTTTTAACGCACTTAGCATTTCGTTCAGGCCTCTGTGATTCGTCTTCCCCTGGTGATACGCCAGTGTTATTTCATTTTGGTTCTCGGTATCCCTCACAGTCTCCACCATGAGCTTGCATCTAATGAAAACTCTATCCATACCTATCTTTTCAGCCTGCCATAATCTATTGATCTTTTCCCATATTGACGTGTTACTGACATAGATATGGTGGGTCTTTCCTGGCTTGGATGCGTCTTTCAGGGCTCAACAGATTTGCTCCTCTTTGACGCCCGGTGTTGACCATATCGTGGTAATCTTGCTTTTCCCGTATTCCACTTTCATTAGACCCGCTGTCTTGGTCTTCCAAATAATTTGAAGAAGTTTGTCATTTATGACCTCCTTTATCTCTTCCATAGTCGCTGCCCTTTCCTCGTCCGAACTTCCTGCTCCCTCTGACTCCCTACTCGCTCCTGAGTCTGACGCTCTATGCTCGCCTTCGCCCTCTGGCGTCCACTCCCTTATGAACTGCTGTAAGTGCCCCGCCTGTTCCCCTCTATCTTCTTCTTTGGCATTAATTTGAATAGCTCTCGACAGCCAGTCCGCCACGACGTTTTCTTTGCCTGGTTTATACAGAATTTCCATGTTGTATTGGCTGAGCAGTTCCTTCCAACGTGTGATTCGCACCGAGGATTCTTTGAATTTCCCGACCCATAGTAGGGGACGATGGTCCGTATGGACCCTAAATTTTCGTCCAAACACGTATGGTCTAAAATGATCTACAGCCCATACGATTCCCAGTACAGTAAACCCTCATTATTATGAACTCGAATATAACGAACACCTCGATATAGCAAACCAAAATACTATCCCCCCAAAATTACCATTACATTTCTGCTGAACCCCTCGTTATAACGAAATCCTCGGTTAGTGCGAACTACGAACTAAATTTGATGCCTGAGAATCATTATATTCTGTTATAACGAACTGCTAGAATTTTTAATTAATTTTTTTTTTTTACTGTATTACGTAGAATGAGCGCGGGAAGACGAAGTTGCACCAGTTTCTAGAATTGAGTTGTTTTTTTACTCTTAACTAATCCGATTTCCTTTTGCTCTCTCTCTCTGATTCCATTGACTTTTTTCTCAAAACTAGCTCAGTTCTGTTTCCAACTCTGTCTTCGTATTATTCGAATCAGTGTTCTGTAGTCGTTTATACTGTTTTTTTTTTAATACACAATGAGTTCGTTGGTAAACGTGTGTCACAAACGTAAATACTTATCAATCGAGGAAAAATTGAAAATTCTCCTGGATATTGAATCGGGAATTCTAAGTAAGAAAACCATCGCAGAAAAATATGTAATTCCAAAATGAACATTGTCAACCATTATAAAAAACAAAGATACAATAGATTCAACCGCAGCCCAAGGATTAACTTCAACATCAAATAAACGACTGCGCTCTGCGGCTCATGAATATTTTGGGAAAAAATTGATAAATTGCTTTAAACAATTGAGATCTCAAATACCAATCTCAGACCCTCTTATTAAAGCTAAGGCTAAAGAACTCTCGAGAGAACTTGGCAGGTAAATTAATTAATCTCATTGTTTAATTAATATGTTCCCTCATGCCTAAAATGCCAACATCAAAGCAGTTTATATCACATTTGCTGATTGTCGCTTAGCTGTGACAGGTGTGAATATAAATATGAAGCAAAAAAAAAAAAATTAATATGCAGTTTAACTAAATATAAATTACATACATGCGTTTTAATTTAACTAGTTCTAATGAATGAATTTCCTTCTAAATATGATCAAATTAGAGCGGCCATTTGCTAAAAAAAAGATAAAAAAAAAGAATCCTCGGTTATAACGAATCTCGTTATAACGAACTATGATTATCAAACCCCCTACCAGTTCGCTATATCGAGGGTTTACTGTAGTTCCCGTTTGAGGGCGCTGTAACGTGTCTCTGCATCTGTGAAGCGCCTGCTAGCGTACGGTACCGGTTGTTCCCCTGCGACTCCTTCCTGTGATAACACCGCACCCTGTACTCGCTCCCGTCTGTAGTTATAGAGAATTTTTTTGTGAAATCTGGGAATGCTAAAACCGGTTCCTCTTGCAATTTCGCCATACACTTTCTAATGTTATTCTCCATTGCTGGGGTAATCAATATCCTCTGGCCTTTCTTAAGGAGATTATTAATGGGCACTAGATGTTCTGCCATATCGGGCACAAAACGCCTGTAATAGTTGAGCGTCCCCAACAGCCGCCTTATACCCTTAATATCCTTCGGGATCGCCATCTTCCGGATGGCTTCTACCTTGCTTATAACGGGTTTAACTCCTTCCTTCGAAATCGTGTGGCCTAAAAAATTAATTTGTGCTTGGCCCAAAATCGACTTTTCTTTGGAAAGTTTTAACCCAAATTGCCTCAATCTGTCCAGTACCTGTCTCAGGTGTTCCACGTGCTGGTTCTCATCTTTACTGAAAATCAACAGATCGTCCATATAGACTTGACAGAACGATTCTTCTATCCCCTGTAAGAACTCGTCCATGAGCCTTTGAAATGTGATTGGGGCGTTTTTTAGTCCGAACGGCATTCGGGTAAATTCATAGTGGCCGCATTCGAAGGTAAATGCCGTTTTGGGTTGGTCTCGGGGGTGCATCTTTATCTGGTGATACCCAGCCTTCAGATCAAATGTAGTGAACACAGTGGCTCCACTCAACCTATCCAGGATATCCTCAAACCGGGGTATGGGATATTTCTCGTCAACGGTATTTTCATTGAGTTTTCTGTAATCGACGACAACCCTGTACTTTTCCTACTTCTCACCTTCCGGGCTCTTTTTCTTCACCGTTCATAGAGGACTATTGTATGGGGACGTACTATTAACTATAATTCCCTGACGTTTCAAATTTTCTAATTCCTCTCGTATATGGTGGCGTAAGGCCTGCGGATATCTTCTCTCCTTTACGTAAGTAACCTTGTCTTGCTTTAATAAGATTTCATGCAGCTTTTTTCCAGTTACCCCGAGAGCCTCCCCTTCGTTGAAAAAAACATCCGCATAGTCCTTCACGATTGCTTGCCTCCACCCTGCTTCTTGACTTATCGCCCCTATCCTCATGTCTCTACCCGAGGACCGCCTACATTTGTATCTCTTAGTCCCCAACCGAATGCTCCACTGACCCTTTTTTCCTTTTATCCCAGCGCCTACTGCCCTAGCAGATCGCAGCCTATGATCCCCCCATATTCCCACGGCATACTTTCAACCACATGTGCCGTTATTTCACCCCCCTCTGCCTTCCACCTATTTAGCCCTATATTCACTTCCCCATCGACTCTACATGGGCCATCCAAGGTAATTAATTTACAACCACATACCTGTAATTGGGGTATCCTCTCTCCTTTATACAGCTCCTCCAGCAGGCTGCGGCACACTATGGTGTTGGAACTCCCCGTGTCCACTAGGCACCTCACTCCACTCGCGATCCGTATGATAGGCAACCCACCACGTCCACACTCTATGTTATTCACTAGCACTAGGTTGCCTCTCCGCTCGCACTTTCGTCATTGGAAAACGCGACTTCTTCTTTCCGCTGGTACTCTCTATACTCTGATGCCCTTGCTTTCTCCGGCTCTCGGCTCTCCCGGTTCGCTCCTCTCGTCTTCGGTTCCAGAAGTTTCTGATGACTCCGATGGCGCTGATGAAGTCTGGCTCCTCCTCCTCACCCTTTGAGCGTTCACCTCCATAGGTTCGCCTCTGCTGAACTCCCTACTTCTTTTACTCATGTAGGGGCACTGCCTGGCGATGTGTCCTTCAGTGCCGCACTCGAAACATCGGGTGCGGGGGCACTGGGCCACAAGATGTCCTGTTTTACCACATCCGTGGCACTTCCATTCTTCCTTTCGCCAGCCCCTCCTTTTCGTTCCTTGCCTCCTTTCGGTCAAGTTCTTTTCTCGTCCCCCGGTCTCGATTTCCTTCCTTCTCCGCGAAGTAGGTCTCGTTCTGGCTCTACCGTAGATTACCCTACTCCATTCCATCCTTTCGTCTCCTTCACCGTATCTGGCTTCTTCCTCTCCGGGGCTTGCGTCGACCATTTCTTGGGTGCACTCGACGAAAGTTTTATCCCTGGGCAGCCCCTCCTTCCTTACCGTTTCTTTCGCCAGCTGGATTCTGAGGATAGATGACAGGAAAATCATCCTGGCCTCCACTTCCGCCGCGCTCAAGGTCTCCCTCATTTTCTCTGTTAAATTATTATATCGGGTCAAGAGGACTCCTGCGTACTGCCCGATCGATTGGGATGCCTTCCTCTTTTCGCGAAGATGTCCTTTTCTGGTGTCCATCGCCCGCCGCCAAATGCTTTTATCAACCTTGTTTACACGGTGTCCCACGGCGTGTCTTCATCCGCTTGGATTAAATTGAGAACACTGCGTTTTACTCGGCATACTAGGGCTGCCTTCAATGCTCTTGAGTCCCCTGCATCGAGTAGGTTATCTGCTACCTTGGCTTCTATCTGCACTATGAGTCGGTCACCTCCTTTGAGGAAGTGGTTCAGTTCCCCCATTTCTTCGCCGAACTTCTCTAGGTCAGAAATTGCATTCCGGAGGTCCTGGGCCGTCGCCGTTTTCACTTTCAATAGGGCGAGAAGATTCGCATGTGCTGCCGCCAGGGTCGGTGGGATCTCCGGTAGCGGGGCTAATTCTGGTGTTATTAAAACACTTTTTTCGGTCATTTTCTAATGACGCACACCGGGTAATAAGTAAAAGAAAATAAGAAAAAAAAAATAGGAAAGAAATGAGAGGCGAAAAAAAATGACGCTTCGCTATTGTGTGCTTCCCACGAATCAAGGTCCCGGGTTTCGGCACCACTTATGTTCACTCAGATAAATGAACTGAAAAAAAAGGAAAAGGGGAACAGAACAACACTCTCAGATGCTAAGCAAAGACTAACTTTATTTTCCTCTTAATCCCATATATATAAATTCTGGGTTGTTTACATCTGGCAGTTAGTATTAAGTTATATATTGTTTATCCCTTCACCATAACTTTATATATATATATATATATATATATATATATATATATATATATATATATATATATAAACATTGATACATGTATCTATGACTAATACCTCTTGAACTACAATGAGGTTTGCAATAATATTATGTATCTTCTGGATATTACAAGAGGTTAAATATGAAGTGAAGCAAACATAAGAAAATAAACATGACATAAAACATGAGAAAATTAATTTTTATAAAATACCAATCTTGGTAACTTTGTGGGGAGATATAGGTATACAGTTGATTCTCTTTTATTGGACCATAAACGGAAAATTTGTTTTGTCCCGATTAGGCGGAGTACCCAATAAATTGGAGATTATGAATCCACACGTAAATGCAAAGAAAAAATGCCTTAATGCGCCTAATCACTGGAAAACAATATACATGAATTCCGAGACCTGTTCAAACTCGTAGCGTCCAAAATCTATCTAGACGCCATTCTGTATTGGTGTTTCTTGGGTCACCATATATTTGGTTTTATCTTCACTGACAACAAAACCCAGTTTCTTTGCTCCTGCCTCGAGCTCGAGAAAAATATCAACAACCAACCGCCGTCCAATGATATCAATGTCATCTGCAAAAGCTAGCAGCTGTACGTTCCTATTAAATATTGTGCCAGACGTTTGAATGTTTGTGTTTAGGACAGCTCTTTCCAGAGCTAATAGGGTAGGTGGGGGCAAAGACCCGCATTTTTTAGTTTTTCATTTCTCAAGGAAAGGGGAAAGGTTAGTTTGCTTAGTTAAAGCATAGGTTAGTTAGATCTCGGAATTAGCTAAATGCACATGATAATAAAAACCAGATTGCACCAATACGTCGCCCGAAATTCAACTTTTTGTTGAAAAAAAAAGTGCGGGTCTTTGCCCCGAAAAATGGGGCAAAGACCCGCAGTGTGTGGCTTTGCCTGATAAATAGGTTTTGTTGGAAAATACAACAAAAAGCATCTGTGAACTTTTGAATTAAAAATATATTTTATGAAATATCAGTACAAAAATATTTTTACTAAATACAGATTAATTCTATATAAATATCATTGGATAATGAACTGGGGCACGTCTTCTGAGAAAAACATTTTGTGAAACCTAGCGCTTCTGCTTTCTTTCGGTTTAGTAGATAATTTTATTACAACATCTTTATTATCAACAAAAGCTTCTTCTTTCGTTTCAGAAAATTTTAAGTTATCCCGAAGTCATTTATAAAACACAACTTCATACCGACGTAACAATGAAACGAATTTTTCGTTTTAAAGTCGACTTTAACAAGAACGTAGTTCTTTACTGCAAGTAGTGAAGTTGCTGTCGCATCATCTTCTGTGGATTCCTTATCTAAATCTGAAAGAAATGAGTCAAAATCCGAACTACTGTTATCTAGGAAATTGAACCTTCTGACTCAGAAGAGCTAGATTTAACCCTGTTCTTTTTATTTTTTTGTTTTTTTTTGTTTTAAGGTTGGCAACACTTGCTTGCGTGATTTTCTCTTTGACAGACGTTTAATTTTCTCCGCAGCTTGTTTCTATATTTAATTTACTTCTTGCTGCACCTTCAGTTTGTTTGGTGTGGAACAAGTCACTTCAATACCATTTATTGCATTTTCAATGGTACCCGCTTTTTCGAAGGCCACCTTGGAACGTTTCTGCTACATTTTAGACATTAAATAGTAGTAGTAAGTAGTCATATTTCACCTGGGTGTGAAACATTCCAAGCATCAACTGCAGCGTCGTAATATGCTTTTGATGGCCCAAAAAAAGTCCAGTCAAGTGGCTTGGCCCTGTGGGGGGAGGGGGCAGTATGAGAAGGTGAGTATGGTTTTCTTTGGCAAATGTGATAGCCTCGAGACTGGTGTTAGACACATTGTTGTCAAGAATCAGTAGAAGTGGATGAGTTTCACAAGGCATATTGTACTTGTTGAAATGTTGGAGCCATGTAATGAAATAACATTTCTTGGTCAGAACCTCAATGTAAACCAAACCCTCGTGACCAAAACCCCCATAAGTTGGTAGGTAGCTACTTTAAACAATGGAAGACTAAGTGTAGTGATATACAATCTGTTTATAACTTTAAAGTGATTATTGCCTCTTAATGAACAAGGAATTCACCATTGAACACTAGGGGCAAGTCCCCGCACTTTTAGGACTGCGTGGACTTGCCCCTTTCAGAGCGCTGGGCTGTCCCCATTTTCACGCTTCCCAAATCTCGACTACTTCAACAATGTAAACAACTGTTAAGAAGTTATTTGAAACACGAACATAAAGCTTAACTAAGAGGCTAATAGCTGTAAGTTTGTCTTTAGAAATACCTCGAACCATCATTGAAATAATTGACTTAAAAAAAGAAGAAATATTACATGAGAACAGAGAAAAATAAACTTACCGCATTTTCTCAGTCAACATTGAAGCTATTGCCGCCAATTTTGGTGTGCTAATAGGGGATACGAAGAAAAACCGGGTGCCTAGTGGACAAAATGACAACTGCGGAATTTCCTTCCAAAACCCTACTGCGTGTCTTTGCCCCGTACGGGTATTTGCCCCCACCTACCCTAGTCCATTTCACGTCGAGATGGCTGTGGATCTCGTGCACTGAAGACAAATCTTCACATCTACCCAATTTTACATTAAAATTCTGAAAACTTCATCTTTTTTTTTTAATTTTCATAATGTGTAGAATTTGATTCTCTATAAGCCTATCCTAAGAATAAAACTCAAAAGATAAATCTAAAATTGCAATAAATTATTTTTGGTAATTTTTTTTTACTTAAAATTTTTAATGGAAATTCTTGTTTCTCACGTCCCTGTGTCCTTATTTTTAGAGATATTGCTTTGAAATTTTTTATAAAGACGTTGCATACACTCGTAAAAAACACAAAAAATTATTTAAATATTGTTCCTTCCCTATTTTTTGGTAGAATAAAAATAAAAAATTATATTTTTGATTTTTAAAAAGTTTCCTGCGAGGAATTTTCGTACTATAGCAGTCTATGAAATTTTTCCATAAGCCTTATTAAAAGGACAATTCAAATTTAATTTTAAGCCATGTCCGACCATCATGGGACGCATACAGCTGGACTAATTAATTTTTAAATGTGAGCGAGCGGAGCCCTGAGAGCGGGATCACGAATTACCCACCCAGTCTCATAGGTCACTTCAGGCGACTAAATAAAGATATCATACTTAATATATAACATGATATATTCTTTCAAGTACTTTGACACAAGAGATATGAGCTTTGTTATTGAATTATTAGTGTATAGGAATTAATTAAAAATATTTTATGCACTACGTGTTCAAGAACGAAGTATGTTAATTACGAATATAATAGTTTTAATAACTCTCGTTTCAATAAATACCACATTCTCTTATAAATACAACTATATTATTCACTATGAAAAATTATGATTATATTTATTTAAAAAATCAAAACCTCAAAAAGTGAAATGCCTTAAATCTTTCCTGGTTTCGGAAAAGCCTGTTTAAGGTACTATGGATTAGCAATCATTTTAAGTACCCAACAGGGCTATTGCCAGAAACATGAAATTAATTGAATCATAATTTTTCATTTCAGGGTGGGTAGTCCGTGGTTCCACTTTCGGCGTTTCGTTCGCTCACATTTAAAAATTAATTAGTCCAGCTGTATGCGTCCCATAATGGTCGGACATAGCTTAAAATTAAATTTGAATTGTCCTTTTTATAAGGGTTATGCCAAAATTTCATAGACTGCTATAGTACAAAAATTCCTCGCAGGCTACTTCTTAAAAATCAAAAATATAATTTTTTATTTTTATTCTACCAAAAAATAGGGAAGGAACAATATTTAAATCATTTTTTGTGTTTTTTACGAGTGTATGCAACGTCTGGTGTCTTTATAAAAAATTTCAAAGCAATATCTCTAAAAATAAAGACACAGGGACATGGGAAACAAGAATTCCCATTAACAATTTTAAGTAAAAAAATTACCAAAAATAATTTATTATGATTGTAGATTTATCTTTTGTATTTTATTTTTAGGATAGGCTGATTCTGCACATTATAGAATTTTCCCCGGAAAGATTGGACGAAGCTGAAATTAGTGGCAATGTCGCATCGAGGAAGAAGGACAGAGCGATCTAGTGCAGCATATGTTAGAGAGAGACAGAACTCCCTAGGCAAAACACATACTGCCATCTCAACATGGAATGGACTATAGAAGGAAAAGGAGGCACGCTAATGCGTCACCCTGTCATACTCCTCTTTTCGATATAAATTCTTCCGAGGTGATGCCCCGAATTTTCACTGCACAAATAACATCCTCCTTGGTTAGCCTAATCAATCAAGCTTTTTAGGGATGTTAAAATGAAGCAGTGCTTCATAAAGCTTTCCATGGTTGATTTTGTCGTAGGAAGATTCAAAATCGATGAAAAGGTAATGCTTTGCTATCTGGTATTCACGTCCTCTTTCCAAAATGGTCCTCAGGCCTAAGATCTGATCTATTGTCGACTTCCCATGTCTAAATCCACACTGGTTGTCACCCAGCTCTCATTCCGCAAATGGTAGTAACCTATGAAACAAAACCTTTGATAAAAGTTATGTAGGCACAATAATTGGAGGACTTCAATAGGTCACCATTTTTATGTATTGGACATATGACAGTTTTCTTCCAGTCACTTGGCATAATCTCCTCATTCCAGATGCTTATAAGCAAGTTGTGAAGGAGCTTTGTTAGTTAACGTAGTTGTTAGTTTCCACCAAGCTTGAACAATTCTGCGGGGAGACCATCGGTTCCTGCGGCCTTATTGTTTTTTGCCGGCTGAAGGCATCCATGACCTCTTCCTCATCTGGTGGCTCAATATCATATGCTTCAGTGCCAAGGAGTTGTTTTTCCAGTCTCTCCAAGTTTTGACCATTCAGAAGGTTCTCGAAAAACCTTTTCTATTCTGCTAGGCAGGCTCGTTCATCAGATAATAGAGCTCCTTGCTCATCCATACATATTGAGGGGATTTGTTTAAACGGTTTTCTGCTTCTATTAACATTGTGGTAGAATTTCCTCGTGTCTCCGATGGTTCTATGATCTTCTAGCTCTTGTAGTTCTCTGTTTTTACTTCTCTTTTCTTCCTTCGATGCAAGTGTTTTTCCACTCTTCTTTTTCTTCTGTACTCCTCCACCGTTCCTCTCGTCCGCCTGTTAATCATTAGCTTGTAGGCAGCATTTTTGGCATCTGTGGCAGTCTGGCATTCTTTGTTGAACCATGGATTCTTGGCCTCCCTTTCTGCTGTTCCTAGAATGGCTTCGGCAGTCTGTTCCATAGTCTTCTGGTAGCTGTTCCAGATCTTCTCTATATTGTCTTCCATGGTTGGAATGGATCTCAACCGTGAATTCATTTCATTCAATTTCATATAACTCCTGGATCTTGGGATCCTAGAGCCTAGCTATATTGAATTTAACTCTATTGTGCCGTGGCATCAGTGGATTGATAGCAATCTTCGCTGCTAGATGGGCACACTCAAGTGGTGGTCGGAATCAACAGTGACTCCTCTGATGTATAGATGTAAAAATCTTCCCGTCCAACTTTAGCATTTAAATCGTCAACAATGATCTTCATGTCATGGCGAGGAAGAGAATCCAGAGTAGCCTCAAGCAGATCATAAAACTCGTCCTTTTCATCTTCATTTGTTTCTTCAGTAGGAGTGTACACTCAGGATAGAGAAGTTGTAGAATCTTCCACGAATCCTCAGTACGGCTATTCTTGAGTTCACTGCTTTAAATCCGATTACTAGTTTTCTGAATGATCTCCTGACAACAAAGCCTGTTCCAAAGGTGTGCAGCCGATCGTTGTAACTGTAATAGACCATGTGGTTTTTTTTCTCCAATGTGCCCTTACCGATCCATCGAATCTCTTCGATGGCAGGAGCACATTAAGTGCTCCGGGTCTGTATGAAAGTGTGTCCCAATATCCAATGTTGAACCTTTGACGTTTGCCATGTTTTTTCTGTGAATTACAATCCATTCCAGGCTTCTGTATGTGGTTATATATATATATATATATATATATATATATATATATATATATATATATAACCATATTATGGTTATATATTATTAAGTAGGGAAAAAATATTATAAGTCAAGTTATAATTACAAGTTAAATTTAAGTACAGTCGGTGTTGAAGTTCACCAGTGCTGTGCTCTGGGTGTGTCCTAGCTTAACTTAAAGGTAAGCTAGCGAAATATGAAGATAAGACATTTTAGGAGCAGCCTCGCTCAGGACTGGACATGTGGAGTGTGGAGGACCTGGAGATTTTATTTTATAAGTTTGAGTTGTGTAGTTAAGTTTTTTTTTATTATTATTTTTTACCTTTTCATGGTGAGTAAATTTTTTATTTATTTTTTTTTTTTTTTTACAGTAATATTTAGATTCTATAGTGATATATTTATATGTGTGTAGAGTAAATATTATGTGTTTTTTTTTTTTGTTTTTTTTTTTGAGCTGTATTCTTTGTATTATATTGTATTCTTTTATTTCTATTACAAATATTTTGTTTTGATTTGCATATAAGTACAATTTTCTTTAACTTGTAATTATAACCTAACTTATAATAGTTTTTCCATACATAATAATATATATATATATATATATATATATATATACACACAAAAAAAAAATGTTGCTTAAGTTTATACAAATTCAATTTTAAAAAGTAGTTGCTAATCCGAGTGTCAAATAAAAGTCACACATAATGTAAACAGAAATTATGCTGCAATAAATTTTTATATCAAACTCAAAGATTTTGTGTGCTTTAACTATAGGGATTAGTGAAACTAATGTATAAATAATTAAAAATTAAAAAAACTTAAACACTAAACTTACCATGCATCAAAATCAATGCTCATTGGTAACATTTTGCTGGACTTGTCATACTCAACTTTGGAGGTTTAATAAGTTTATTATAGTATTCATGCAATATTATTACACAATAGGGTACATTGTTTGGTTTAAGACTTTAACTATAGCTTTGTATGATACTGAAAATAATTCATAATTCATTTTAACATTTCAAACTGCTTTCAAATAGTGCATGTAAATGTAAATAGTGATAGAAAAGTTAATTATTGTTTTTAACAAAAGATAATAATAATTTATTTTATGTAACAGCCTCATTTAGCAACTACCTCATCTAATAATCAACATTTACAAAAGAAGAATAACCGGCCTAGTCGTCGATGGCTTGTTTCAGAACTAGAAAGAATAACTGAAAAAAATGCTGAACTTGGCAGACAATTGGAATTTCAGAAAGGTATGCCTATTTTTCTTAAACATTTATGGAATTTCTTACACATTTTATGTCTCTGTATATTACAGACTTGACAAGAAGTCTGTTAGAAAAAAAGAGTCGTTTGGAAAGGGAAGTTGCTGCATTTCGTTCTCGTAAAGTTGTTGGAGTTCATGAAAATGATGCGGTGCGTGAAAGGAATAGACAATTATCCCAAGATGTTTTTTTAATGAAAAATATTCTTGTTAAGTGAGTTTCTTTTTCCAATATCTTTCAATTTAATCATAAAACTATACTTAATTAGATTAATACAGCCTAGAAATATATCAAAACCCATATTTTGGGATATTTATTTCGAAAAATTATAAAGAAAAAGAACATTTAGTGCATTCCTGCAAAACTATTTTTATGTCTGAAAATCAAAGATACAATCATGATGTAATTCCTTTAATTGTTCTTATAAATATGTCTACTGTACAAATATTACAATTTCTAGTTGTTGTTTTTTTTCTATAAAAAAGGAATTGTTTTTTACTTTCACTTACCTATATATGAAATATATAGTAAGTGGAAGTATTGCGATTGTGAAAAAATTCGACTTCCGGTTTTCAACGGAAATACACGTTTTGGGGTCCCCTGAGTCGAAATGACCAAGTCCCGCGAAATGGTCTGTGTGTGTGTGTGTGTGTGTGTGTGTGTGTGTGTGTGTGTGTGTGTGTGTGTGTGTGTGTGTGTGTGTGTGTGTGTGTGTGTGTGTGTGTGTGTGTGTGTGTGTGTGTGTGTGTGTGTGTGTGTGTGTGTGTGTGTGTGTGTGTGTGTGTGTGTGTGTGTGTGTGTGTGTGTGTGTGTGTGTGTGTGTGTGTGTGTGTGTGTGTGTGTGTGTGTGTGTGTGTGTGTGTGTGTGTGTGTGTGTGTGTGTGTGTGTGTGTGTGTGTGTGTGTGTGTGTGTGTGTGTGTGTGTGTGTGTGTGTGTGTGTGTGTGTGTGTGTGTGTGTGTGTGTGTGTGTGTGTGTGTGTGTGTGTGTGTGTGTGTGTGTGTGTGTGTGTGTGTGTGTGTGTGTGTGTGTGTGTGTGTGTGTGTGTGTGTGTGTGTGTGTGTGTGTGTGTGTGTGTGTGTGTGTGTGTGTGTGTGTGTGTGTGTGTGTGTGTGTGTGTGTGTGTGTGTGTGTGTGTGTGTGTGTGTGTGTGTGTGTGTGTGTGTGTGTGTGTGTGTGTGTGTGTGTGTGTGTGTGTGTGTGTGTGTGTGTGTGTGTGTGTGTGTGTGTGTGTGTGTGTGTGTGTGTGTGTGTGTGTGTGTGTGTGTGTGTGTGTGTGTGTGTGTGTGTGTGTGTGTGTGTGTGTGTGTGTGTGTGTGTGTGTGTGTGTGTGTGTGTGTGTGTGTGTGTGTGTGTGTGTGTGTGTGTGTGTGTGTGTGTGTGTGTGTGTGTGTGTGTGTGTGTGTGTGTGTGTGTGTGTGTGTGTGTGTGTGTGTGTGTGTGTGTGTGTGTGTGTGTGTGTGTGTGTGTGTGTGTGTGTGTGTGTGTGTGTGTGTGTGTGTGTGTGTGTGTGTGTGTGTGTGTGTGTGTGTGTGTGTGTGTGTGTGTGTGTGTGTGTGTGTGTGTGTGTGTGTGTGTGTGTGTGTGTGTGTGTGTGTGTGTGTGTGTGTGTGTGTGTGTGTGTGTGTGTGTGTGTGTGTGTGTGTGTGTGTGTGTGTGTGTGTGTGTGTGTGTGTGTGTGTGTGTGTGTGTGTGTGTGTGTGTGTGTGTGTGTGTGTGTGTGTGTGTGTGTGTGTGTGTGTGTGTGTGTGTGTGTGTGTGTGTGTGTGTGTGTGTGTGTGTGTGTGTGTGTGTGTGTGTGTGTGTGTGTGTGTGTGTGTGTGTGTGTGTGTGTGTGTGTGTGTGTGTGTGTGTGTGTGTGTGTGTGTGTGTGTGTGTGTGTGTGTGTGTGTGTGTGTGTGTGTGTGTGTGTGTGTGTGTGTGTGTGTGTGTGTGTGTGTGTGTGTGTGTGTGTGTGTGTGTGTGTGTGTGTGTGTGTGTGTGTGTGTGTGTGTGTGTGTGTGTGTGTGTGTGTGTGTGTGTGTGTGTGTGTGTGTGTGTGTGTGTGTGTGTGTGTGTGAACAGACTAGCTCAAAAACTATAAACCGTGCGATCCTGAAATTGGGTATTTAGTGTAGGTATATGCCCGCGATGTGACAGCATAAATTTCATCAAAATTACTTAAAGGGAGGGGGTACTTTTCTTAATAACTTTTTAGGTTTTTTTCGATTTTCTCAAAAACGGCTCTAACGATTTTGATTAAACTGAGTATTTCATCTATTTATATGCCCTAGATATGACTGTAAAAATTTCATCAAAATTGATTAACCGGAGGGGGGACTTTACTTAATAAATTTTGTAACATTTTCACGTGTTTTTTTTAATTTACTCTAAATCGGCTTTAACGATTTTGATCAAACTGGGTATTTGATGTATTTATATGCCCGAGATATGACTGTAAAAATTTCATCAAAATTGATTAACCGGAGGGGGGACTTTACTTAATAAATTTTGTATCAATTTCACGTGTTTTTTTTTAATTTACTCAAAAACGGTTTTCACGATTTTGATCAAACTGGGTATTTGATGTATGTATATGCCAAAGATTTGATAGCCAACATTTCATCAAAATTGATCAACCGGAGGGGGGACTTTACTTAATAAATTTTGTATCATTTTTACGTGCTTTTTTTATTTACTCAAAAACAGCTTTCACGATTGTGACCAAACTGGGTATTTGATGTATGTATATGCCAAATATGTGAAAGCCAAAATTTCATCAAAATTGATCAACCGAAGGGGGGACTTTACTTAATAAATTTTGTATAATTTTCACGCGGTTTTTTGTTTACTCAAAAACGGCTTTAACGATTAATAAAAATAAGATATGAATGTAGAAAAATGTGTGACTTTGGGAAATGATATTTAACAAAACACGTCAATTTCTTATCTAAGTAAGTTGGTAAGTGAAAGTTGTGTGTTGCGCGCACGCACCAGATTTTTTAATTATTATTATTAAATTTTTATTATTTTAAATAATTAATAAATAATTTTATAAGAAGAAAAAAGATTGGTGTAAGTTTACATAACAATAATAAGGTTGACATGGCTAGGATATAGCCCCTCAGTTAGCTCAGTGCATAATAGTGATGCATAGACACGGGTTCGATTTTCGACCATGGCTGATCTTTTCTCTTCTAATAAAATTATTTAATAATTATTACAAAGATAATTGGGGGTTATGGGGACTTCTTAGTTAATTATGGTTAAAGGAAGATCAATAAGTCCCACATAGTTTCTTTAACAACTCATATATTTCAGCGATTTGTCTTCAGTGCTGAAAAATTGGCAATTATTCTTCAAATTTAATATGTTCTTCAACAGCATATAGCTAGGGCTAACCTAAAAATCACATTTTGTAGAATGAGCACTGCCTCATGGTATCATTTTCTAACTGTTTATTTAACTCAAATAAACAGTTAGAACATGGTACCACTAGATAGGTCTTTTGGAATGACAAGCTTGGGGGGAAGGGGGGAGGTTACGAGTATAAAAAAAAAAATAATTAATAAAAATTAATCGAATCTTTAATGATAGTGAGTACTTTAGGCTGGTAACTATGCTTAATAATGTCCATGTTCTTATTTAAGCCATGATTATTTTGTTTTTTTCTATTGCAGACTAAATTTGGAATTGGAAAGGTACCAAGACAAATTAAGGAACTTTGAAAACAAGCAAATAAAAGCTGATAATTTTGATAACGTAAGTTATTTGAATATTTCGTAGTTTATAATATATATTCACATTTTTCATCTTAGAAGGTGTTATAGGCAAGCAGACAGTCAATTAGAAAAAGGATCGAATGGGTTAATGGCGAGATTACAGTAATGGCACCACTACTAATAGCATATGAAGAATCTCTGAGGGAAAAAGAGGATTTAATTCATGATTTTAAAAATAACATAGAGAGATTATCAGGGAAATTAAAAGAAATTGTGAAGGAAAACTCAGAGTTAAGAGAAAAAATAGCTGAATCCGAAGAGCAGGTAGAAATTTTATAATTTATTTTATTATGTCTTTTCAAAGGCAAAACTAGGAATAAGGGAAAAAAGTATATTTTCTCAATTGCTTAACCCTTTGCACTTGGCACTGTTTCGGACGTTACCTACTGGCAACTCGACGCAACTTATTCGCGAAAACGTACACGCTGAAAACGTAATATTATATGGTAAAATTTTAGAACCAAGTAAGGTATTGCAATGAAATTTGGGTTACATGTATTTGTAAGAATAGAACACACAGCTACAAAAAAACAAAAATTAAAATTTAGTTTTTTTTATTTTATGTCTTTTTTTAATAATTTTATATTAAGTAATTCAAAAAAAAAATTTTTTTATATAATTTCATATTAATTTCAAAATTTATTTTCTGCCCTGAAGGATCTAAGTGTTCACCATCTGATATATACCGGACTAATCTCAAACATAGTAAAAAAATGTACAACGCGTGCACAATATAGGGTAAAATATTATCATAAATAGTAATGGCTCTTCTCAGGTGCCGTTCGAGTGCAAAGGGTTAAAATTATTTTTGTACTAAGTTCACTATAATGAAATCATGAATTTTGATAATATCCTTTAGAGGTCATTTCTGTAACTAAATATCCAGTAATGAATGACATTTATTTTAATATAGGAAATTCCCTAACCTGTTTTCTCAAAATTATATTGTGCACATTATTGATTTCGCCTTTAGACTGAGTTCAAATGTTTCTTTGAACATATAATGCTTCTGATATAAAAATAAACCTAACTGTTTGTGTATCGTGTTCCTCAATCACTCTACAACATTATAAAGTTATGTAATCGTTTACATATACATTACTAATGTCATTTAAATTGATTTTTCTTTAGATCTTTTTGTCGCATACTTGTTATTGACTAATAAGTGTTAAAATATTAGACGAAAAAAGTTTGATTTTTGCATACTCTGTGTGCGTCTAGAGAGGCAATCGCCCATAACTTCCGGCAAACATTTTTTTTTTTTCAAAATGATTTCAAAACTGATCATTTGAGGTACCCTGGGAATTATGTAAAACACCAATTTTTAAGGGGTTAAAACTCTCATTCAAAATAAAATTATTTTTTCTTGAAAAATAGATGGACGTATGTAGCAATATTGGTATTTTTAGTAGTAGTAGAGTAAATTTATTAAAGCATATAAAAAATTTACACTTTATACAGTAGCAGGTTCAGGAACTCGACACTAATATCTTTGATATTAAGACATTGGTGTTTTATTGATGAATGGCAAATCTAGAAGTAGATGATCAGCAAGTTCGTTATCTTTTCAATCAAGGCCAAAAATTCAATATGCATTTGGGGGGGAGGGGGGGATTAAAAAGATTAAAAGGAGAGAAGATCACATACTTATGAATTACTTATTTTTTTGCGGCTATATGCACCGCGACCACCGAGGGTCTATTGTGCACCTTTATGACTGTCTTGAATTATACAAAACTTTATAATATAGAAAATATATTGTTCATTGTTTGAAATGATTGTTGACTATGTATATTTCACAAGTTCGATATTTGTGTTTATTTAAGTCCCAGATTGATTACTATGTATTTTAGTTATTGGATTAGCTGTTTGTGTCCACATAGAAAAACATGTACACAGCTCCTGCATATTATACCTTTAACTTAGTAACTTCATTACAGGGAGAAATTAACTATTCAGATTGGATGAATCTTCGTAGGGAGTTGACAATATCAGTAGAACAAAATCATTTGTTGAGCCGTCAAGCTAAGCTTGCACAAACTAAGATAGCTGATCTAAAAACGGCTTTTCAGGCAAAACGTAAGTAAAATGAATGAAGTGTTTAGAAATAGGTTTTCTAAAGAAAATGTTTAAGCTTTTTTGTTTTGTTTTTTACTTTTAAATAATTCTTAAAAAAATTTGTGTGTGTGTGTGTGTGTGTGTGTGTGTGTGTGTGTGTGTGTGCGTGTGTGTGCGTGTGTGTGTAAAATGGTGAGAATTAGAGTAGAGTTAACCTTTAGCTTCCTTGAATTTAGTATTAGTATCTGTTAATTTAAATAACTACCATTGAATTATCATTCAATAATGTATTGATTTCTCTAATACATTTTGTATCTTTTATTGGTTTAAAAATTCATGTTTGGTGGGATGAGAAAAATGTTTTAGTAATAAAAGGCATGTGCCATTTAAATTACTTCATTTCTTTACATGTAAAGAATGAATTCTTGAATTAACTTTCTTTCATGTTGTTTAGTGATTATTTTATGAAATATTACTCATTTTTAGCCACATATTTTTTAAATAATATACAGTAATATC
The DNA here is from genome assembly GCA_911387785.2 of Aelia acuminata. NCBI lineage: Eukaryota > Metazoa > Arthropoda > Insecta > Hemiptera > Pentatomidae > Aelia > Aelia acuminata. The sequence continues at coordinate 149,294,512 of OU426980.1, forward strand.
CGAACTCAACTTATTTCTGATTATATATTTACTTAAATAATAATTGTGTTAGCTAGGATATCTTTCAGCCACAAAGTGTGGGTTTTCAAATATTCTAATTGTCGATGTGTTGAATCTTTTGTCGCAGAAATGGCCCTGTTAGATTAAAAACCCTAGAAGTATCATGGCCTACTTGCAGCGAAATTAATTTATTGACAGGTCTCCCTAAAAAGTTATTGCCCTCCTTAATTTGGGTGCACTTTACAGATCTCGAATCCTACTACTAATACAAATCCAAAACCTTATTCTCATGAAGGTTACAAATTTTGTACCATGTTTGGTTTATTTTCCCTGTACTGTAAAAGGTAAAAAAAAAAACTTTATTTAAAATATGTATTAAACATTTAGAGCTGACCATGCTGAGGGAAAGGCAAGTCCTCAGGGTGGATATAGATATCCCCGCTACTGTGAAGCTTAGTAGTGGACTCACTACTGACAAAGCTAAACACCTCAGGCTTCTATGCACAGGGATATGCTGATGACATTGCAGTCCTAGTTGGATGTAGACATCAAAATGTCCTATCTGACCTCCTAAATAATGCAACCAGAATTATAATGAACTGGTGCAAGAATAATGGACTTAACATCAATCCATAGAAAGTAAGCATTTGTATCTTCAGCTTGAAGAGGAAAATAGCCATTAAACTACCAACATTGAGGGAGTCCAGCTGAGCCAAAGTAAAACAGTTAAGCACCTAGGCGTTACGCTGGACAACAAACTCAATTGGGCTAAACATGTGGAACTCACGACCAACAAAGCCCTGAAGTCTCTATGGGCCTGCAAGAGGGCAATAGGCAAAGATTGGGGACTAAAGCCCAAAATGACATTTTGGCTCTACACCATGGTTATTAAACCTATGGTGTTATATTCCTCCCTGGTCTGGTGCCACAAGGCAGGGATAAGCATAAAACAAAACCCAGTTATACAAACTGCAAAGATTAGCCTGCGCTAATCCACAATAAGCGCACAACTGGCGCTATGAAAACTACACCCACCGCCACCATGGAACTGATGCTAAATTTAGCTCCACTGCACATGGAGGTGGAAGCGCAAGCCCTTAAGGCCTGCTACAGAATCGTGAAGCTGAATCTAACCTCAAAAGTACAAACTAACTGGGGACACTGGAAGATATTCCAAGAGCTTGAAAAGGATAGACTCCTATCCATGTTTTCTGACATTCAGATCAGGGGCTCATTGGAAACTAACTTTAATATCACTATAAAGGTCAACACACCACATATACCAAACAATGGCATATGCTGTTATACGGATGGCTCACTCACCAAAAGCGGGTCGGGTGTGGACATCTGGAGGAAAGATAAACCCAACGAAGGCATATTTGCCTCATTGAGGAATTTCACCACTGTCTTTCAATCAAAGGTACTGGCAATCAGCCATTGCGCCTTTGAGCTGCTGAAGGAACAACTGTCTGGGAAGACAATCACTATCTACACAGACAGCCAAGCTGCACTTGGTGCACTCAACAACATAGACATAAACTCCAAGGTTGTATGGGAGTGTAAAATAAGACTCAATAGCCTAGCAAACAATAACAGTGTGAACGTAGAATGTGTGCCAGGCCATACTGGCATACCAGGAAATGAGAATGCAGACACTCTAGCCAGAAAAGGATCCAACATCAAACCCATCACTCCCGAACCGGTGTGTGGCATCAGCAAAAGCTCTGCCAAAAGGAGGATAGAGGAGATCTATCGAGCCAAAACAAACCAAAACAATTTTGGATGACGCAAAACCTACGACATTCCAAACTGTTCCTAGAGAGTCCTTCTGCCAAGAGGAGCAGCGAGATACTAAATCTTGACAGGAATGCTATTAAAAGACTTACAGCTGTATACACCGGACATTGTAAGCTCAGAAGCCACATGCACAGGCTCAAACTAGCGGCATCACCTATTTGTAGATACTGCGAGAAAGAGCGTGAAACAGCCTATCACATAGTCTGCCTCTGTGACAGACTCGCAGCACTCAGATTCAGGATGTTTGGCCTGGACCGCATTACTGACCCCAAGGCGCATGAGGTAATGAATCCAAGCAGCCTTCTTAAGTTCACTGAGGTTCTGAAAATCAGACTCTAGGGCAGCTTGGAACCCAGGCAAGAATTTAGGTGCACAATAGGCCCATGTGGGCCGCGGTGCACTTGCCTCTTTAAAAAAAAAAAAAAAAAAACTATTTAGAGTATTTAGAGACAAGATATTTCATTTTGTTATCCGGGCTATATGTATATATGTATATATATATATATATATATATATATATAAATTATTTGATTTTTGTTTGAGTAATGTATAACATGAGCCTTTGAATTGACTGAACGACTCCAATTTCAACATTTTGCAGGAAAGCACTTTAAAAAATATTTCTCTTTTTCCCACCTTTTTATTTTGTATATATATTTCTCTAAAATGTTATGTTTTAATATTTCTGTCATACGATTAAAAGATAAAAAATATCAAAAATAAAATTTATTTTCCTCCAGGTTATCTGTATTTTCAATGTTTTTTTTTATTTGCTCACTGTGCTACTAAGGAATTTTTCTTTTTCATTAAATTTACTTTTATTTTATTTTTTGTTCAATTCTTCCTTTTTATTTGAAACTTAATTTGCTTAGGAATCTAGATGGTTTTGTTGACAATTCATTGCAGATCTGTAATGACCTTATTTAAAAATAAAAAGGAAAACTAATTATTTGTGTATAATCATGGGTAATTTAAAGAGAACAGCTGAAACTAAAACCATAATAAACCGAATATATGAGCTGTAAACTTATGAATGAACCATAGCCACTTGGCTGCCCATTCTCGAACTAACTTTTTTAATTATTAACCCGTCCGTCATGCACAGATGGGCTAATAACATATTGCGAGAGGGAGAAAGGGAGAAATTCCAGCCCTTAAATCTTCAATATCATGCCCTTCGGATAAAAATGAAAACCTTCATGGATAGGGGATGTAGGGCTACAAAACAATATAACTTTCCAGATGGTACCTTGAATCATTTTTGAGTTTTATCGGAAAGCACACTGTACACTTTGCTTTATAATATATATTGTATAATTATATTTCAGTATAATGGACAGAATCATGGTTTTTGCCTTTGTTAGATCACTTTGAAACACAGTTCATCTCAATCATAATATTTTGGTGTGCCTATTGTTATGTTTGCCTATCGGTTGTCCAAATTTACAATACATGTTAAAGTTTTCAGCATGCAGCTTTGCACACCATTAAACAAAGTAATTCAACTTTAACTACTTAATTAATTAAATTTAATTTAATTACTTGATTTAATTCAATTTAATTTAATTTATTAACAAAAAGTATATTTTTATTTTGCATATCATTCCAGTAAATGAAGTCTGCATTGAACGAGATGAAGCTGTTTCCAAATTAAGTACTATTCGTGCTGACTACCTTGTTCTGAAGGGGAGAAGCTCTGCCCTTGAGGATGAGCATGAAAGATTGAAAGAAGATTCTTCTGAAAGAATACCAAAGGCAGTACACTCAGCTTACATCACAGAGTGCAAAAGGTGAATTCAACCTAGTCTGTTTTAAATGATTTTCATCTTTTGAATGTGAATGAATTATTTGGGTTATAAAATAAAAACCTATTGCTCAGAGAATGAATTTAATTTAATGCTCTATTGCTAGATAATTTTTTTATTCGGTACCCCTACCTGGTCATACATTCAGGGATTACTCTATAAGTGGTACCAAACTATTCTAACCATAGTGGGAAGGTCGAGGTTTTATTCTGGTGGTCCACCATGAAATAAAAGTCAACCCACCAAGGGCGGATTTGAACCACTGCCATTAAACTTGATAATACTAAATCGGGTTGCACTCTAGCACCTTCATCCATCCTGGGCCTTACTAAATAAAATTAAAAATATGTATTTTTTGTTTAATTGCTTCAATTTTTAACTCCTAAATATGTTCTAGGGACCCCATTAGGCTTTTAATAACACAATACTCAATAAAGAGCTTCATCAATATGTTTTTGATGATTACTCTGTTTTATAATTAGTAAAATTGGCTTGTTACTCTGAGTCTTAAATCATACTGTGGTAGCATCATAATGATATAATTTGTTATATTTAAAAAAAATTAAATCCATTATCTATAATGACCTGTATATTTGGTTGAGTGTAGACATGATTGGATGGAAGGTGGAAGGATAATTTTATTTCATTGGTATTATTAATTTACTACCTGGTAGATAGGTGCTAAAACAGTACAATTTAAGACTCGGGGTAAAAAGCTAATTTGGGGTAATCATATATAATTAATAAAATGTTTATGCAAATATCTTGAAGATTGCTGGATGAACTGAAATCCAGGCATGCAGAAGAGAGAAATGCCTTACTAAATAGAATAGCGGATCTAGAAGAAATGGGGCCTCCTCATTTAAAGAATTCAATTCCTGCTATCATGACAAGACTAAAGTAAGTACCGTATCCTTTTTTTTCCATAGCCAAGCAGTATTATCTAATAAGCTTAACAAAATGCATTTTTGAGTTAATATTTTATTTTGGAATAGTAGCTCCTGGTCATGGCCTATTTTGAGAGGTTGTGTGACCATGATATTATCGAACTCCAACCGTGTCTTTTTCAGTTAAAGAGGGCCTTGATTGGCTTTATTTAATCCCAGATTTTGTCTCCTACTTGCTTTGCTTGCTCTTCAGGGATAAATAATTCCTTTGCTGCACTTCCAAAGTAGTACCTCAATTTTTTACCTTTTAGCCGAATTTCTTTATCTTCATAGCTTTTAGCACATGTATGCAAAAAAGACAGAGAAAAACACTTTATCAGGTTCAAAACAAATATCCCAGAAGTAGTAATATTTTTGTAAACTGGACTATTGGAAAGCCTGAGATTCCAATAAAAATAATGTATAATATAGCATATAATGTAAAATATTGCTGTGAAAAATTTTAGTATAACAAGCATTTTTTTTGTTGCTACGAGGGATTTATAAAATAATCTAAAGTCATGAGGATGAGCTATTGGCCCAAAACGATGTGTGGCCATGTTGTGCCATGCACCACTTCCTGGGCACCCCTAATTGTATTAAAACTAATTAAATAATAAAAAAAATTATGTTGGCTTAGGGAGACTGAAATGAAATTGGCAGAATCAGAAGAGAGGAGGTTGCGGTTTCAACGAAAACATGAAGCTATGAAAAAGAGAATGGATGGGCTTATAGAGTTTTCTAAGGAGTTAATCTTAGAGCATGAGAGTTTATTGAAAGGAGTCCATGGAGAAATACGCCTTAATGAAAATCTATCATCTAGAATAGATAAAATTAAACAACAGTTGAAGGTAAATAAATGTTTTCATCATGGTTTATTATTAAAGCGATGCAGATTAGAAACAGAATTTTTTCCCTCAATAAAATACTTATTGCTGTGCTCTATGTAATTTGGTGTTCTGAATCCAGCTTTAGTTTCAACTTTTAATGTGTGATCAGCTCCGATGATGAGTGGTTTTAAAAACTTTCCTCCTTTGAATAATAATGAACCCCTCATGCATATTATTGATTATTCATTTAGCAACTATATCACCATTTAAATCTGGACTGGATGGGCATTCGCTGAAGAAGAACTTTGACTTAATTTCATGAGTATTATATATTATATCTCCATTTCAATAAATTTTCTAAATATTAAGGTATAAACTTAATTTTCAATTGCTAACTCCATTCTAGGGATATAGGTTATTGATAAAAACCGTATATTGGTTTAATAATTTGCTTCCCCCACCCCTTCATTATGAATTAGCCAGTTTTAACATATAGAGCCCGCCACAGAAGAGATGAGCTGTGGGAGAGAGAGGGAAGAGGTTGCGCAGTAGCTTAAAGCTCCCCCACTACTCTCCACTTCCCCTCTCACGGCTCTCATTTCTAGACTAGGTAACGCTGGATTTTGCGTTATCTGAGAGGGGAAGTGAAGGAGTGGGTCATGGTGGGGGAAGCTGGTTGCGCGAACCCCCCACCCCTCACAGCTCATCTCTTCTGTGGCGGACTCTACAAAGAACTGTTTATTGTAATAACCACTTAAAACCTTTTAAATGAACCTCACTAAGTGAAGAAAAAAAACCTAGCTTTTAAATGGCTTTCCATCTAAAGATTTACCTTCTGAGGTCACAAATTACCCTTACAGATGATAAAAAATAATATCCCAAAATTTGGAGATAATTGGTTAATAGAAAATGAAGCTTTTTATTATATAGGTACTTTTTCTTAGTTTACTTACCTATTAACACGATAAAAAATCAAATTACTAGTCTTGGGAAGATAAGGAGAGCTTAAATAATTAAGAAGGAAAAAGTTAAAATCTTGGGAATAATATGGGAAAAACCTTTCTTTCTTTTTTTTTTTGTGAGACCTTTGGTTGCGCAGTGTGGACTTCTTACAGATATCAGTGTCGCTTGCGGGAGCACAGACAGCCTAGAGGGGGTAGCCCAAACCTCATTTTGCTGTGAGCAGGGGCAGACTGCCCAAAGCTCCATAACCAATCCCATTGGGGCCAATTTGGCAGTGTCCTTCCCACCGATGGCATCAGCTCTCTCGGGTTCAATGACAATGACAAACTGGTATAGGTCCAAGGATTATGGTAGCCCAGAGTCAGCAGGCCCCGAGGACCTATATTTCTTTCCCTGAAGCATACCGTCCTTGTACCAAACCTCCGGGCAGTAACCGATAACCTGGAAAACCACACCATGTTTCTCGATGGGATACACGGGGAAGGTACACAGGCTGACGGGTCTCACATACCCAGGGTGGGGGTAGGCTTGGACTGCGTAGCGTAGCGTTCATTGGCGGGTGGTCACCCGAATGGAGCGGTCACCCATCCAAGTACTAAACATGCTCAACATTGCTTAACTTTGATTACCTGTTGCAAGCGCCTTTGTCCACTTGGCCATTCCACCCCCCCCCCAAAAAAAACCTTTCTATATATATATATTAAATGTTTAACAGGGTTCTTGAGGTTCAGTCAATGATAAACAACTATATTATGGCGATGTTTCGAGTCTATATTATGTTCTAATAATCGTACAATGAAAAAACAGTTTGGAATACAATTATATCAGTTACATGGGTAAAATTTAGACTAAAGTTAACAGTCATATAAATATATAAAATAAATAGGTTGTATGACTGTATATAATTAAAATGATAAAGGTGTATGAATATACTATGTTGCTAATGGATATTTTTATATAAACCACATAGATGTATAGAGACTAACTATATTACTCTGATGTACAATGGCAAGTTCAGGACTGTAAAGGAATATGAAAGTAAATGGGTTCTTAGGGTTTTTCCTAACCTTTTAGTATTATTGGTTGTTGAAAAGTATGCGGGAATGACATTAGATGTGTAAGTTATTAAAATGTATAATAGTTTATTACTGTGATTTATTATATTATTTAACTGTATAATTAGTAAAATTAATCTGAGTGTATTAAAGTTGAATTACATGTGTTGAGATTTAGGATATCTGATTTCTTGTTTATTGCACGATTTTTATATTTTTCTATGGTTATCATTTCTTGAATATTTCCCTTAAAATTATTATTTTCATGGTGTATTATTTTAGGAGAATCGAATTTAAACGAATGATTTTTTTGCCTGTAATGCATAGTGAGAGTTGTTTGTGAGGGTTTTTTGTTAAAGAGAAGTGTAGCTGTATTTATGTTGATAGATACATCGTTTAAGATATTTTTTCGATGTACCGAAATATGATTTTCCACAATTATCTCCGCAAGGTATTTCATAAACTATATTAGATTGTAATTCTAATTTATCTGTATCTTTGGTTTTACTGTTTAATTTTCCTATGATGGATGTATTGCTGAATGTTACCATGTGATCATTTGTGAGTGTTTTAGCAAGCCTATCTGATAGTGTTTGTGAATAGTGTATGTAAGGAATAGTATCTTTTATGTTTGTTTCATGCTATTCTTGTTGTGGTTGATTTAGTTTGATTGCGTTATTATGTTATTATGTTAGTTTAGTGTTATTATTTTTTATATTTCTATATAGTTAGTTAGTCTCTATACGTCAATGTAGTTTATATAGCAATATCCTTCGGTAACATTGTTAGTATATTCATACACTTTCATCATTTGAATTATATACAGACAAAGAACCTATGTATTATATATATATATATATATATATATATATATATGTTAACTTCAGTGTAATTTTTATCTATGTAAGTCATATAATTGTATTCCAACCTGTTTGTTCATTTTAGGGCATGATTATGAGAACAATATAGTCTCGAAACATCACCATAACATAGTTTTTTATACCTCACTAAACCTCAAGAACCACATTATAACATATTATATGTATAAAAGTATTTCCAAATTACATGTAGAGAGATTTTAAATCTTAAATTGAGTAGCAGCTAGACCCCTTAAGGCTCATGTTGGTTATCTTGTTGAGGCCTTCTTATCAGAGGGTGATGACCTAGGCGGTGGGCAGGGCCTTAGAGGCTCCTTAATCACAGTGATAACCAGGAAAGAGGGGCCCATGGTGGACTGCCTCCTTCTCCCTGCGCATCCTGGCTATTCTACTGAATTTAGATCTTGTCATCATTTCGAAAGGCAAAGAAAGAAAAATGCATAAAGTATTCTCCACACTATCTCGATCGAGAAGGTAGATAGACTTTTGACTAGTCCAGATTACCTTGGTATATGTGTACTAGTCGACTGACATTGTCATAGTTTTTATTTAAGTATACTTCAAGAATGATTTATGCAGAAAATACTATAGTGATGCCTGCTGCGATTATCATTGCAGTTGATGGAATCCAACAAGATTGTCGTCCTAACCCATGGTTTTAAGCACAGCCCAGCCTTGCAGAATACTGAAAAAGAATATAGTAGGTACAGAGGAATTCATGAAGAATTTATGGCTGGATGAGGTTGACGTTTTGAACCTTTTTTTAAAATCAACAATTCCGATTTCAAAAAATTATTGAACAATATAGCACCAAAAATGATTAAAAAAGACATGTCATTCTGTCTCGAATACCTCCTATTCAAGTGAATTAGGGCCATGCAGAAAGGATTGGTCTTCTGTTTGGGTTATTTTTGGTTCAGCCCTACATGTTTTGACACAAACACACTCAATCTACATCATTTCACATAGTGTGGGCATGGCCGATTACTTTGTTTCATTGCCTTTCTAATCCCCACTCTTTTTTTTTTTTTTTTTTTTTTTTTTTTTTTTTTTTTTTTTTTTTTTTTTTATCAAATGGTTATTTCTTTGGTTAGAGGATTTATATAACTAATCTTTTTATTACCGATAGCAAAAAATAACCAGTTTAATCCTTCTTGCTAAGTAACAGGTTATCAGTTATAACCAGCCTGTTATTGACATTCCTACTATATTCCATTTTTAATATATGGAAACTTCTGTTTTAAAAATAAGAAATCAACTTTTTCTGGTGATTTTTAAGATTACTAAAAATTTAATTTATTTGATATCATTGCTTAGTAGCCCATAGCTTTTGTTGCTCTTCAATAACAGGTAGCCAAATTAAAAAAAACTGCACAAAAAATGATTGACTACATTCATGGTAGATCCAAAAAATTGACTGTGTAACTATATTATGGTGATGCCTATCATACTTAGTAAGAATGCAGTAACTTCCAATAAATATTATTTGAGATTTTTTATTAATTTAATCATGTTTTCTAATTAGTATTAAAACTGTTTAAAATACAAAAATAAATAATTCTGTCCACTTTAATGTATACAATGCAATCCTCACTGATAATGTTCTTGGTAGAAATTGTGTAATTAGTGGCTTTTTTGATAGGAGCTATACAAGATACTGCCTTCTTGCCAAGCATGATAGTTGTCATTACAGAATTTAGTGTAACTGGAATTTCACATATAAATTATTGGAGCTTGAAACAGTACACAAAGTTTCTTTGACTTGAGAAAAACCAGCATTAAATTTTTTATTATGGCCTAATAAGGTACTGCTAAAATCACATTTGAGAATGATGACTTTAATCAAGGAGGTGTGGTGGAAGAGAAAAGAAAAAAAAACTGTTCTGAAGGAGAAATTTTGTTTGACCCTCAGAGAAAGGTATTGGCCGTGAACTACTATAGTTATCCCACAGAATTATGCCCAAAAGGAAAAGGAGCTTCCTGAAAAAACTAAATAGCTATGGAAATTTACATTCATATTATATGTACACCTAATGGTAGAGAGTAAAAATGAAAAGGATGTAGGGTATAAAAATAAAACAAATGATAAAAGATTTGTTTATAATAAATTAATCTAATGCTCTTATAGAAAAGCAATTGAGACATATAATTGCCTAAAGGTGTGGATGTCTAAGGCAAATACCTATGGCATTAAAAGCAAACTCATCACTATTAGGACTACATGTCTTGAATGAATATAAATTATTCCTGTCTTTATATTTTTATAATTAGATTTTTCATACATGTAACTCAGATATAATTATGGTTTTTCCTAGGGTGTTGAATTAGAGACACTGGAGCAAATAAAAGTGCTTGATGAAAATATCTGCTCACAAGTGGAAAGGGTGAATCGAGTTCAAACTGAAAAGAATATGGAGTTTTTAAAGCTTAAGGAAGAGTTGCTATCTAAAGATTCTAAGATTAAAGAACTGAAGAATGCAGCTAAGTAATTATCGTGAAATTAGGTGAAGTACTTTGCCAATTAGTGTAACTAATATGCTCAATGTTTTAGAAACAGAGAAAAAGAAATGAAGCTAGTTTGGGAAGCTGCTATTCATGAAAAGAAGAACTAAACTGCGACAAAAAAAAAGGCCTAGGTGGTCAAAAATCTTTCTTCTATTTATTTGAAGTAAAACATCAAAATATTAATTTTTTACAACGCTTTTAATACTTCCTGTTTTTATAAAATAATAAAAGTAACGTGATTGTTGTTTTTTGTTTTGTTCATCCCTCCTTTAATCACCTGCTGGTTGTTTTCTTTAATATAATATATAATTTTATGAAGGAAATATTTTTTATTGGAATTCTATAATAATAACATTGTATAAAAGATAGCATATAAAATATACATATAAAGTAAATAGAAAAAATATATAAAATAATAAAAAAAAAATATGTAAAATAAGGATATTGTTGTAAATAATAATCATGTCTGCATTAATTTAAGATTAAGATGCTTTAGTATAACATTACAGGAAATGAATAGTAAGCTTTTTAGTCTTTGAGCATAGGTCCTTCATCTGTTCCTGTATAAGTGTTTGGGCATTAAATTTTAATCCTACAAATGTTTGAGCCTGTTAAAATTACTTGTTTAATAATGACCTAGAATGGTCAAAACTAATAATATATCAATATTAAATATCTATAATCTATAAGGTGCGAAAGAGTATTGAGGTAACTATAGTTATTGAGGCCAATATATATTCTGACCATGGTTAATATGCTATATATACCCAAGTATGCTGAGGGAGGCAATACTGTATCTGTCGGTGTGGTGGCAAGCTTGGATAATCAATGCAGAGTCTACTATCGAATTTGAACGCCCTCCATAAATTAAAAAATAAACTCCATAAATGCAAAAATGTGTGAGATTGGGGGAAGGTGATCATTGAAGATTTGGCTATGTTGCGACCATGGTGCCATAATGGTAGCATGCCCCGCATGTTACACAGGAAAACCGTCCAAGTCCTGTCCAGGGCCACTCTTTTCTCTTCAAAAAAAAAAATTTAAGTTATTGAAAAATTAAAGAAAAGTGGTAATTCACAAGAAAAATAATTAAAATTGTATATATATATATACACATCAGTTAAGCAGTGGGAGGAGGAGCCTGCTTATGGAGCTGAATCTAATTATCTCGCTCCCGAACCAACAACTTTCCCCTCCAGTCCAATCCTATCCAATCAAAGGCCTCTTAAACTTTGATTTCCTAGGCCTGCCCCAAGGTCTTCTACCTATGACGCTGGTCTTGTATGGAGCCATACAATATAATATTGGCCACCCGATATTCAAACCATCTCAACCAGTGTTCCTTAATGCTATCAGCTATATGTTGTATGCCCAAATTAGATCAATTCATTACATTTCTTACCCAATCCCTTCTGGCTTTTTCCATCAATTCTTCTGAAGTATTCAATAGTCTGGAGCTGACTCATATGTTTGTATGTGACAGTCCAAGATTTGCTTGAGTACCTTGGGTTAAGGAGGAAGGTATTGTAATAGACAAAACCATATGATTTTGCCTGTTACAGTATTTTTAGATACACCTTTCTGGGAACATCTCTCTTGCCAATAAACCCTGTTGAAGCACCTTCCTGCACATTTTATTTGTTACTGAATCTCTCCATCTATTCAACCATACCAAATGTTTCCACCTGTTCCTCAGGTCTTCTTTTAAGGCTATTAATTTCTTCCTCCTGATCATTTCCAACTTAAATCTTCAGCAAGTTTGAGTTTTTATTTTGTTTTGTATTCCTCCACATAATTCTCTTCTCTTTTTTCTATCATGATAAGTCCTATCATGTGCTATAGAAATGCTTAATTTTTTTAATTTATCCCTGACTTCAAAAGTTTCATCTTTTCTCTTTATGATACCATTTTTATTAGAATACGAGTAGGACATGGAACCTGCTCACCTTTACCTACCCTTCTGTCTTCAATCTGAAATTTTTTCTTCTGTTATATTCAGTTCAGTTTTCTCCAATATATCGTTTATATTAATATATACATCTCAAAAGTAATGATATGTTTAAAATGCCTACAAAAACCGTAAAAATACTATTTAGTAAGAGTTCATTTTTATTTTTATAATCTTATTTCATTTAATCTTTATTTTAGAAAGATTAAAGGTAAAATCCTATGTATATAAATTATGTATGTAAATTATTTTTATGTGAAGTATTTGATACCCATGTATCATTATTATGTAACCTAACCAGGCTCTATTTGCATGGGAACTTACCCTAAAGACAAATAAATCTACTATATATCTATCTTGATGATTTTCTTGAGAAAAAAAGAAATTTTGGGTTTGGTTTTTAATCCCAACATTAAAAAAAACAAATAAATAAAAAAATCAGCCAAGACTTTCCTTCAGTGCTTCATCGGAAAACAGAAAACCTAGTTCTCTTCGATTTTCAAAATTTTTAAATTCAGTCAGTCATAAGATATTCCAAACTTCGCAACCTCACTATACCAAATAGAATTTTAAAGTGGTTCCTCCCATACTATTAAAAATATATCATTTTCCCTCTTACTAAACTTTCGTAAGGAGGGTCATTTTTGTAAGGAGTCATCACTCACTACTTTTTGAAATTAACTAATTGAAGATTTTGAAGAAAAAATAATAGCGGCAGGAAATGCAAACATTTAAATAATTCATTGTATTAATTATTCATAAAAATAATTCATTGTATGATGAATGCAGTAAAATAAATTAGATCTCATTGGGTCTTGGATTGAAGAAAAAAAAAAAATACTACAATAAATTATTCTTTTTCTCTTGGTCAGCACAGTTAATTGATTGGTTACATAGTTTACCAAAAATAGGATGATTAACGGTTTACTACTCCAAAACCATTTTTTATCTTAAAAACATTTATTTATATCAAAATAAAACTTCCTAGGTTAATGTTATTCTAAACCTAGAAATAAAACCATATCTGGAACTTGAACTCAAAAGTAATTTAACGAAATTAGTTATATTCTTTTAAAATTTTTTATTGATTTTACAATAGTGGTCACTGAAAAATAGATAAAGTACAATTCCATGGATTAGAACTGTAAGATATAACAAAGAACTAATTGTAAAATCTTTTTTCAGAGCCATATCCCTTATAATTACAAGATAATATCTAAAAATATAATGTATTTATATTGATTGTTTTTAATAACATTATATATTAACCCAAAGTAAATATTCTATGATTAAAAATCACAAGTTTTTAATTATTAAATTCTATTTATCACAAATTGAATTATTATGAAGCACTAATTTTAAGCTTTTAGGCCAAGCATAGAAATTTGAGGGCATTTATACTGGCTGAGTATCAAACCCAGAATTAGTACAACACAGCCCACTGCTGGGCAGTAGTGTGAATCAAAAAGTTAATTCCAACAAGCAGTTCAGAGCCGTTATGAACTGCCTGTTGGAAACAACCTATAGTACATAGTATGGTGCCAGATAAAGCAAAGGAATTTATGAGTAATCAATCAATTGAGAAATTCGTTGACTTAATTTTTTTTTCATGTTGGTATTCATAAATCAACTTTCATTTATTTTAAATTATTGAACAATAATCTTTCTGAATTTGATATTAAGATGTTTTTCAATCTGACTAATTTCCATGGATCAGGTAGAGAGGTATAGACTGCGTCTGCAATGGTTTCAATATGCTGTACCTATGTTATAGTTTGATTAGAATCGTGTTTCACATGAGCTGTGCCAGGCACTGGGTTCAATATGTGGTGGGCGTAGTTTATTTAAATAAAGCTGTGAATTTGCATGATATAACTTGCAGTGATAAAAATATAATTTAAAATATGTATCTCTAAAGGTCTTCCTTCTAAATTCTGTATTATTATTGTTGTTTGATGTTCATTTTCTAATATAGTTTAAGTGTCAAATATCCAAAGCAATTCCAGTTTAGATTTTCATACATAAAGTGTTGCATTAACTGTAAAAATGTTTTTCTAAGACAGAAATTAGATACATGGTTTCATGACTACAACACTTCTCCTAGTTATTTTATAGCTGCATAAAGAATCAACTTCTGATTTCTGTAATTCCTCTTTATCAAATATATTGCTTTTTTATATTTTATTGGTTCTCACTTTTCCTTATAAGAGTAGCATACTTCGCCAGAAGCTTAAATGATACTGCTTTTCTTCATCATTACTTTTTGTGCCTTTCAAAAACTGTCATTTAATCTTCCTTTTTTTTGTTTAATGAGTCTGAGACCTGCAAACAGGAATAGATCCTGACCATTTCCCTGTCTTTAGGCAGCGTATCTTTGCTGGACCAGACATTATGAGCCCTTCATCACATCTGAAATCAAAACAGATTAAATATTACCATCTTAATACTTTCTCTACTTAACCAATAAATATTTCTACTTAATTAAATTCAATACACCATAATACAATAGAAACAAATAATTGTAATTAATTTAGTCTTCGAACTGGTGCCAGCCTTAGATTTCTGGCTGTCAAACCTCTCAAAGTGAGGTTTTGACCTGATCCTCTGAGTCACTAGTATTTTGTCAAATTGCTCAAAAATAGTTGAGTCACAAGCCCACTTATTTTATAGTTTTATTATTCAAATTTATGTTTTATATTATCAAGCTTCGCTAACTTATGTTTTTTTTTTTTTAAATATAACCTTATAAATTTAAGTACATAATTTTCTTTCTTTTGTTCAATATGTCCTCCCATATGTTGAAGATAGAAAAACTATGAATTTTTCCAATTTTGTAAATAAATTTTTGTTTCACTAAGATAAAAGAACAAAAATGTTTCAATAATTTAATAAAAATAAATAAGTACAGATTTGAATTTAGAAAGCATAGAAAAAAAACCATTGATATCGCTAAAAACAATGATTCACTCAGTGCCCCACACACCTACTGGTGTTACTATTAGAGGCACATTTACTAGAAGGTTAAGAAAGTATTTTTGATGCTTTTAGCCTGATACATCTTTAGTATTTAAATCTATTCATGCAGGAATCAGCTATTTAACCTTTTATTTTTTGTAGCACAGCAGGACACATATCACACTGGAATAAAAATGAAGAATTCATAAAAAAACAATATAGAGGGAATCGTGCTGGGTGACTGATACTCCTTCCCAGGAGATAAGAAGGATTGCTATTAGCCAAGATATAAGAGTTGACGTAACTACTGCTACTATGTAGATTTATCTTTACCTGAATTCAATGACCTCATCAATGCTGTAATAGAACTTTACTAGTGACATTCTTCCACTAATGACAGTCCCAGGATATGAACAAGCTTTCACACCTGAAAATATTTGTAGTAAATTATTAAAAATCTTAACAATCAGTTAAAATAGGTGAGATTTATTATCTTATTATACAAAGCCAAATATAACCTAAAGTTTCTTTTCTTGAAGGTTATCAAATTCCTTAAAATATAAGGTTCTAACAGGAAATTGAACTTATTAAATATAGGTAACTACGGATATGTGGTTTCCAAAACTAATAACAGTCTGAAGGAGCTGTACTTCTCTTATCATCTATCTCTTGCCTGGACAGACAAATCAGTTATGACATGGCCTCTCATCAATACATTGAATGGAATATCAATTAAAGGAAATTAAAGTCCGAGATCTTGAAAGAGATGAAGTCCTATGGGATCATGGGCTTATGTGTAATAAGGAAGAAAGGACATAAACCCATCTACTTGGGAGTTATTGCTGGATTAAGAGCAAAGGAAGGACTAGGATTATAATGAAGGAAAGCCTATTCACCAAAGTCAAAATCTCTATCCCATGAATGAATGCCCTAGAAACTAAGAGAAGATTGACATAAATCAACTCCTGATGCATGAAATTAAAAAGGAGTATGCAGGACTTCTTAATTAAAAGCTTCAGGAAACTATTATGCTTAGAAATTAGTGATGGGTTGTAACAGAAGTGATGAAAATTTGTATATAGTAAGTATATATAATGAAAAATGCCGAAGTAATTTCAGAATTATGGTCTTGGAGATATTTGAAGGGTATTATAAACTTCCAGCTAGAAAAAGAGTATGTAATCAAATTTTAGTTTGTGGAAAGCTCTGGTAGGAAAGTTGAACGTGAGGGCAAAGTTTTGGTCTTTGCGATATAATCCTCATACAGGACTCAAAAACGAATCTCCAGCAATTAGTAATTAAATGGGAGTCCGAACTGTAGTGAAAGGATATGATGAAAGTGGTAAGAATAAAGTGATGCACAAGTGGTAGCGAGTTTTACTTGTGATTGGGAAATCTAGGTTCAAAGCCTGGCCAAGACCAATCTTATCTCTTCATAATTAAACAATTTAAAAATTTTATAGAGTGGTCAACACAAGAAAATAATTGAATTGAATGTGTTTTTTAATTTACAGTTAGAGTAACATTGAAATCACATGAACCTTAGGTGTTAAAAATTCAATACTTCATGTTCTACAGCAGTCAATCTGTTGATCATGTATGTTCTCAACTTACAATTAGGTGGTGATGCACTCCATCTACCATTTTCCTGACAAGCAACCACAGGCTGGCCTTCCATCATGAAGTCCGTAGCACATGTAAAGGTTGCTAGATCTCCTGCTTTGTAGACACCGTTGGATCCTCCTTGTACCCAACCATTTTCTGGTCTCCCTGGGTCACCACACTCTACCTCTGCATGTATTAAATGTTATTAACATCCATTCTATGGGTTATTTAAATAATATGTATTATTCACTTCTCACCCTTGCAGGTGGGGAACGGCTGAGCCCATTCTCCGGAGGCTTGGCAAGTTGAATGTGATGGTCCTACAAGGGCATGACCTGGACCACAGGAAAACACTACCCTTCCTCCCACTTCTCGAGATAACACAGAACTTCTTAAGTTAGCATCCTGCAAGTTTGTGAGATCAGGGCACTCCATGCCTATATAAGCAAAAGTATCAACAGCTCATGAGAAAACTCCAATTTACAACCAAAAATAAATGAATGATAATATTAATAAAACTTGTTTGATGTAGTTTATTTATTTATTATAGTATACATGGAAAAGCATACATTGATTAGAGATTTTAGAAACGAATAGAAAAATTTATTCAATTTATTTATTTTTTAAAAAATTTTATGAATATTTTGTTGGTGAAAATGAACAGGTCAAAGAGACTTGAAACCTCTTCAACTTTAATGGGTGTTAAACAATAGCTACTTAGATTTTATTCTTAAATTTAAACACATTTTAAATTTATTCTGAAAAGCGTTTAGTATTAACTATCTTGGGTGGGGAAGGGGGGGGGGGGGGGGTTAACATAGTTGTTTTTTATTTTAATTTACTAAGTAATTCATCTCCAATGTTTGATTTTTTCAACTGAAGAACCTTCCAATAGGTGCAAGGAAATTATGAAAAATTTTTTTCATTATCCATAACTACAGCAGAAATTCAGATAGAAAATTTAATCAAAAATAATTTTGAAAATAAAATCAAAAGTAGTTTTATTAAAAATAAGAAAACTTTATATAACTAATATTCTCTACTGAGAATCAAATTTCTAATTACTTTGTAATTTACTTATTATAATTACTAATTATATTTAATGAAAATAAAAAGCTAAATATGCACAAATAGGTATATGTTATTATAATATCACAAATATGTAAGATGATAAAAGTTTTGAAAAGACCAATATTTAAGATAAAACCACATGACTACATTTAAATTAACATTTAGAACATATGTTACACAACACTTAAAGTAAGTTCATGTATGTATTTATTATTTGAATAGTAGAAGTGAGAGATAGTCAACTGTTCTTCAATTACGATAGGTTAAATGATAGTCAGTATTTTCAGTTTACAATGATTTTATTGTGGTAAGCCAACGTTTCGATCCAACTTGTGGATCTTCATCAGGGCTAAAAGAAAACAAATATATGAGTATCTATGCTAGAGGGTGACAATAAATGGATACATAACAGAACTGATAATAATATAGAAGATGGTTTATACTTGAATATTAAAATAAGTGGCAAGTTAACAAGATAAAATAGAATCTGATATTTACCTACTGAGTCCAGGTGGATACTTAGACGAAGATTAAGGTAAAAATAAGGTGAGAGGAAACGTTGGCTTACCACAATAAAATCATTGTAAACTGAAAATTCTGACTATCATTTAACCTATCGTTATTTATTATTTGATTCATTAATGTGAACATGGGAAGACTAGTTAATTAAGTATGAATAAAGGAACAACACATATCTTTGGTGGGATAGAAGGGACAAAAACTTTAAATAACTTATAGAAGCTAGTATTTGAAACAAAATTTCCTATTAATTTTTGGGTGAAGGTTCAGAATAATTCTTTAATATCTTATCCAATTTCTTTTCCAATTTTCCTTATTCTTCCATGGTACTGAACCGCAAGGAAGAGACCCTGTCTACGGTTGGGTTTGGCTTTATTTACATCATCATACATTTATATACGATGATTACTAACAAGTTCAAGTACCGTAAAATGAGGTGACATTGTGACTAATGGGGTGACTTTGTGACAAGCCTATTTTTCTATAGTTTTTGAAATTCCCTCCTTAAAAAGAATCATGTTAGGCAATTCAGTGTACTTGTCAGTTGGTCAGTAATGTGCTGTAACCTACTGGCCACATATGGACCTCTATAACTTCATTTATTCCATTTACCACGGTGCTTTATTTCAAGGTTTCAACAAAATGAAAAAAATCAAACATATATGAAATAAAGCACCATGGTAAATGGAATGAAAGAAGTTATATGTGGCCAGTAGGTTACTGGCCAACTGACAAGTACACTGAATTGCCTAACCTGATTCTTTTTAAGGAGGGAAATTCAAAAACTGTAGAAAAATAGGCTTGTCACAAAGTCACCCCATTAGTCACAATCTCACCTCATTTTACGGTAAGACTAGTTTTAACACTGATTTATGCCGGCTATTGTTAAAGGCGGATATTTAATATAAAATAAATAATCGAGCCTTTAAAGGATTTATGGAAAAGTATACCGGGCAGAAAATGGCTTATCGGGCAGAAAATGGCTTATCGTACGACCCTTCGAAAAAATGATGTGAAAGGCATTTGTAATGCAATGTTTGGGTCTCCATGAAACATTGGCGGATCCAGGGGGGGGGGGGGGGGCTGTGGGGACTGCAGTCCCTCCATTTGGAAATTTTTTTGTCATTCAATGATAGAATTTGACTTTACTTAATGTAAGGAAGCAAGTTAAAGAACAAATAATGTTCAGAACAAGTAGAATTTCAGTTGTGGGAAAGGAACGTAAAGGTAAAAAAGCTTATTAGCAGATCCAAATGAAGGGCTCTGGGGCTGCAGCCCCCCCCCTTTACGATCGGCTGGATCCGCCCATGCGATGAAACGACGAACTCCCAAGTAATATATGTGGCAAATATAATCGTTGACAAACTCGTGAGACACTCCTACACACACATATTTACTCACCTGCAATTTTTTTATTAGGTGCGAATATGGTAGTATAGCAAGATTTTTCAACGACTGGATTGGTCTTCTTTGGAATGAAAATAAATGTGACAAAGTTTTGTCCCTACACCTACCCCCCTATTTTTGGCCTCATCCAATTTCCATCACCGATAGTTAGCTTCTACCCTTTGAGCCGTGACTACGCTCGATTTTTTTAATTTTATTAATATTTCTATTTAATTAGTCCTATCTATTAGTCTGTAGCATAATGATGTAGATTCCACGTATGTAATCCATTACACTTTTTAAGCGCGGCGCCTTGATGAAAACATTTAAATAGTCAGGTGGATACTAACCATTCGAAGTGCTAAATAAACTAATAAATGTGTTAAAAATCTGAAATGCAATGAATGAAATTCGTGTGCAAACAAATAAAAACTTTTTTTAATTTAAACTTTGCACTTTTTAAGATGCAGCAAAAGATATGATTTCTTATAATTATAAGTAATTAATTTTAATGCTGATTGTAGACATAAATATAAAGTGTATATAACTTGAGACGGTAAACTGAATTTCTTTTGGATAATGGCCCGCTCTAAATGTTGATTCTACATCAGCAATAGAACGCTCTCTAAAACACGATCTATTTTACTAGGCTAGTAACTTCATTTTTTTTTTTTTTTTTTTTTTTTATCTCATTCCATAAAAAAGTTGGAAACTAAAAATATGGCTCATGTTGAAAGCTTGGAAATTTAGCAAAACATAATTGAGAAAATAAATGAAACAACGGAACCGTTGTAAAACAAAAAATAGAAGATGTTTTTAAAAAAATCCTGGACTTGACGACTTAAAAAATATTGCATGCCAGCACAAAGGAGATAACCCCGTGAAAGATTGGCCCTTGATTTTAAAGAGCTAAATGCTTTTAAATTCGCACCCGTCACGTCCGTCAGTCGACGTGGGAAGATAACAAAACTTTACTTCGACCAAATCGTTGTCGATCTTAGAATGCATCTTATTTGCAAAGCTTTTGATTGTGAAGAAGAGGAAGTTTAATATGTGTTATTACATTTTCAAAAATTTTTTTAACTACGTTTTTTTTTTTTTTAAATTTTGATATTTTAAAAGTATTTTAAATGTATATAATTTTTCAAGTGAATACTTAACTTTTTAAATATTTTAATTTTCAATACATATTTTTATTTCTTTTTTGTGTCCATATTTTTATTACATATAGTATATATTTATACACACACACATATATATATATATAAATATATATTTTGATCACGTAAAAATCCTATCCCTAGTAATGACTATCGTCAAAATTAAAATTATATATTTTTGATTTAAATCATAAATTTGAAAGAAACATTAATTTTTATTAACGATATTAACTACGTTACCAAGGGCGTCCGCAGGATTTCGTCTAGGGGGGGGGGCAAGTTGGTATTCTTGTCCGCTTTGCCCACTTAGTCCTGATCCACGGGAACCACTTGAATTAAGACCGGCTCATTTTTTGACATAATCACCATTGAAAAATATCCGTTAAATGGGCCGATCGGAGAGGTTGGAGAAGTGTTTCCGGGAGACGATGGAATAGGGAGAGTTACCCTTGTTTGGGTGGTTAATGGATAGTACAAGAGACCGGCAACCTAGCTTTAACCTTTGCCGTCACATAAATAATTATTTTATTTATTTTTATTGTATATAGTTAATACATGTGTTTATTTGTATGGTGATGGTTCGGTTTCGTTTAGAAATATTTTAAGTAACCTTATCTGAGCATAAATTTTCGGAGGCGGGGGGTGTTTGCGCCGAAATTATAAATTTAAAATTGGTATTTGATAGCTATGGGAGGTGCTGCTCTCTCGCGGGCCAATTCGAATAATTTTATATCGTGAGATTTTTAGTCAGTCTGGAAAGTGCTGAAACCTCGTTTGTTTGGAAGCCATCAGTGACGCAGTTTCTAATTCGTTAGCCGCATTGTTCGATAAAGCTTAGGAAAACACCTGATTATCGTCTGGGTAAGTACCGATATCGAATTTCACAATCATCATTTGAAGGTTCATCAACCTAATCCTTTGATGTATTATCAAATTCCTTCTCCAATTTTCCTTATTCTCCCATGGAACTGAACCTTAAGGAAGAAACCCTCTGGAAAGTTTAGATTTATTTAGATTATCATACATTTATAAAAATTATAGTCCATGGCTAGAACAGTAGTGTTAAAAGTAGAGAAATTGGTGGTGGTGCAGTCACAAAAGTAGTAGCAAGAATATGCAGGATATATTATAAATTTTGTCGACTTTTCAACCTAATATTTAGATTATTGTATACAGTCACTGCAAATATCTCTGATGAAGACCTAAAACTCGAAAAAATCGTGATAAACAATCGTGAAATTATATGTTCTGAGTATTATTGTTGCTTCTATTGCAAATGCAATCCAACTAATTTCTGTAATATTTTAAATAATTCTCAGTTTGGTGAATTCTGTATTTATTACTGTAAAAGGTTACATTTTATGATGGGCTTCACTGAATGCATTCACACAGACCTATTTTTTTCCACTGCCAGTTGCAAAATCTAGGAAGATGTTCAATTGCACTTATGGTATTTACAAATGCACAACTGGCAGAATTATGATTTATTTTAGCATTTCTTTCTAGTTTTTTTATTGATCATAATATTAATTCCAATAGAAATTAATTCCATTTTTCACATTCTGGAAGAAGCCCCTTATGCACCTTAATAAACCTCTATGCATAAAGTGCACTCACATTTAGAGCATTAGTCTATTAGTCCATGTCAAATAAGTCCAGCTAGCAGACTCTTAGTGCGGGGCTAATATTTTCCATTCACAAATTATAGAAAAGAAGTTAAAATATTACAATGAAACATGCCAGCGCAAGTAAATAATTAGGTCCCAAAGTAAACAAAATGAAAACTATTTAGGAAAAAAAAAGCTTGCTCCTTTTTTATCATTCAATGATCAACAATTCAGGTATATTTAGCAAAAACATTACAGATGTGCAACTTTTCTGTTTATTAATTTATTTTTTGAAGAGAAAAGATTTGGCTCCGCCGGGAGTCGAACCCGGGTCTCCTGCGTTACATGCGAGGATGCTAACCGCTACACCACAGAGCTCGGCTCAAGGCAGAGCAAATCCTTCCTCTTCACTGAAACCTACTCCCCCTATCTCACAAGTTTTGCGAGTAGTAGCGGGAGGTGGACAAATTTTGTCCAATTTATGATACTTATTGACATAAGTCAATTTTTTAAATTATTATAATTAATCCAATCTTAAATTGTGGTTAACCACCAATTTTAAATTATTTTTAAATAATTTATTTTTTGAAGAGAAAAGATTCGGCTCCGCCGGGAGTCGAACCCGGGTCTCCTGCGTTACATGCGAGGATGCTAACCACTACACCACAGAGCTAGGCTCAAGGCAGAGCAAATCCTTCCTCTTCACTGATACCTACTCCCCCTATCTCACAAGTTTTGCGAGTAGTAGCGGGAGGTGGACAAATTTTGTCCAATTTATGATACTTATTGACATAAGTCAATTTTTTAAATTATTATAATTAATCCAATCTTAAATTGTGGTTAACCACCAATTATAAATTATTTTTAAATAATTTATTTTTTGAAGAGAAAAGATTTGGCTCCGCCGGGAGTCGAACCCAGGTCTCCTGCGTTACATGCGAGGATGCTAACCACTACACCACAGAGCTAGGCTCAAGGCAGAGCAAATCCTTCCTCTTCACTGATACCTACTCCCCCTATCTCACAAGTTTTGCGAGTAGTAGCGGGAGGTGGACAAATTTTGTCCAATTTATGATACTTATTGACATAAGTCAATTTTTTAAATTATTATAATTAATCCAATCTTAAATTGTGGTTAACCACCAATTTTAAATTATTTTTAAATAATTTATTTTTTGAAGAGAAAAGATTTGGCTCCGCCGGGAGTCGAACCCGGGTCTCCTGCGTTACATGCGAGGATGCTAACCGCTACACCACAGAGCTCGGCTCAAGGCAGAGCAAATCCTTCCTCTTCACTGATACCTACTCCCCCTATCTCACAAGTTTTGCGAGTAGTAGCGGGAGGTGGACAAATTTTGTCCAATTTATGATACTTATTGACATAAGTCAATTTTTTAAATTATTATAATTAATCCAATCTTAAATTGTGGTTAACCACCAATTTTAAATTATTTTTAAATAATTTATTTTTTGAAGAGAAAATATTTGGCTCCCCCGGGAGTCGAACCCGGGTCTCCTGCGTTACATGCGAGGATGCTAACCACTACACCACAGAGCTAGGCTCAAGGCAGAGCAAATCCTTCCTCTTCACTGATACCTACTCCCCCTATCTCACAAGTTTTGCGAGTAGTAGCGGGAGGTGGACAAATTTTGTCCAATTTATGATACTTATTGACTTAAGTCAATTTTTTAAATTATTTAAAAATAAATTATTTAAAAATAATCTTTTTGAGAACAATGTGTCTTGTATTTAACTCAAAGGTGAGTCAACTGAATAACTTTGGTGACTAATTAAATTAAGTGGAAACAAAAAAAGTAAGGTTGTTAGGAACAATTAATCTTTTAAAAACCCAAACCTATGACTCCACTGAAGCACTTTGGTGACTAAACAAGTTAATTATGCTTATTTAGTCACTAAATGTTAATTATTATACAACACAGTTAAAAATTACTGACAATTCAGTATCAGTTCATAAATTTAGACTAAGAGATTGATGGGATGATTTTTTTCAATTTAGGGTCAAAGAGGTTAAGTGGAGGTGGGAATACAGGCAGTGATGGGTTATGCCAGCCGCAAATTTCTGTGTTTGCTAAGCCTTATTTTATTACTTAAAAAATAATAAAAATAAGGTGATATGGGCACGTTTTGCCAACGGACTAATTACTTTGGCCCCTTCGATTGCTAAAACATTGCAGGCCGAAATGACAAAAACGTGGAAGACCACACAAACGGTGGATGGAAGATGTCAGAGAAGACATGGCTGCCAGAGGCCTCACTGAGGAGGGCACCGGAGACAGGGACATCTGAAGAAATTGTGTGATGAGGACCGGAATGTGACCTATGTGGCATAATCCGAAATAAAAAAAAAACAATAATGGATGACATAATTATTTATGCCACATTCAACAAATTGATTTCTTAATCCTAATTGTTGAAGGTGTTTCATCTTAGAAATATAAGATATTTCTGCATTATGGCTACTATAAGATTTTTCATAAAATACATCACTCACTTTCACAAATAGGAAGTGGACTAGACCAATTACCACTTGGTAAGCATATGAGTTGGTGAGCCCCAATGAGAGAGTTCCCGTTCTGGCAGTTAAGATAAACTATAGTTCCCATTTTAGTTTCCTCTGTACTCACCTTGAGACCTCTTCTATTGGGTAGAGGTGAGCAATGGACAGCTGTAAAAAGCATATAATTCAATATAAACAAATATTCAATCATCGCATAACTATATTTATAAATAAAGTGTATTGAATGTAATGCTAAATTTAAATCAACCCATTTAATTTTTTTAAATTTCATTCTAAATATCTAAGATTTTCATACTTATCATTTTACAAAATCTGATAAATAAATCTGCTTCTACAGAAGAAAAGGACGAATCTGAAAAATAGGATTTCTACAGCAAACTAGAAAAGGTACAAGAGTTCCAGAATATGATGCGAAAATAGTGATCAAAATCATACAGATATGTCGTATCATAGAGACATCGATGTTTTCTACTTGTCAGACCAAAGAATAAAGCATCGAAAAATGAATGCTTTGAAAATGAATGTAAAGAAACTATAAATAAAAGAAATCAAGCAAGATTTTTAAGGAGCAGGAGTTTTTAACTCCTAACAAGTACATGAAACTCTGTTGAGAAATACTAAAGGCTCCGGAATATGGCCAACTCCCTATGCAGGAAAAAAAGACAGTAATGGAGAAAAATCACAAAGGAAAGCAAAGCAAATAATTCTACAAAAGGCTAAGAAATCAAAGCTGGGTACAGCCAAAGTACAGCGTTAATAAAAGACGAAAATGGGTGCCTTATGGAGAACATAGACCTGAAGCTGCAAAGGTAAGCCAGTTTCTTCGAAGAGGAGCTTAATGCAACAGAGACAATTTATGTGGAAGATCAAGATAGAATTGAGAGCTCTGATGTTGAAGCATAGGAAGAGGTGCAAGAAAATAATCATGGATCTCAAGAATAACAAATCTTCAGGACCAAACAATATCAATTCAGAAATAATAAAGTGTGCCAAAGAGAAAATGTAGGAATAAATATACCATATCATATGGATCTGCTGGATGGACGAGAAGGTGCCCATGAGTCGTTGGAACCAGTCATCTGTCCAATATACAAAAAAGGCAGCGGGCAGGACTGTAGCAATTATTGCCCAATACTATATCTTCGTACTGTATATAATTATATAGACTATCAAAATTGTCTTGTGTAGAAGAGTGAATGAGTGGGTGGAAAGAATCCTTGGAGAGTATCAATATGGCATTAGGCCCAGGAGGTCAACAGTGGACATGTCTGTATGTCTAATGCTAGAGAATTCTAGAATGTATTGTATTGAAAAATGGATCCTTTTTTGTATTGAAACATGCAACCAAAGATTCCCTCAGAATATAGGAAAGGAGAATATTAAGAATAATATATGAAGATGAGCTATTTAGATAAGAAGTAATTCAGAACTGATGGCCTTGCTCGTCATGGCCATTAACCCGAGCAGACTTGGTTGATTAGGTCATATTGAATAAATAAATAAGAGAATCTGGGAGGAAGGAGAAAACACGGGAGGCCATGATTAAAATTGATGGAAGATGCAGAAGAGGACTAACATAGAATGAGAGTGTCAAGGAAGCTGTTTGAAGAGGCCCAGGTCCTACAGGGTCTGTGGACTAGTATATATTCCCTATATATATATATATATATATATATATATATATTCCCTAGTGAATCAAGGAAGAAAATATTACATATAACTCAAATTTATTGAATATGTAGAGTATAGTTCTTAGTTCGATTATTTCTCTACTAATTTTTTGGCACTTCTAATTATAATATTAAGCCAAAAATTATTGGTAAGAATAGTTATCTTTGTTTCATTCTTACCTTTGACTACTAGTTCTACAGAATGACTGTGTCTGGTCGGAGTACTGCAAGTATAGGTCCCACTGTCTTCAGGCACTGCATCTGCTATTGTCAACCTATACTCCAGCTGGGAGTCCCTCCCAGGATCACTAGACCAACTTTCTTCATACTTTCTATAGGCAGAAACAAAAATACTTATACTTGTATAAATAGTTTTTAGGATTACTTGACAATGCAGTTAGATTACAGAACTATCATGTAAGGAGGTGATTTGACCAAGATTTTTTTCTGTTGGTTTTTCCTCTTAATTTCTCACTTAAGATTGCCAAATTTATAGAGGCTGGGTTTGCCCTAGGAGACTCTTGGCACCAGAGACAATCCGCGTTAGAATATTAAAGATATCCTGCAGAAGCCCGATTCAAACTTGGTACCTTGAGCACAGCAGTTCAGTGCCTTACAATTAAGCTGCCCGCTCCCACACAGAAATATAGAAATATTTATTATTTGTTAAAACATTCTATATTTTGAAGAAAATTTGACAATTTTAGGAGTTAATTACTCACTTAATCATTTCTGACTCTATTAGCTTATATTATATTAGATAGTTAAGTTTTGCAAATGTTACCTATACTCGTGAGACACTGCCCACTTTGGTGTTCCGAATCTTCTGATCCAGAGGCACTCCATGTGCAGTGTAGTACCAGGATAGATGATCATCTTCCCATCATTCGACTGTGCTATTGGTCCAGATTCATGTCTGAACAAAATAGTTGGTGGCTTCTCCACTGTTAAACCAAGAAAAAAATATGTCTATCATGTCTAAAAATCTGAAATCATTCAATCTACTTATTCAATTAACATGACAAAAATTTTCTATTTAAACATTTTTAGGAGGCTGGGGTTAAATCTGACCTGTACCTCCTCATAATGCCCCCTGGGTTATGCTAACACAGGCAGTGGGGCAAGGGAAGGTGTGAGGTTTGAGGGTATGTGACCCAAAAATCAAATACAGTAGAACCTCTCTTATCCGACCTCGCGATATCCGACTCCTCGGGATATCCGTCACCCTTCCTCCCTTCTGGGAAGTATGATTCTGTAAATCACAGTGTCAAGAGCGCTATATACCCATTGGAGAAGACGGCAGTTTTAAACCTAACTCGTTCGTGACGCATTGCATATTGTTGTGCAAGTGTGTGTGAATTTTATGTTTATACGCATATGTACATGTAGTTGTTGTTATTGTGAGTGTTACACAGTGATTATGGCTACACAACAAAAACGCAAACGTATTGTATGCACGCTACAGAAGAAGTTGGAAGCTGGACGACGAAAAACAAGAGCCTGAAAATATCAGTCATACGGCAGCTAAAGAGGCTTTCGAAATCGCGATGAAGTACATTGTGCAGCATCCAAACGCAACACCCATGGATGTGATGTGCAATAAAAAGTAGAGGGATATCTCTGCTAAAGCAAGGCTAACTAGTATTCAGCTAATAACTGAAGAAGGTATAATAACCTTATTCAGTTATTATCTCTGTTATCTAGATTTGTTTGAATGTTGGCAACACTGTATATTTCCTTGTTAGCCCTCCTTCCATATGGGAAGGTTTCAGTCTGTTTCTAGCTTGCTTGCGAAACTGTAGTAGCCCTGAAGATGCCTGAATAGGCGAAAATTTGGCATGTAATCTGCATGATTAAGTGCATTATTGAAATAATACGAGACTTTGAGGCCTTGCATTCTATAAAAAATCTATGCCAAACTAAAAAACTTAATTCTAATATATATTTTTAATTAGAAATTTGAATGGGTTCTATAAGTATCTATAAAAAAAACAAAAAAAAAAAAACATAAGTACGTATTATACTAGTCTACTTGGCAGCTCAAATTTATAATTATTATATCATAACGATAAAAAATAGAATGGTTTTCGCCTCATGAAGTAAGAACAATGAGAGAAGTAAAATTGAGCTCTGTTAATAGGTATATTCCTATTTAAATATTTACAAAAGGGATGGCACCATCTACCAACAACCATTATAGATGAATAGCAAATAAAAGAAGCAATCCCCATGAACTCATGGGAACGTAGGAATATTTCGTAAAAAAAAAAAAAATTGGTGAATCGAAAAAATTGACCCACAAATGCTACAACAAGCAACAAATAGGGAGGATAAATGAAAAAAGAAACATACCCATAAGCAGCAAATAGGGAGGATAAATGAAAAAAGAAACATACCCAAAACATTTAATGGTATTATTGTCTATAGGGACAAAAATCATCAGAAGCATAGATAGATAGGCATCAGTTAGATGCCATAAAAGATCAAAGGAAGTATCTGAACAATCAGATCATCACATATAATGATCACTCACATATAATGAGTGAAAGTGTACTTCTCCAAACTATTGACTAAATAAGGAGTAGAATACACTAATGTCGAGGAAGCGAAGTTAAATGTGGACAAATAAATTGACCCTATCACAGCACCTCTATTTAACCTATATTCTGAGGAATCCACGACTGACTGGAGTAAGATGCCAAGGGATAGGAATAAATATGGAAATTTCCAAAAAGACATCTCAATAAAGATAAATAAGGGAAGATTTATAATAAGAATCCTAAATTCGTAGTATGGAGTAAAAATGAATTGTAAAGATAAAAAAATTTTGTTTGATCCTTTTTTTTCTGCCTTATATCCCTCAGAAACATGGACAATCACTAACAAATCTACTCAAAAACTTATTCCATTGTAATGAATTTTTAGAGACATACATGTAAGATCTCAAGGCTGCAGTTCATGCCAAACGCTCTTATTAGAAAACTTGCAGACAAAGAATGTTTTAAGAAAAGAATATTCTGAATAGAATAGAAAATAAAAGACATTTGAGGTTTGGCGACCATATGAGGATGTCTGAGGAAATGTGGCCTAAAAGGCTATTTCCTAAAAGAGAGAAAGAATTACATGATACAAAATAAAAATGAGCCCCATTTATTTAAAATCAACCCAACGCAAGAACATAAAATTCAAAATTTTTGAAATTTAGACTTAAAAAAGATGGAAAGATATCATGTATTACAGACGTTCAGGCCACCATCTGGTCTACTCTACCTCCTTATTCAATCCACCCAATATCTTCCTGAAGAACTGTTTTATCATATAATACAGCTATACAGCTAAATATGAACTTTCTTTATTATATAGGAAAATACAATCTCTATATTTATATGCGTTATTTATAAATTGAACTACCTGTGTTTGAAGTAAGGTGATAATTAGAAGATTCCCAAATAAAAGCTTTTGGGAATTTTTAAGATGTGTCGCAAGGAAGGACAACAGTGAAATCCTGGTAAAATTAATTAGAGAGGTCCTTTATAAAAAAAAAAATAGTAGAGAGACCCAACTTCAGATGGCTCAACTGTGTCTGAACAAACGCAAGGAACCTATTAAAGAAAGCTGATTAGATGAGTCTGCATCGGATAGAGAAGAATGGCGACAGCTTTTGGAGGAGGCCCTGATCTATTGATAGATTTTTGCACCATATATGTACTTATGAAGATTTAAATAAAACTACATTGAATTTAAAAAAAAAAAAAAATTAGGTATGATGATTGCTTTTTTTACTTGGGTTTTTCGAAAAAAAAAAATAAGGAAACCTTAATGGTTTGTGAAATTCCATTAACTTACAAGCATAATCATTTTCCTGATTGAGGCCAAAGCAGGAAGGTCTCTGTCCATCCCATTCTCCATCAACACACTTGCGAACTGAAGAACCAATCATAGCAAATTTACCAATATCAGTGCAACGAAATGTCTGAAAATATTAGGGTTTATCCTTTACCATTTATGATTACATTTTATCAAGTAGAAAAAAAAAAAAAATCATACAAACCAAAACAGCTCCAAAAGGAAACTCAACGGAATCTTCAGTAACTGGTTGATCCATGTAAAATGTGGCCACATTTGGTTCTGTGTTTCTAAATAAACAAGTAGTATTATCCTTACTGGAAGAGGTGCCCCCTGAGGAATTGTCCTCCACTTCTACAGATTAAAGAATAAATAAATTGAAACTCAACAGAATTATATAATATAAATTGGTATATTTAAATATAAATGATACCTAGAAATTTTTTTTAAAGGAATTATTCAGTAAACAAGCTTTTTACGTGTCACTAGATTATGGTAACCAAGAGAGCAATGTTTATGATAAAATTATACTATATTAATTTAGTGGATAGTAAGCAATACTAGCAAAGATAGACTTCCATTTATAATCCACTAATTCAATCCAGATTTTTACGTTTATTGTTTGAGGCTGTATCCCCATCCTCAAAACGTTTTCTGTGAAATTTAATTTTATACTCAGATTCTCTTCTCTTGTGGAGCTCGACCATTTCTTATATAAATTGTTTTTCTTGTAGACAGCCAACACTGTCAGCTCCTCATTTTACCAAGGATTGTTGTTGCTACAACTCCTTTTCTATTCTCTCTAACAGATTCCAAAGCTGCTGCATGTAGACATTTTACTACATCCAATAATTATAAATAATAAATGAAGTTTCTGATTTACTAAATAAAGTATATGATAAATCTAATAACATTTATCATTCTTTAAGCCTCTTTCACTGTTCTGCTTGTTTTGAAACATCACTTTACCAGATTCTAGATTAGATATACTCCCAAATGAGTAACAAATGGCAGTATGACAGTCTAAATTTTTTTTGGATACTGGAAAGTTTCTTATGGGACTGTGGGGCTTAAATTTGTATTAGGTTGTAAAAAAAAGTTCGTAGCGTTTTTTAAGAATATATTTAATTAAAAATTTCAGATACATGTAAATATTTTTAATCAATGATATATGACCCATTTTGATCTATAAGTTGTTTCCATCTTTCAGGTAATTTTGTAATTCCGTCCTCCCAGAACTGTTCAGTTTTCTGCGCGATGAACTCGTCTATGTGCTTTCTACAGTCCTCGAGCGAGTTATATTGTTTCCCGTTGAGGGAGTTTTGGAGAGACCGGAATAAGTGGTAATCTGTTGGGGCAAGATCTGGTGAATAGGGTGGGTGGGTTATCACATCCCAGCCAAACTCCAACAATTTTTGCCGAGTCTGTAAAGACACGTGAGGACGGGCGTTGTCATGGTGAAAAACAATGCCTTTGCAATTAGCCAATGCTGGACGCTTTGGCTCAACCGCTGCCTTTAATCTTTCCAACTGGGAACAGTATACTGCCGAATCAATGGTCTGGTTGGGTGGAAGGAGCTCATAATAAAGCACGCCTTTCCAATCCCACCAAATGCACAGCATAACTTTTTTTGGATGCAATCCGGCTTTTGGAGTCGTTAACGGTGGGTCACTTCGTTTTCCCCAGGATTTTTTTCTCACAGCATTATTGTACAGGACCCATTTTTCATCCCCAGTAATCAACCTCTTCAAAAATGGATCATTAACATTGCGTTTAAGGAGGGAATCGCTGATGGATAAATTCTTTTCCGCCAAAATGTGAGGAACCCATACATCGCTTCGAGAAACATATCGCGCAGCTCCCAAATGATTTGAAACACTTGTATGTGATATGTCAAGTGTTTTTGCGATATCCAGGGGAGTGTTTATAGTGAGGGTTATCGGTCACTAATTGTTGAATTTGTTTGTCATCAACAGTTGAAGGACGACCAGAGCGCTGAACTCAAAATTTCCGGTTCTGAACCGAGCAAACCACTTACGGAAGGTGCTTTCCCCTACGGCGTCATCTCCATACACGCTGAAAATTTTGTTGACCGTCTGTGCAGCGGATTTTCCTTTTCGGAAATAAAATAGCATTATATGGCGAAAATGAATTTTTTCCTCCTGCATTTTGGACTAACACAATACACTTGAATAATAGAAGATCCCGGTTGAAACTGATGCATAAAAGAACGTTATCTAATCCCTGTTTAGGATATGTAAACATTATTGACCATGTAAACAGGATTAACAAACACAGAAAGGATTAAATTAAAATAATAAAAAACGCTACGAACTTTTTTTACAACCCAATATATACCCTTTGAGGGGATGGTTAGGGGTCATGACCCCCCTGTTTCATAATTACGTGGCTGAGAGCACTGTTTTTTAATGAGATTATTACCTTGTATTTAGAAGGACTGCAATCTAAACTACCTAAAGTGTTATTTTTAGGGCATAGTAACTACATAATTGTATTATTCGCTTAAAAATACAAAAAAATTAAAAAGCCAAAATATTTGGCGAGGGGTCATGACCCCTGTAACCCCCCCCCCCCCCTGGATCCACCCTTGCCTAATTATTACATTATCTATGAATTTTAGGCCTTTTGTGAGCTGTTCCTGAAAAAGGATTGAATTTTTTTTAAAAAAAACTCAAGTTTATTGATCCAGCACCGTTTTCATTACCTCATCTAGGAATCTGCGCAGAGTATCATTTTTTATCTTTTTACTAATTTCTTTATTCTTGATTCATTTATTAAAATCATCCATATTGGTTCATATTGGTTAGGTATTTTCTCATTTAGGTCACAAATATCATCAAAGGTGTCTTTTATAGATTGCTTAGAATCTTCAGTTGGCTCATATATCTCTATATATCTCATATATATGCAAACAATGTGGGATCATCTGTGGTATAGTGGTTAGCATGGCAACCTACAATACTAAAGGTCGCAGGTTCGCATCCTGCAGGGGCCCTAGGATTTTTAAAAAATGGTAAAAATCCTTGGCTGTGCCGTCACTCGGATCGGATGTAAAATTGAGGTCCTTGTTAAAGATCCATATCCTAATTATACCTGGATAGGCAAAATTTAGGATTCCCACTGTAGCATTGTCTGATGTAGCATCGTCTCCTGCAATTTCATAATAACTTCCTATATTTTTGTTTCTCTGAGAACCGCTGTATCAATATTTTGTTTCATTAGCTCATTTTCCACGTTTTTTTTATTTTTTAACCTTGGACATTCTAGGAGAAAAAACCATTACCTTCCCACAATTTATGTTTTTGCCAATTAAATCCTTCTGAATTTCTTTCTGTTATGGGTTTTAAAAGAAAATAATTTTTTTCTTGCCCAACCATCAACATTTTTAAACTGCAAGGCCAGAGGTTTCATTTTGGCACCTTAAGCAATGATGTTTTCTCTATGGCTATGAGTTCTGTCCCCCTGATTAGTGTTTAATTTCATGCACAGGATGTCAAAAGAATTCTAGAATTAAAAAAATATTTTTGTAAATATAGGGTTGTAATTATAGTAAATTGTTGTTATAAATATAGGGACTCAATTCATCAAGCTCCTAAAAAAATACTGGAACAACAACAGAAAGATACTCAACCCTCCTGGTATGATGAACAATGTGCTGAGGCCACAGGGCAAAAAAATGAAGCCATGTTGCAGAGGCGTACGCGAGGAGCTACGGTAGAGTACCGCCCGAAACGACGAGAAGAAAAGCTTCTACATCGCCAAAAAAAGAGAAAGTAGCAAAATGAAAATCTGGAGGAGCTTGAGAGACTGAGGAGTGCAGAGGGAAGCCGAAAGTTCTACCAACAGATCAATAAAGGTAGAAAACAATTTAAGCCCAAGGCAAGTGCCTGCAATGATGAAAATGGAACATTCCTAAATGAGAAGTTTCAGGTACTTGCTAGATGGAGTCGACATTTTAGTAACCTGCTTGGTGGTGGCCAGCATACGGATGGGAGATGAGGTGATATCACTTTCTGCTGAGGATGAGATTGAACCTCCAGATGAAGACGAAATTACAGAGGCAATTCTGAATCTGAAAAATAATAAGGCAGCAGGCCATGATGGGTTGCCTTTGGAGTTCTTCAAGTTTGATGGTGAAGTGCTCCGGAAAGTTATGCAGGACTTCATAATTGATATATGGATAGAGGAAATAATGATTGGTGCTAGAATTGCCCTATGCACAAGAAAGGAAGCCAATTGGAGAGCGATAACTAAAGGGGCATTTCACTTCTCCCTTGTGCCTACAAAATTCTATCCAATATCCTGTTTCAGAGACTGAAACCCTATGCAGAACGTGCACTTGGTCCGTATCAGTGCAGCTTTCGGAGTGGTAAATCTACCTCAGATCAAATATTCTCTTTAAGGCAAATTCATGAGAAAGAAAGGAAATATCAGATGCAACACATACCATCTGTTTGTTGATTCTAAAGCCACATATGAAAATCTCGATAGACCGGCACGATACAAGGAAATGAAAGAGCTCAACATCCCAAGGAAGCTAATATGTCACACACAATTAACAATGACGGGTGGAGAATGTATGGTTTGTATCCAGGGAGGACTCTCAGAAATGTTTGTTTCCGGAAAAGGGGTGAGACAGGGTGATGCCTTGGCATGCCTCCTGTTTAACCTTGCTTTAGAGAAAGTGGTTAGAGAATCCGGCATTCAGACAACTGGCACTATCTTTAATATGACTGTCCTGATCCTAGCCTATGCCAATGACATCGATATCATGGGAAGGTCCTTTCAAGCAGTTAAGGAAGCATTTATGGCCCTAGAGGCTTCAGCTAGGTGACTGGGTCTAGGAATAAATACAGGAAAAGACCAAGTTCATGGTATCAGGCCAGATGGTTTACCAAAAAGAATGGGTTACCATAGGAACCTACCACTTCGAAAAGGTAGAGGAGTTCGTCTATCTTGGCTCACAGGTTAATGGGAACAACGATACGTCAGCTGAGATCAAAAGGAGGATAATGCTGGCGAATAGAAGCTTCTTCGGATTAGGCCACTTTTTCCGAAGTCCCTATCTGACAAAGATAACTAAAATAAGGTTGTATAAAACCCTAATCCACCCCATACGTCTTGATGTATGGCTCTGAGACTTCTGACCAGCAATGGAGGCTATGAATCTCGAGTTCTGACCAGCAGAGGCTCCTAGTTTTCGAGAGAAAAATTCTACGCTGAATCTACAGTCCAGTAAAAGTAGGCGGAAATTGGAGAGTACGAAGCAACTTGGAGCTTCAAATGCTCCAAGGACAGCTGAACATTATTAGAGTCATCCGCATTGGCAGGATGGGCTGGCCATATTGCTAGAATGCCAGAACAGAGCATTCCAAAAAGAAGATGTCCGACAAAATCTATGGGCCGAGAGGTGTCGGAAGACCAAAACTTCGGTGGACAGATGGAGTCGCAAAGGATTAAAGACATCTCTAGGTGCTCGGAATGGATTGCGGCTGCGCAGGGTAGGGAGCGATGGGGGACTCTTCTTAAGGAGGCTTTGACTCCTGACTAAGTGGGTTGTTGCACCATTGATAATAATAATAATAATAATAATAATTGTTGAAATAAAAAAATAAAATCTTTTTATACGAAGTTTTCTGGATAATTGTATTATTTAATCTTTCAACCTCGGGAATGCAGAGAAATTTTCTCCGCATATATCTTTTCGTTATTTAATTTAAAATATCGACATTATGGGGTTATTCCCCATCATAGAAAAATAAAATAAAATAAATGAATAAATTATATTTTGTTGTTTTAGGCTTCCATGGTCTGAATCGATTATATGCATTTCTTCTTCAGGGTTTGACCATGGAACAGGTTTTTCAACTGCCAAGCTTTCACCTATCTTGCTGTGGGCTTTATTATATAATATATTATTAAAAGCTTCGACTAGATAAAAATGTTTTATGATGATATTCTAAAACTTTAACTTGAGTAAAGAAATCGGTTTAATATAAATCCTTGGTCTGGTCAGTTTAATTTTTTTTTTATATATAGTATATAATTAAAAGCTTTAACTAGATAAAAATGTTTTATGATTCTAATCTGAAACTATGTGAGTAAAACACTTAAGTAAAGGAATAGATCATAAATTAAGCTCATCTTTGCTTAAAGTTTCAGAGATTTAATTAATCAGTAAAAATTAATACTTAAATATATTAAAGCTTACCACAATGGAGGGGATGTCCCAACCAATTTCCATCCTGACAGATTATTCTCCATGTAGTTTTTTCTCCCATGATCGAGGTTATACAGTTAAATGTGACTTCAGTACCATCTGGAAAACTATAAATATATTTATTTACATAAGGGGGGAGATAGATTGGATGGAACAACTTATTGTTCTATAATGCATCTCCATGTTTAATAGAATCAGTACTGTTAATGTTAACTGTTAACCAGTGTTGCTACCAGGATTACGGGGGAGGGGGTGCTTAAATCATTTTATTGAATTTTAGAAAAAAATATTCCACTATATCTGTCAAGTAAAAAAGGTACTATTATTTATTTGGCAATTGAGTGAATGAAAAAGTGCTGTTTAAAATTTAAATTTAATTCAGTATGTAATTTTAGTGAATAGAAAGTTTATTAAGGTCGTCGGGGGGGGGGGGGGGGGCGCTTCAGCCTCTAAGTCCACCAGTGCTGGTAACTGCTAATTGTGGATGAAAAAGTGTTAGGATAGAGGAAAAATTTGACAAGATTAATTTTATCAGTGAAAATAATTCATCAATTTATCAATTATTTTAGGATATTATCTTCCAAACAATTCTATAAAGATGTATTGTTAGAAGAAAGAAAAAAGAACTTTTTTTTTTCAATGCAAATACAGCTTCATATTTATTATGCATGCAATTGATTCAAATATTATCATGTTGATTTATTAATTAAAAATAGTGGCTAATTATGAAATAAAACTTTTTATGACAAAGTCAGTGCACTTACTTAGTTTCCGCGTTAGCTAGTGGTTCACCATTTTTGTAAGCTAGAGTTCCTCGAACAGATTGAGGAGGAGAACAACTGCCTCTCAAACCACTTAGATAGTCGACTTCTCCTATCTCTCCAGCCTTTGTAATATCACCTCCAGCCATAAACATTGATCCTGGATCTGTGGGAAGCATTTTATTGATAGATAAATGTATGCCATTAATTTAAATAACTATACATAATAATTGTAATTTATTAATGAACAATACTTTTTTTCATTATGTTTATACACCAACTTTGTTACCTGGCTTGCAGTGTGGTGGTTTTGGTCTTAACTCCCCTAGTACACAAACTATGGTCTCACTTCCACTTGGTTTAAATTCAGTGTCACATTGAAATCGTACAAGTGAACCATTACCTATTGTCAAACCAGGCCGATAACCAAGTAAATATTGGCCATGAGATACAACAGGAAGCTGACATGGTGCTATAACATACCAAAGGAACAGCTAACATTAGAATGTTATATATATATATATATATATATATATATATATTATAATATAAACAATTTGACATTTATTTTATGAGAGAAAAGATTGCCCTCGGCCAGCATTTAAACCTTGATTTCCATATTACTAGTACAGCGAGCTTGCCACCTGTGTCACCCGGCACATAGCCCAGTCATGTCAGTCCATTCTTCTCACTGACCCACTTTCTTACCAATCTCGCAAATGTTGTGAATTATACATCGCAAACATTGAGAACATACAAGGGAGGGAAATGCAAGCTACTTTTTGTTAGCAAAATTATTAAGCTCTCACATTCTTAAACATTCGAATTTAAAAAACTATTATTCTTCCTTAACGGTCCGTTATGGATACAAAATGTGGCCGCTCACATTGAGGGATGAGCAATGGCTTAGGGTTTTTAAAAATAAAGTACTGCGTAGAATATTTGGACCTAAGAAGGATGAGCTAACCAGAGAATTCAGACGCTTACACAAAGCCAAACTGAGTGAACTGTTCCCGGTAAATATAATTGACATGATATCAGCAAGATGAAATTGCGAAACTTAGTAGTGAACGAATTCCATAAGAAATAATAAGCGCAGTGCCGAATGGAAACCGTCCGACAGGTAGGCCTAGAAGAAGGTGGGAGCATTGCGTTCAGGCAGATCTATCAAAATTTGGTTTGGACGGCGGTCATTGGTTGGAGGCATGTAGGGAGGGAGTGGTGTTGTCGGCATTGAACCTTCGGGTTCACTAAGCCTTTCATTATTATGACAATATCCAATATCCACTGGACACTTTTATTTTTTCTACTTAAAATTTTTATCAAATGTGGTTTTTATTTCCATTATTGTTTAATTCTAGCTGTAACATTTAATATAAAAATTATTTATTGGAATGAGGTATTTAGCTACAAACCTGGTGTACAAGTAGGAAGTACTGGAACATTCCATTGTCCATGCCAACATCTCATTCGACCATTACCTTGAACATTATATCCCACTCTACAGGAAAATTCTATCACCTGAATGAAAAATTACAAGTACATTGCAAACAACAGCTGAATCTCAGAAATAATACAGTCAAGAAATTAAGTTACATGATCATGAGGTACAGGGGCTGAAAGGTTCAAAATTTGTCCAGAGATAGCACTTGAGCCACCAGCAGTGTATATACCATGTTTTGACTCTGGAATCTTACATGGTGCTGAAAAAAGGCATTATATTTCCTAATGCATTGTTTTATTATATTTTAATCTATTAATTTATTTAGTATAGTGGTTACAATGTTTACCTAAAGAACATTGAGGTTTGGCAGGTTTCCATTTCCCACGTGTACATCTGGCAGTACCATTTGGTAAATTACTAATGAAACCTGTAGAACATGTGAGCCGGAGTATTGTTCCTTGGGACCAAGTATTGTTTGGATCTCGACCATTTTTGATAACATCAAGTTTTCCATTCGGTTCCTCACCGGGGTCTTCACAGGGAATACCATCTGTGAACATATAGCTCTTAATGACATCCTTCCATAAGGATAAATACTAATATTTCAGTTATGGAGTAGATATTAAATGTTTGTGCATGGGATTTATATTGAAAAGACATATAATTTATCTGATATATTAGATATTTTTTTTATCTGATATAATTTATCTGAACAGTTGATCCCAGATCATCAAATGATCATTATCTCTCTACCTTGTTTTTTCTTTCGCCTAGATCCAGGTTTTTTTCCTTCCTCAGTCTTTTCAGTTTCTTCCTCATCAACATCATCAGTCCCTTTTGAACTACCTCCTGACTTATTCGGGCCTTTTCGTTGGCCTCCAAGTGTTGAATCTTGCTTGTTAGATGAGGGGTTTTGTGGTTTTTTAATTACCTAAAAAAGAGTAAATGTTAATGGAAGTGTATGTTTATATTAATAACTCATTCATATTTTATATTTGAATCTGTGAATATATAGTTAAATTTACAGTTCCTGCAGAAGCTGACAAAGCACGTTTAGCTCTTCTTAACATCATTAACACCAAAGCTCTTTTCTTTCGAGTCCAACGCAATCTTGGATGTAAGCCTGGCACACACCTAAACAAAAGTGCCACTTCATACTTTGAAACAATAATCATCTGAAAATATATTGGTTATTTTTAATTTTTAATTATACCCTCATGACCCAGAACCAAACTGATGCACCTTGTTTATAACATAAAAAATGCAAATACTAGATAAAGAAGTGGACCTAGATGCTATATTTGTTTATTTTGGATTGTCCGGTCCCTATTAATAACACTTTCAATAACTCAATGTTTACAATCTCTAGTATCTGGATAAATGCCCATTCATATAGGTAGTTTACATATTTAACATTATACATTTTCCTACTTAAAGCAATTATTTTTAATTTTCTTAGTTTTTTCATTTTGAAGTTTTTGTTTAACACGTTGAGTGCCAGGTGGTACAATCTTACCGCTGTTGGACTATTGGCTGGGGCCGAGGCCGAGTTCTATCTCAACATGTTAATCTTTCTCTTTTAATAAAATGATTTTAGAAGCTTTGACATGTGACAGATTAATTGCATTGGTGGGAGATAGCAGAAGCCAACTTTACATGGACAGGATGTTAGACCTTCCTGAAAAACCGGTGCAAAGTGTAATTAAGAGGTGTAGAAGATGTGGCTCTTCAATAATGCCATATAAATGCCAATACACATCGACTCATATTTTGATTTTTGAGTGTAAATACGAATAAAAATCCTTTCATATTCACAGGTGTGAATATGAATACAATCATATTCACAAATTTTTCTTTAAATACCAATATATTCACTGGAAAAATATGACTACAACCTTTTTTTTTTTTTTTTGGTAGGCCATGTGTGGCAAAAGGGGATAACTCTAGAGGTGTAACCAACCTATTCTAACCATGGTGGGTAGGTCGAGATTTATTCCTGGGGCCTCCACTAAATAAAAGTCCACCCTCCCAGGCCGGTTTTAAGCAGAATTGAAATATGACTACAACCTATTAATAAATCAATATGTGAGCACCTAATCTTAAAATCTATATCTTTTTCATCATTAACACCTTCAATAACCTGATAGTAAACCCCAATATCGTTCATGTCAAGTAATTTATAATAAATCGATTAAAACCTTAAAATCTATATTAATTTGATAATCAACATCCATAATAACCTATAATCTATATATATATATATATATATATATATATATATTTATTTATATATAATAATAATCAACCTCAATATTAGTATCAAAAGATTTATTATTTACCGATATGGTTTCCATAAAAACGGTTAACCCAATAACGTTTAGCAATAAGGAGAAATCTGAAATGAAACTTATACATTTATTCTGTATTTTAATTTTATTTGTGAATATTAACAACCTTTCCCTTGAATATATTTGTATTTACAAGAAAATTTTCAAATACAATTGTATTCTTATTAACACACGTGAATTCGAATATATTAATATACTCACTTGTGAATACAAATTTATTTGTATTACAAATAAATAAATTTGTGTTCATATTCACACAAAAATCAAGAAATGAATTAATTCTTATTTGTATTTATAAATACAAATTTGCCCAACTCTAGGAGAACGGAGCCCGCTGATGAAAGCTTCATCATAGTGCAAATGTTTAGGAACTGCACACCGACAGATACAGGAGCTGCTTTTTGACAGAGAAGTGTTTGCCAGGTGAATTTGAGTGTGCACACAATAAAGAGAAGGCTTGTGTTTGCCAGCTGAATTTGAGTGTACACTCAATAAAGATAAGGCTTATCTAAGTGAACTTGCATTCTAGGGCTCTAGTGAAAGATACTCAGCTGATGGTAGCTAACTGAACTGGTCACTTTCAATTATATTGAGAACACGCTATCTGGACTAAGCCTGATTGGGCTTCCGTTATGTTCAGCAACGAGTCCAGATTTAACCTGTATACTCTGGATTGCCGAGTAAGAGTGTGGAGTAGAAAGGGAGACAGGGACAGTTAGTATAAATTGCTGTTTTTAAAGTGGTGTTAAGCCGTTTTGTTATGTTAAGGCATCCTAAGTGACTAGAGATCTCCACGAGTTCATCAAACCATCCTTGAATGTAAATTTCGACATCACACAGGTTTTGGAATAATATGTGATGCTCTTTAGGCCTTTCATTGGTGGTAATTTTGCCTAGTTCCCGGGCACACACAACAGATGTCATAAAAGAGTACTTGGATCTCCCCTGTGGCCAGCTTGAAGCTGAGACCTGCCCAACTGAGCTACTATGGGAATAGTTTGGAAGGTGTGTACGACAGTGGCCGAGTTCTCCCATTATCCTCCAGGACCTCCACAGGCTAGTGGAAGAGTGGGTGGCCATAACCCAAGAACAGCTAGCTAGCTATCCTCATTGAGGATTTAAGCTGTCATCAGAGCCAGAGGAGGAGAATACCAGGGGATACCTGGTCTTTAGGACCTCTTTTTTTTAGTTTAATTAAATTTACAAATTGCAAAGAAGTAAAATTCTGTTTTTGCAAGTATTTTTATCTTTTTTATTTATTTTTTTTTCATTTTTTCCTAATTTCCTTTATGTTTCCTGGGTGCGTATTCTTTGCCGGAAAGAAAAATGGGGAAGTTTAATTCGATTTAAAAAAATATATATAATAAAATGGTGCACCAGTATTTATGACTGCAAATTTTGTTTAAATATTTCTTAAAATATAATTTTTATGTTTAGTGCATACATTACTTATATAAAAAGAGTAAATGAGGTCAGCTATTTAGCAGGCAAATGAAATAAATTGATCTATTTTCCCTGATAATTATTCATAATCTATCTTTAACGGAATATATAAGTAAAAAATTTTAGATACTGGAAAATATCCAAAATAATATATGTAGAATAAATTAGAAGAAAGCAGTTAAAGATACCTAGGCAAGTTTTTTGGAGACCAATGACCTGCGATGCAGGTTGCACCAGGTGGACCTTCAGCAAGTGTATAGCCTTTGTTGCATTCATACATGATTTGCTTATTGTTGGTAACCTTCCGAACATAAGGTCTATAATCATAGAGACCCATATTTCCAACCAACAGCACCTTTCCATTTTCAACGTAGCCAGGAAAAGGGCAATATACTGCAATCAATAGTTTATAATTGCTCGTGTAATAAATCAAAGTAAAGTTGATAAATTTTTCATCTATATTATACCCGAAATTTTATTATTAATAAAATCATGTTACTAACACTACCAGATTAGTTATTTTAACTGTTTAACCTATGGAAGCTCAGTCAACTTATTGTATACATATATATGTAGGTCAAATTGGTCAAGGCATATACAAATATACAATAGTCGAATCCTGTTGTTTTATTTTTAAAATAAGCAGTATTTAAATAAATTTGTTCTCCTTCCTGCCTGAGTGTAAGTATCCTGTCAGCTTACTGGACGATGAGTCACATAGGCTATACGCAGGAGTCATGACTTAAATGAGCAAGTATGATAGGTGGTTTTAGACTAATTTTGTACTTTCATGTAATC
The DNA here is from genome assembly GCA_911387785.2 of Aelia acuminata. Taxonomy (NCBI): domain Eukaryota; kingdom Metazoa; phylum Arthropoda; class Insecta; order Hemiptera; family Pentatomidae; genus Aelia; species Aelia acuminata. The sequence goes on from OU426980.1 coordinate 149,338,613, forward strand.
CAAATGAGTTGTTGAGATGGCTCTGCATAATTGGGTCTACAAGGATCAATTAAGAAGCAATGGGTAGAATATTGGTACTGCACCTTGACAGGTCCTGCAAGCAATATGTGTCTGTAACACTACCCAACTTTCGAGAATTAGAACCGCAATTGGTTTGGATTTATTTTTATTTTCTGAGTGGAAATGATTTTTACTCTAAGGAGTCATGCTTGTGTTATATGAAATTTAGGTTTATAAATTTGGTATGATCATATGATCCGGATATTACAATTAGAAAAAAGTGTTATGATCTCGATAGAATCAATGTTTTGATTGAATTAGGGAAATTCATATAAATAAAATGAAACTATGAAATTAAAATGTAATTCTGATGTATTGGCACTACTCCGGAGGGACACTGAGTTTTGTCATAAAAGTTTGAATAATTTTAATTTTAGTCATTTTTATTGAGTCAGATGCTCCTATTATGAATGAACTATGATTTATGTGGCAGTCTGGCAATGATTTTGAAAATTTAATATTTTAATTTTGGTTTTTCTCCAATACCCTTATATGGCAATGTCCAATATGTATAGTAATCACTATTATTAGTCAATCAAGGTATCAATTTATCATAAATAGAAATTTACATGTAATTAGTCTAGTTAAATGTATAATCAAAATGATAATATAGGGTGCTGTTCTGAGCAATAGTAGCAAAAGCTTGTTCTTTAATAACCACTTTGTGAACTGGTGCAAAATAAAGCTTGACCCTCTTGACAAAAATTAGAGTTCTGGCCCCAGCTTTTGGTGTTTTTAAAATCTTTTGAGTCAGCATGGTGAGTCAACAGGTGTAATTTAATATGAGCTATATTAATTTTTAAAATCATATTTTGATCACCCCACTGCCAGTGAAAAGGACTTTGTCAGGAAATTATATGTTATCAAAAATAATTCTAAAAATAATTGGGGTTTTAATCCAGGACCAAATCATTTTGATTTGATTTAATAAAATTAGTTAATTAGTAGCATTTTCCTAAAATAAATATAATTCATAAAAAAATTACCTTCTTGGCAATAGGGCTGCTCTCCAGTCCAATTGCCGTACCTACACTCAGAAGTGTTCTGTCCTTTGATGACATAGCCATCCCTGCATTTGAAGCGAGCCTTCATACCGTGTTGGGTTTTAGGCGCAATTACCATACCATTTTTGGGAGCCTTAGGCAAGTACTTGCATCTAGCTATTGGGATAAATCCATATGGAAATATGAGAAGGTTAGTTTCATGTTTGTCATTAACCTAACAAACGGAGATAATATCAGAGTTATAAACTACGATTTGCTCTAATGAAAATGTTATTTCAAATATATTTAATCAACAAATTACTATGACACACTTACCAGGCTGGCACCTCGGGATTTGGGACCAGGATCCATTGTTGCATACAATTGGACTTTCTGCAGCAGGCTCGTAACGCTGTTCACATTGGACACTTAGTTGGTGTCCATGAGGGACCACCAATGGGTCCATAGACCCATTGGCCTCCAAAAGAATTCGCCCCTGGGCCACAGCAGGTACCACACAGGATGCTAACAACAGTAACCATGTATATAATTTTGATTGACCAATGAAAGACGAAGAAATTTTTTTGTTTTTTTATCACATACCATATTTCTACAGAAGAACCTTGAAGACATTTTTGGGAATCTGACATGCGCTACTTAAGTCATAATGTTCAATTAAAAATAATAAAACCTCATAATATTTCTACATAAATAGTTTATGATCTATCAGGCCAGCTTGTCATATGAGCTATAAGGAATCATATGAGTTACACAGGACATTTTAAAAATGCACAAAATATTTATTTAAATGTGCTTTTGGGCATTATGAAATACTTCCTCAAAAATCTGTTTGGTACATTTTTTAATAATTCAGTCACTGATTTTTTTTTAATTATTCATTGTTTGTAACATACAATTTTTATTTTCGTCGAATGATAAATAACAATATAATATTTTTTTTAAAACATTTTTCATGATTGTACATTAGAGTTTGATAAAAAGTGGTCAAGGTACAATTAGTATGAGTATGAAGCTGGAATGAGTACCAAATAGTATATGTCTATAACTATATCATCAATTGCTTAGTTTTAGAAAACTCTTTCAACTTTAAGATTTTTGTAGTCAATTATAATACAATAATTAGATAGTGCGTTGCTTATTAATTTATTTTAGCTTTTTTAAATTTATATATATGTATATATATATAATAATTATTATATATATCTAATTATATATATAATTAGAATTTCACCTAGTGTTAGCAAGAGAAGATTTTCGAAGAAATCTACTCAACCCCATCAGCGAAATTCTCTATCATAAGGTTTAAAATAATTTAACATGTTTTGACAGGATTATCTAACTTTTCTAACATCAAATCTACTTTATCGATTCCCTTCCCATTACCTCTTCCTAATCATTCAATGATGTATATAGAATATAATTTCGGTGGGTAGGAGGGCAAGCCTAATCATCTGGGGATGATGGGAAGGGGGGGGTCAATGGGAGGAACCAGTGTATAAAAAAAAGTTAATAATAAACCCCAATTAAAAAAAAAAAAAAAAAATCCTAACACCTATAATACCTTAGAACAAAATGAGTTTTAAATTTTGTCGAAAACAGATCAACTAATAAAAAGTTTATAATAAACACGCCAAAAAATTCCATCTATAATTACAGTTTTGGGAAACCTCCTTATATTTCTATTTGGATTATGGATAACAAGTGTGATGAAATCCGTTGAAATCGGATATACCGGTAAAAAGTGAATAAAATTACCCCTGTCCTCCTCAAAACCTATCGTAAATAACATATATGCTCTAACCCAGGGGCGGATCCAGCCGGTTGTAAAGGGGGGCTACAGCACTTTTCTTGGACCCGCCCATCAGCTCATTTATGTATATGTTATTTCCTACGGCTAACATTCTACTTGTTCTGCATACTATTTGTTCTAGGACCTTCGTTCGAATCGGGGACACTGCTCGGAAAGACACCTACTAAACAAAGATATTTTGAAAATTTACGTATGCGACGAATAACTACCTCGGAAAGAGTTGAGGGGAGCTCGGAAAAATAGATGTAAGTTAATTAGTCGGCGAGACGGCAGATCCATCTGACATCGCAGGCCCATCTCGCCACCCCCGGCCTCCTCCCCTGATCAATACAACCATATCTTACCTAAAAGGCTGAAAAATTGGACTAGAATGGACTAGGGATCAGTCTAAAATGTGCTGATTCCGCATGAGTTTCGTAGCTACCTCATTAAACGGCAATTAAATCAAGAGTTAAAAACTAATTAAAATCGAGCGGCATCTTACCATAGCTCGAAGGGAACAAGCTCACTATTATCGATAGAAATTGGAAAGGCCAAACATAGGAGGGGAGGTGCGGCCAATCTTTTCATTTCAGATAAAAGTATTTAAAGAATTTTTAAATAGGTAAATGTAGTGAAGAGACAGGAGGAGGGATTGAGATAGAATGTTGCCAGACTTACCGTTAGTTATTGCATATTTAGTATCACTACTAGCGCTTATATATATATATATGTATGTATATTTAACCATTTTCTTGTGGTTAACCACCTAATTCTATTTTATATCAATTTCCAATATTTCACATTTGAAGAAAAAAGATTAGTCAATTTTCGTCAAAGATGGTCAATTTTAAAATGGACGATTTCAAAGAGATCCCTTCAGTTGGACAAAAATTGTTCACCCCCTGTAAAAATTCGCGGACCTCATGCGAGGTCGGTGGGGGGGGGGGGGGAACTTGGGTTGACTTGGGGGCGAGCTCTGTTTGGTGTGCCATGCTGGGGATAAGGGGTCGGCTCCTGGCCGAGACCAATCTTTTCTCTTCATATATAAGCAACCATTTTAGTTTTATTGAATATTAGAAATTTAATAAAAAGAAATATATTATGAAGTAACCTACATTCACCTAGGAGATTTTCTTAGCAGGTCAATGTGTTATTTTATATATATAATAGGAATTAATTATTAATTTTAGTACAATTTAAACCAATTTTATTAATAATATTTTCCTCTTTTTTTTTTTTTTTTTCTAGTTACGTAGCACAATGAGTGGCTGTGAACATCCTCAGTGGGAGGAATGGGTTGAAGTCTGCACTATCGAGCATGTTTTTTATGTTGAAATCATCTCGCCAGGTCAGTTTATATAATTTTAATTGAACATAAAATATAATTTATGCGATTTATGGGCAGTATGCAAAATATTAGAAAGAATATCGAGAAATCTAGAAAAGCCTTACCATTTAAAACAATTTATTTTTAATATTCCCTTGTAATGGGTCAGTAAATTAAAAGTTTTATTTCTAATTCAGTCTAGCTCTAGCAGCCGCCAAGTAAAGGCGTTCTCGCATCAACGTATTAGTTTGTGACTTATTGTATAAAAGTGTTTGTTTTTTTTTTTGTATATTTCTTCAATTTTATACAGTTTTGAAAGTTAAGTAAATTATTTTTTGTCATTCAATATTTTCTCGAATACTTCCTTAATAAGCAATGCCCCCTGGGGAAGTGTAAGGGAAATGGGAGAAGCTCAGCCTAGCACCTTTGGTAATGAAGCAAAAATGAATTTAGCACCAAAAAGAAAACGTGGTGAGTCCTCAATCTATAACATACCTACTCAAAATAGTTACTCTATTTTTTCCGACGATGACGATGAAGACATCGTCGAACAGTTGAACTTGGACCCTCCAAATGGACCCTCCCCGATTACAGTCAAGCACATTTTTGAAGAGTGCCCTTTTTATGTTTCGAATTTGTCCAGATCAGGAATAACATCCGATTTCTCAGAAATTTTAATCGATCAAGAAAATAAAATAAAATCAGTATTTAGTTTCCTGAAAGAAAATAATCTGTTTAAAAAAATCTAAATTTTTTTTTCCCTCTGTTCTTAAGAGTGTGTTTTTGTATGTACACTAATTTGAGGCGTTGATGACCCTAAGGGTTTTACGCCTTAAAGCCTCAACAAACAAACAAACATCAATAAATTAATTAACATATTCAAAAACATAGTTTCTGAAATAAAAATCGCAGAAGACAGTATGTCAAAGATATTCATTGTAATAGAAGGATTATTATCCCTAATTGATTAATAATCCGAAGTTTAATTTACAATAGGTTTAAGTAACCATATGATTCATGATATGTTATTATTTGTGTATTAAGTACAAGTACGGTAAACCTTAGTCACAGTAATTCTCTGCATGTTATAAAACTTGTCCAACACTTTTACACAGAAATAACATCATGTATTTATAATTTAAGAAATAGCACCACCAATAAATCAAGCAACCAAACGTACACTGTCTGGGCTTTGTTTACTTTAAACAAAACCACTATTCATAGTTCTAACGCAACAAAAATACCGTCTTATGTTTTGTTATAATAAAAAGCACATTTTGTTTAGCTCACTCATATATACTCCTTCATATTTTTGCTGTGATTTTAATAGGGAATTACGGAAAGCACTCACAAGTGTTTCCGCCATGGTATCCAGGGAGTCTGAGTTGTTCGCTTACTGTCTCTATTTCAATTAAATTCATAAACACCATACCTTCCCTATATTTGTATATTTTATACGCATACTATACATGCGATAGAATGTATCGCATGTAATAATCGGCCATCTAATAATGGCAAATAACAAATGTAAAATTAAATTTATGATGTGGAATGCCCAAACAATCCGTGGTAATGACGTAGAATTTAAATTATTCTTAAATCAAAACCAGCCTCACTTAATAGCAGTTAATGAAACCCGCCTTTCTCCAAATGATAGATTCTCTGTTCAGGGTTACGATATTTACATACGAGATCGGAATAGAGCAGGAGGGGGCGTTATGTTACTGGTCCGTTCAGATGTACATCACCTTAAACGAGTACCCGAATTGTACACTACCGAAGCGGTAGCAATTAACACTAAAATTAATGATAAATCTACCACTGTCATTTCCATCTACATTCCACTAAATAAAATTCATATTCCGGACATGGCCAAATTATTTCACTTGAATAATAAGTAATAATCTCTGGTGACGTAAATGCAAAACATACTCAATATAACAAATCAGAAGCAATAATTTTCGCAAAACGGCAACCTGAAATAAATCACCAACTTACTATCAACTCAACTTCAATACCTTGGTCCAAATCTGTAAAATATCTCAGGCTAACACTTGACAGATCCCTCACCTTCACCCCTCACATAAATACCAAAACCGACGCAGCTAAAAAAATAATTTATAAAATGTTCCCATACTTCAACAAAAAATCAAAACAGTCCAAAAATCAAACTCACATTATATAAGTCAATAATACGATCATTAATCACTTATGCACCCCATTATCACCCCTTTGGAGTTCAACTTGTATTACAAACTATAAAAAATTAGAAATAATTCAAAACTTGTGTATGAGAATAATTAACAACTATTGTTATACGAAAATAAAAACCATGCTCAAGGACCTTGAACTTCCGACTATCCAACAATTTGTCTTAACTCAAACCACAAAATATTTTAACAATACAATAGCCTCTAAAAATCCTTTAATCAATGTAATAGGCAATTACAACAATAAAACTGTAAAACGCTATAAACACAAAAGAACAAAATATTTGCCTGTATAACAATAATGCGTTCATGCTTATTATTATTTTCACTTTAGTAAATATGTACATATATCCAGGTGTTCCTTATCGTTAGTCTATAGATGTAAATTTGTTTATGTTAGGGTAGATAGATCATTCTTTCTACTACTTTATTTTGTTTAACCACCCAGTTTTGATTTTTATATATTATTTTTATTTATTCATTTGTTTGTTTTTATTTTTTATGTAGGTTTTTAATTTTTCCTACTGTTCACATACAAAAATTTGTTAAATATTTATTATTTATTATTATTGTTCCACAATAACAGTTTGTCAATTAAAAAAGTGTTTTGAAGAATTTTTCTTTATTACCTATATAAAATGTTATAATAGGGTTCTTGAGGTTCAGTCAATTAATCACGTTTCTTCCCGCACCTTCCCCTTCTCTATTTTTGGGCTTTCCAATTTCTATCGCTAATAGTGAGCTTCTTCCCTTCTAGCTTTGATGCCGCTCAATTTTAATTAGTTTTTTATTCTTTCCATTTAATTCCCGTTGAATCAGGTATAGCCCGAGCTACGATAACCCATGCTGAATTAGCAATTTTTAGACTGCTTCCTAGTCCATTCTCGTCCAATTTGTCTGCCTTTTAGGCAAGATATAAGTATATTGTTTAGGGGATGAGGTCGGGCTTGTCACCAGTCACTGTCTCTTTTTTAAAAAACTATATAAAAATGAGAAAACAGATCATTTTATACAGTTTTCGACACTGAAATATTAAGGTGCTCGATAATGGACAATAAGTCCCAAATGTCACACATGATAAAATAAATAAAGAAAAAAGTTTATAAAGAAAATATAGTAAGAAGTTTATCACCCGAAATAAAAAACAAATGGAAGAAAAAAGAATAATCCAAAGACATAATTAGAATAAAAAAAACAACCAACAAAATTCGGTTTTTAAAATTCTTGGAAATGCTATAAAAAATTTTTTTTCCTTCAACAAAGTGTAGAATCTATCTTTGCTAAAGCCATTTTATGGGAGATTTTAAATGGCTTAGTTGCCTAACACTCAGCTGGTAGATTTAGTGTTTCATCATGATTAAGGCTTGGCGACGAGTAGATTTCCATCATAAGTAGGTGAAAAAAAAAACTATTTTATTAGTTTATTCTCTTTCTTGTAAACTCACAATATCAAATAATACAGACAAGTATGAGCAAAATCCTATGCTAGTTCTTGGTAAATGATGAATCACCTTCAATTTTTCTGCCATTTATAAATAATAAATATTAGTGGGATGATGGAGGATAGCACATGTATTCTATGTCTCTCATATAAATTACCTAATTTTTTGTAATTATATATTGATGAAACAAATTATGTTCAAACATCATTATTATTCATTGCAATAGAGAAAAAAAATACCTAGGCATAAGGGCGGTGGGTATCTCCATGTGCCATCTATTTGACAGACAGATGATGTATTGCCGACTAATGTCATTCCAGGAGAACACCTGAAGATGACTGAAGCCCCGAGACCCGTTCCTTTCTCGAGGTTCTCGATCCAGCCATTGTAGATGTTGCCTGGGTGGCCGCAGTCAACAACTAGAAGAGGGTGCAAAGGTGCCTTGTGCAAAGTGTGATAGTGCATGTCTACCTAGCTACGAACTTGGATGGTAATATCAATGTTACTTCCAAACTAAATACTTTCATTTAACGATTCCTAAATGTATATTATGCCAATTGTTGGCCTATTTCAAGAACATTCACAACAAAAGATAAAAATTATGTATATTTAATATTACTACAAAATGCAGTTCTATAAAATGAGAAAAGGTTAAAATATGAATATAAATAAAGTATTTCCTTTATTATGGAGATTCGAAGAAGAGAGCAACTTTTGATCATTTACCATCCACAGAATCGAATAATTAGCTATTAAGTGCAATGTGCTACAGTCTATACAATAAGCCCTCGAGAGTAATATGAAATATTTACATACCTTGACACTTAGGGGTGCTTCCAGACCATTTTCTGTCTGCTCCACATCTCCTTGTTGAGTCCCCGACAAGGGTGTAACCATGGCGGCATTCATAGGAGACAACTGCATTGTAACCACAGGAAGTATAAATTGCTGTGCCGAACTGTGGATTTTCAGGCATTGGACACTCGACAGCTGTAACGACAACAGTAGGCCGAGGGGCCAAAGACAGTACTCATGTTCCGTTTTAGTGCCAAAGTAGCCGGCGAAGGACCTTCTAATAGGTGCGTCACCGACTTGAAAAATTGGCTGAAAGAACTTACAACTAAAGTAATCAGCGAATCTGATGATTCTTTTGTATTAAAAGAGCAGATCTACATATATAACATTGACTGAGAAACTTATTTCTCAATATGTGACAACCCTGGGGCGGTCCCAGTGGGGATATCCCCCTAAATTTTGGGAAAGAAATCAAATCAATTGTGAAATAAATTTATGCATCTGATTTTTACAAAATTTCTAATATAGGAGTATTGATGTAAATGAATATAATAAAGTTACTATTCATTCTGTTCATAAGTGAGTGAAATGAGTGAAATGCGAGTAGCGTCATGTATGTTTTTTTAAACCGACAAATCCCCCTAAAATGTTTTTCTGGGACTGCCCCTGTTAGAAGCCAATATAAAAAGTAAGTAATTAAGGCTTAAAATATTACATATTCATTCACACTTGAATGAATCGTCTGTGATACTTACGGACACAGGCTGGCAGGTCTCTAGGTCCCCAAATCCCATCTGCTTGACAAATTCTTTCCAATCTCCCCACAAGTTCATACCCCTCACCGCAATGGTAGGTGACCTTACAGTTATACGTGTAACAGTCACCAGAATGCCATCCATTGGAAGGATCCATGGGAGCCCCACAAGACCTTGCTGGTAAAAAAATTAGTATCGTATTACAAGGCTACCAGGAAAACCATCTACTTGTAAGTGATTTATTTTTTTGGCATACGTGGGTAAGGATGATTTCTTATAATGTTAAAATTTCAATTTAAAATTATTATGTCATAGGATATTCAAAAATTATAGGAGAATACTCACGCTCACAGCTGATGTCTGGGCCAAACCAGGATGCTGTGTTCTCAATGGCTAGACACTTTGCCCTTGGAAAACCATTAGTAACATAGCCGAGATTGCATTGGTACTGAAGAGTTGTATCCAATGGAAATGTAGCCTGCTCAGGCAGACCATTATGCCTTGCATGCTCCAATTCGGGTGGTGTTTTACAATAAACTAAAACATCATTATAAATATAATTATAAAATCCTCTTAAATAGCAGAGTCTGATATAACAGGAAACAACTCAATTTTAGTAAAAATTCTAACAAAATTCCTGTTTCTATTCTGAATCATAATCTAAACTACTAAAAAATTATTAGTTTTTATATGGAAAAAAAAACATTTCCCTTTCATCTTTTCCCATTTCTCACTATTTTTATAACATCACAAAAATTGTTTTTAAATAAAATATAAATTCAAAATAAACATTCACTGATGCCAATGCCATGAGAATTTTCCCTTGTAAAATAAACAAGGAGTCTAATTAGAAGAATGTTTACAGATTAATCCATATTTTGCCTTGGAAAGATCCTATGTGTTAAAGAGTTTGGGAGAACTTAGCCAACAAAACTGCTCCTCAGTACTTTACTTCGACGACAGATTTTGGTGAAGTTATATTATAAGGAGGGATTATGGGTGGCCCATTGAGAAAATAATGAGGAAAAAACACCAGTCACCAGAGCCCTGATTGGCCAAAAATATGTTTCGTTTTAGAAGAAAATGAAGAGATTCACTGAAGAGGAATAATTTTTTATGCGCTTACTATTTCAGAAATAAGTAATTTTCCCATATCTCTGTTTCTCCAAACTTAAAACACATTAAATACATGTCATGTTCTTTCTAATGAAAATCTTCAGCATTAATCAGATTCACTTATCATTCTGAGAACCTAAAAACAAGACTTTTTACAAAAACAAAGCCATTCAAAAGAATTAATAAAAGAATAACTAATGTTGGAAGACATGATTTCATCAAACATTAAAAACTATATTTATAGTGAAAATACATTTTTTGTCATATTCTATTACGATATAATTTTATATCATGAAAGGTGTTTTGACTTTCAATCCCCACTATTACACCAATCCTATTATTTTGTGAATAGTTAATTAAAAAGCCATAAAAAATATATTAACTATGGTCTAAAAATCAATATAATCAATATCTAATAGATAGATAGATAGATATATAAAATACTGTATACCGTTAAAAATACAATTACAGGAGGTCTAGCCTAAGTTAAATAGTAGCAAAAAGACAAACCAAATTATTATCACTTAAGTTCTAATTCAAGTTCTAATTAATTTTTATTTTTTTAAAAGAACAAAAAAAAATAAGTACAAATTACACTCTTAAATAAATTGAATTAATCAATTTGTATTAAAAGTAATATATAACAAATAAACTGACTTAAAAATTAAGTTTATCCTTGATTACTAGCGTACATGAATAATTATAAAAACTAAACTGATACAGCAAGATATAGATGAATTTATTAATATTTCATTGCATCTCTATGCTGATTGCCTGGACTACAGATAAATAAATACTATTTAGTTTATCTATGTCATTTACTGACAAAAGATCTTCCAAAATCAGTTCTGGAGTGCATAATGGTTTAATGTATCTGTATATAGATGTAATCAATGTCTAATCAAATTTTACCATTGTGTTTGCACTGAGGTTGTGCACCCGACCAGTTGCCATCTCCTTGGCAAATTCTTTCTTTGAGTCCAACTAGAGTGTAACCTGGATCACAGGAGTAAGAAGCCCTGTCTCCAAATAGTCTACCTCCAATCGTCACTGATCCAAGTGCAGGCGAGCCCAACTCTTCACATTCCCTCTCTATTAATTGAAATGATAATACCATAAATAGTCAATTTTTCATAAAAAATCCTTTATATTTTATATATATATATATATATATATGTATATTTTTTAAATAAACATGGCTCATAATAACCCTTGGTGAAATGTTTTAAAGCACAACCAAAAATAGTTCAAAATAGCAAACATATGCATAATTGATATTATATGGATTAAAATGCACCACCAACTCCTTTTTTTTCATTTGGATTAAAAATTATTAATTTATAAATTTTTAATGATTCACATTGAATAGTTAAGGGTTATGGAAAGCGATATTTATTTTTTTTTGGTATAAGAGGATTGTTAAAGATTAAAAAAATAAGTAAATTACCTACTAACTGCCTACCTGGTTTAATACAAGACATTCCACAGACACCATCACACAGGCACTTTTTCTTTTTCGACTTGCAGTCCTCATCATTGGAACATTTTCTCAAGCACTTTTGCCCCTAAGAAAATAAACAGTGTTAAAAAATACTGGTATAAAATGTGCAAATCGTCTCTTATTTCCTAGAATGAAACCAACCACGTTTTTTGCTTGTTAAAAAAAATGGCATTTTTTTCAGAACTTTTAAGTAGTTAGAAGCAACTGATATCAATTTTGGTCCTTTCCACATTTTCCTGATTGCAAAATGAAGTTGTTAAGGTTCTTGAGGGGATGAAAATGTGAAATTGAAACCAACATTATACAATTTAAGGAAATTCATTTCTTTCCGGGAACTTTAATGAATATATATTCAACAAAATACACTCAAACTGAAATTATTGATATAGGAAGTTCAGAAAATAAATATAATTCAATATCTAGAAACTAAGTGGGCCTTACAGCAAGGATAATTTTTTTTTAAATGAATATAAAAAAAAAATTCTAAAAAAAAAACATGCAGAATATGATTTTACTATATTGGGTATCTAGGTTTTATGAATCTGAACCCCGCGATGATGGTAGAGCCTCTACTCAAAAAAATAAATTAGGATAAAATAAAAAATGCATAAAATATTGAGTTTAAGCAGTGGCAGAAAAGATTTTTAACAGAACCTTTATGTTAAACATCCGTCTAGTTGTTTTATGAAAATTATGTAGGGTTTCCCCACTCTTCGCTCCATCGATGTCTAATATAGGGATCATTGTAAGAATTTCTCAGGGGAGCCCACAATTTGTAGATCTAGCAATGGGTTCAATACATTTTGGCCTATAATCGAAGCCTGTGTGTGTTTAAGTACCTCCTAATGGTCGGCCATGTCGGCGCACCATACCAAAGCCATTTACCCAAATATTTTTATATATGCGTTGTTTTAGAAGAACCTATCCTAATTTAATTTCTATAATTGTGTATGTAATTATTACCTTGCTGATATTTATACCCCAAGATTACGATCCAAAGATTACTACTATGTTGGGCTTTTTGGCTATATTATACAGTAAACTCTTGATTATCTATCCGCTAGCGGATTATCCACTTTGCGGATTATCCGCGGTCATTCTAGAATTTTTTTTTTTATTCTAGAGGTAGATGACTTAAATGTTACGACGAAAAAAAGTTTATTAAATAAGCAATTTCTGTTAATTTACATTTCTACAATCGCGTATACACTTTCCCGTGAGGTGAAACATGAACAAGCCTCTGAGACAAATAAAAATTCAGTTTCCCCCACAAAAACAGAAATTGCTTGTTTAATAATTAAATATTAATAAGAGGGTTATAAATATTAATAAGAGGGTTTACCTCACTATTCAAATCATTTTGTAATTAGAAAAAAGTTTGTTTACTCATGTGTACCCCGAAAAGTGCGTGAGTCACCACCACTCTCAGAACAGACCGTCTGTTTACTAAAGTGTTCCAGCCAATAAGTGTAATACCCGAAGACTGAAAGAGTCACAAATCTCAGAACTCCCTTACCATCCCACTTTTTCCTTTCATCATTTCATTTTCTCGTTCACGTCAGTTTTGTCAACTTGGCCTTAGCAGTTACATAGCTTGTTTGTGATTGTTGTTCGTGATTTTATTTTACAATGAGTGATGAAACTTTATAAATTACATAATTATTTATATGTAATATCTATAAATAAACATTTTGCTTTGATATGAATTGTTTTGTTGACCTTTTAAAAATTTTGCGGATTATCCGTAGAATTGGTTTATCCGCGGTTGCCGTGCCAACCAATACCACGGATAATCGGGAGTCTGCTGTAAATTGAAAACCCAGAATTATTTTACACCAGCGGGCTTTACGGCGCTGAAATTTATCGAAATATGATTATATAGCTGTATTTGTAAAGCAACCTTTAATTATAATTATATAAGTCTGTACTGAAGTGATATTTAGAATCGTAAAACTTTTTCTTAATAAATAATGAATAATATTGATATTTTATTATTGTTTGTCAGTCGCTTCCCAATCTCGCGACAAGTTAACCAGTTATCGAGTTCATCAATTTTTTTAATTCAGAGGGGGGTAATATGATGCTGAATATTACAGATTGAATTAATGATGATTACATAAATTATTATGTAATTTTCTACGATTTTATTGAGTAGTAATTAAAGTTATAGTTGAATAATTGGGTTTCATTAATTACTAGGGGATATGACACGCTCATATTGCTAATTGATATTTGTAATAACTTAATCTTTATAACTAATGCAGAAATTTACGTACGATTTAAGGCAATCTTTCATTTATGGAAAGATTTCGGTATTATAAATTTGTATTAATTTAATTTAATTTTTCATGTTTTTCAATTAATTATTTATGAAAGATGAGATGACATTGGATCCAGCATGTTCAGATAATGTCAGATAATGTTCCGCGTGCGCTTAACGAAGTTTTTACTAATCTATCGAGAATTCTAGTGACGAACTGCATTCCTCAAGCAGCGAAAGTGTTGATTGGCCAAGACTTCATTCATGGGCCTTTTTTTTTTTTTTTAAATATTCAATTAATGATGAATTCCATTGCCGTATAATTTTTCAAATTTACAATTAATTTTTTGTTTTTGACATGTAGAAGAATCTATCCCCTATCTACTTACTAAAAGGCCCCAAAATTTTTAGAATTTTTTTTTTACGATATTATTTTAGTAAGCATTCTCCCTCAAAAAGGTATTTACACCAATTGGTTTAGTCGCGACACTGACCATGGCTGTTTAGTATGACAATTAACCGTTCCAGAATTATGATTATTTTGATGAATGTGATTTTGATATCAGACATATATACAGGGACTAGCATTCCCCGTCGCGGCTTTGCCCGCGAGCCTTTAAAATAATTCTGTGATCATTATCTTGGTATTGATTTAATATAATATGTTAACAAAATCAATTTAAAAAAACGAAGTGAGCGAAGGGGGAGAGGGATCGATGCTTCCGGTAGGTGGAATGTTGGAGGGGGAAGTTGCCGGCTCGGTAGAAGAGAGGGAGACGCGCAATGGAGAGAATTCACTAAAACCGCCGAAACAATAAATTGCTTACTCGTAGTGAACGCATCATTTTTCGACTTTAAAACATGGTTTTCGAAAACCGGAGTTAAACTCGTATAAAGATCTTTAAAATGAGTCCAAATTAGATATTTTTTCTCGAAGTGCAAAAATAGGTGTCCGTTAGAGTTAAACAATTTCGCCATTTAAGCCCCTTAGGGGTTACATTTTTGAAATTCCTTTCTTAGTGGTTACCTACATCGCGTTTGAAATATAAATTCCGAACTTCAAGTTTCTATCATTAGTAGTTTTTGCTAGGCGTTGATTCTGTCAATCAGGACAAAACCTCTAATATATAGAGATTGAAAAAAAAATTTGCGTATACCCAAATTCAAATTAATGACAGAAAATCCAAATTGATAGCAGTACCTATATTTGTATGAATTAAATGCAATTAAGGTTTAGAAATAAATTTACCATTAGAATAAGCTCAACAAGAAGAGAGCTAAAAGAATAACGCCGCTTCAGTAGTCAATGAGTAATAAAAAAAACGAGGCAAGTGAAAATCTCAATGCATAACGGAAACAATTGTGGAAAGCGAGGTCAAGGGCGGCAGAGGAGACAACGCGAGCATTGTTGCCTCTCAGCGTTCCAAACATTCCGGTCATTGTCAGGTACTCATTCTCGAAAAAAACAAAAACAATATATGGTAAAAACTATACAAATTTTACTCATAGAGTTTTGGAAGGAACTACATACAACTACCCGGGTTAGCTTTAAGGATAGTGGCGAGGACTTTCTATATTATGTATATTACTATTATACGAATACTAACTACTGTCCAAAATTCAGCTTGTCTCTAACCAATTTCGACATATTGTCATTTTGCCTGGACTATATCTCCAACTCCCATTACAGGCCACCCGATTTTATGTTGAAGTAATTAGACGGCTTTTTACATATTTTATTGCACGTTCACTGTTAAGCTTACTAATTACTCTTTTGTCTAGCGGGATACTTCAATTTTTATCAAGAGTGTGACATTTTTATTTTTTTACAACTTAATAAAATAAAACTTTGGGGTTGTACCTGGTACAGCCGACACAAATACATATATATTTGATTATATTCTGTTAACAATTCTTATGAAATTCTTAAATAAAATTACAACGGCTCCTCCCCTTTTAAATCTTCGACAGTGCAGTATGAAGTGTGTTTCAGCAACACGACTGCAGTAACTTTTGGCCGTGATTTTAGTCAGGAGGGGATTTACCAAAAAATTTGAGGTGGATCACGAACCCTCCGGTCTGATAATCGCGTGATGCCTTTCAACTGACAGCACTTTCGTTGACTAATATTTCATGAGGTTAATACCTTGTATTTAGAAGTAATGCTATCTAAATAACCAAAAGTATTAACTCTCATAGCTTTTTTTTTTTTTTTTTTTTATTTAGAGAAAGAGAGAATGTTTTTATTATTTAAAGATTTGCAAAATAAATTATGATACTGTACGTGATTCGGATTATGTATCCTTAAAAGCCATTATTATCTTCATTAGACCGCAGCTTTAGGGCCTATTCACACTATCGGTTTCGCTCCCGGTCCGCCCTCGCTCTATCCCATTCACACTATCGCTCCGCTCCTGGTCCGCTCTCCTAAAGTCTTATCATGTTCACATTATATTATTTTACACCGTTCACGATTGAAGCCGGTAATAATCGAAGCTGTCTGTATTTGGATTTTAATTAATAATTAACTTTCAGTTATTAAAGTATTTATTTATTCATCAATTTACGGCCAAAAAAAAGCTCAACTTTTCGTTTGTAGAAATAGCTGTTAAGCGTACTTTTCTTGATGAAGAAGATAATATTATCAAAACATATAATAAGAAGAATATATAGCAACACTATGATAATTATTAATAATAATTATAAATTAATTTAATTCATGGTGAAGAAATAATTTAAATTTTTTCCCGTATGTATTCGAATACGCTTGAAATCGGTAAATGATTCATTTATCATTTATTGATTATATGATGATCTTCTTTTCCTGATTCATATTTTAATTACTTTTTGCTTTAATATATTTTTTTGTTAATGATCTGACATTTTTCATAATATATTGCATTTTTTTTCGTTTAAAATTGAACTTTATTTTATAATAGCAATAAGTATGTAGTCAATAAATAAATCGGTGACCGTTTTTTACATCAATTCATTGCAAAATATATCTCAAACATAAAATGAATTTTTCTCGTGGAAAAAGCGCTTCACAGCAAGATTTCGTGTTTTATTCTTTGGTGATTTTGTTTTAATCATTTCAAGCGTATTCGAATACATTCGGAAAAAAATTTTAATTATTTCTTCGCCATTAATTAAATTAATTTATAATTATTATTAATAATTATCATAGTGTTGCAATATATTCTTCTTCTTCAATCTATTCTTATTATATGTTTTGATAATGTTATCTTCTTCATCAAGAAAAGTTCACTTAACATCTATTTCTACAAACGAAATGTTGAACTTTTTTTGGCCATAAAGTTGATGAATAAATAAATACTTTAATAACTGAAAGTTGATAGTATAAATTAAAATCCAAATACAGAAGGCTTCGATTATTAATGCCTTTAATCGTGAACGGTGAAATTATATAATGTGAATATGATAAGACTTTGGGAAGAGCGGACCGGGAGTGGAGCGGGAGCGGAGCGATAGTGTGAATGGGGTAGAGCGAGAGTGGACCGGGAGAGGAGCGAGACTGGAGCGAGACCGGACCTGTACCAATATTGTGATTACACTCTTTCTATTCCTCTTTAGAATATTTTGCCAGTGAGACCGGACCGGGAGCGGAGCGATAGTGTGAATGGGGTAGAGCTAGAGCGGACCGAGACCGGAGCTGTACCGAGAGTGGAATACTCTCTTTCTATTTCTCTTTAGAATATTTTGCCAGACTGAGAGCGGACCGGGAGCGGAGCGATAGTGTGAATCCGCCCTTAGACTTCCGTTCGCTCGCATAAAAAAAAATAAACCAGCCATGGTTTTGCCAAAAAATGTTTGAGAACCCCTTATATAGAGGCGATGACCGGGGGTGTATGTGGTTCAACACTCGTAGGCCCTTATCACAGCGATAAACGGGGGAGGGGGTAAAATCCCTGATGTGGTTAGAATACATGTCCTTGAAAAATCAAAATTTTTTAAATAAGTATATTTTCTTTTTTGGCTCGAAACTAATATGTACATATTATATTTCATTATGTCTATAAATTGCTGAATAATAACCGGCTTAATTAGTAAAAAATTATGACTGATAATTGCCATAATAAAAAAAAAATAATAACCGGTACATTTACCAGAGAAATAATATAGTAGTAAATTTCTGGAAGCCAGTCATTTAAGCAATAAAAGCATTATAAGCTATTACTTACCAGGAATTCAGCATGCTCTTCATCCCTGGGGCACTCTGCAGAAGGAGAATTTCTCGGGTTTTTGTACACTTTGGCGTCATCTTCTGAACTGTAGTCTTCGTCCTGTCCGGCCGACCACCCTATCATGTAATAAGTTATTTTATATTATTTACAAAACCATTTCTTATAAAATTATTCAGTTTTTTAAGTGCTTCAACGTCCAAATAAGGCACATTATTGGCTTTAGCTTCATCACAATGCTGTTGGTCACCAAGTATACAAACTTGCATTTCTGGCCTAGGAATATGCTTTAGCTTAACAGTTCCTGAAAAACGTTTGTCTTTCTGAGGGTCATACTTTTTCAGACCAATTTGAATTTGTTTTGGATACGTGCTGGATTAGTGGAGTTCGTATAGCTACCATCGGAAAATGAAGTCCAAAGTCTCTAGGGAAACATTATATGAATGTGTGAATTCTGTTCTCACACATTCACAACAAAAGAAGAGGAATTTTCTTGAAACTGTGGAGATTCAAATTGGTCTGAAAAATTATGACCCTCAGAAAGACAAACGTTTTTCAGGAACTATTAAGCTAAAGCATATTCCTAGGCCAAAAATGCAAGTTTGTATTCTTAGTGACAAACAGCATTGTGATGAAAAAAAAAAGAAGATATTTATTAAAGATAGCAGAGATCTTAAAGAAATGTGCATATTTTGATCATTATATATTGCTCTAAATTGAATGTAGAAGTTCGCACCTCCCCACTAGGTTTCTTTTTTTCTAGAAATTGATGTGATGTATGTGTAAAGAGATTCACGAAACATTTCTTCAATGGAACAGATATACCTCGGCCATTAGTATGAATAAATGCCAGCGGACAGATACATTTTCAGTCGGCAGATACAGCCGATTGTTAAGAGGGGTTGTTGCATACCATTCCGTGGGGTCTGGGGGTCCCAGCGTGGCGGGGGGTCCGGCTCCGTAATTTTAAAAAGGGTACTTTAAAGCTTTTTGGTACTTTCCCATTAGCTGTACCACGCGTAACCTACCCTGTTATCTCGCCTTAACTCTTAGCTGCCGAGTGATAATTTTCGGGGCCTTAAGCACTATAGCACTAAATAAGCCAAAGAAAATGACAACCAAAAGAAATGGCGACATAAGAAAAGATAACAGAGTGTAAGTAATGGGGGAGGGAGTTAGGCCCGATGCACACGGACGACACTTTTCTGCGATGCGGACTATAAGCCAGGTCAGGGGTACCTGGAGTACAATGGACCGACCGGATTTACCATTATACTCCAGGTACCCCAGACCCGGCTTATAGTCCGCATCGCAGAAAAGTGTCGTCCGTGTGCATCGGGCCTTAATAGCAGAGGGTAGGTTGCAATACCAGTTTGTATGAAATCTGCTATTGATGTTAAGATAAATGGTATATGGCCTTCACAACTATGCGAACCCTCATTGCATCCTTTTCGGTTAAAAACGGTCTTGCATAGTTTTTCTAGATCTCAGCTTTTGACTTCGGCTTGCTACGCTCCCTCAAAAGGCTTATATTTATACTAGCATTCCCCGTCGCGGTTTTGCCCTCGAGCCTTATATAACTAATATAATGAAGGGTGATAAATCCTTCAGAGCAGTCCAAGATGATCTGCTAAAGGTATTTATGATTTTTCCAAATAAGAGTATTGGAGATTTTTCAAAATTTCAAACTGGAAGGGGGCAAGGTACACGCTTGAATAAGAGTTGTTTTTGTTGTTATGACTAGGAGTTCGTCACATGTTTTCAGTTGTGTGGACGGGGTTCTTGCTACCTTTTACACCAAGATATTCCAAAATTCTATGGATGATTTTTGCCAAGGATATACTATCATAGTCCCGAATGGAAAAATGATGAGTTCGGCCAGACTACTTGATTACAATTACTGTTATCAGCCGAATTTGATTTCAGTTACCCATTTATGAAGGTAATCTGTGTAGGACTTAATTCCTCGTATCACTTTTTTGATTTTTTTAAAGTGAATAAATAATTATGGTATAACTCCGTTGACTTCTAGTGGAGCATAGGGTGTCTACAACTGAATTCCATTTCGTCCCTCTTGCTACATTATTATTATTATTATTATTAACAACTTTTACATGTACAACAATGGCTTTTAGTTGCTTTGCCCTATTTATAATATTAAAATCGTTATTATTGAAACAGCTATTTATTTTTTTTTTAATACTGAATTAAAGTATAAAATTACTTGAAAAGTTTATGTGGTTTAAAAAACAATGTTTCAAGTTTTTTATATACAGTACCAGTCAAAAGTTTAGATTCACTTGTATTTAATTCACAATCTTCAAGTTTAAAAAAATAATTCTAACTCAAGGGATAACATTTCAAAAAATATATTATTGTTTCGAATACAATCTATATAAATAAAGATGAAATTCTGTTAGTTTGTTTTTTTGTTTGTTCTTTATAGAAATATCTACCATTTGTCCTAAATTCTCCAAATTTCGCTTCGTGGTTCTTTCATACCAGGTGCGAACACCTGTCCATATTAAAATTGCTTAACAGCCAATCTCTGGGTATATTCTTTAGATCTCGCTTTACATTTGATTTTTACGAAATCAACCGTTGGAGTAAAAAAAAATCTCATTTCTGTCCTAACGAACTTTTCTGGACCCACGGTTTTTCTCATTGTTTTCAAAATTCCGTGGGTGAAACCGGGATATTAAAGCTAGTTATTAATAAATTAAAAATAAAATTATAGTTGTTACGTTGTCCAATAAATAAAATGTTGTTACTTATTTATTTTACAAAATCTAAGGGTGAGTCTTACTGGTACTGTATATATATATATTTACTGGTACTGTATATATATTGACTGGTGCTGTGTATATATATATATATATATATATATATATATATATATATATATATATATATATATATATATATATGCATGTACACATATCTGTAATTCAGGGGGTCACTCACCCTTGATCTAAGTGACTTTGTTCGGCAATTGGCTATGTGTTATAAAAATCGAAAATTAGAAGATTGTATTAGTTTTATATAAATGGTTTGAAACGTTTTTTATTCTTTATTGATCAAATGTTTAAAAAATCGTTTAATGTTCTTTAAATATTTAGTATATCAGAGCATACATATATTACATACTCATCATGGAATAGAAAAGGAAACCTTTCACGTAAAAACTTAAAAAGTTTTTCATCGAAAGGAAAGGTGTGTTTTACAAAGGATGTATAAAACTAGAGTAGTTTTAGGGGGATTTCTTTTATGAGGGGCCAATACTCACTGGACAGAAGTAACGCAAGCAACAGGACCTTGAGCATGTCACCAAGGCTGAGAGGCTTTAAGTATCCCAAACAACCCAGGCTCTGTAGCAGATCGTCCTGCGCATGCTGTTCCTTTTCATCGATTCCACCCGACTAAGGCTTGTCTCCCCGAGCTCATAAGCTTACGGCCATTTTAAAATAAAATACAAACAGTAACGGGATATACATCATAACAACGAGACATTAAAAGTTAGTACTTAATAAGAGTTTTCCCGCACTCACATACTTTACTAATCGAATCATAGATATTTCAAATGTATTTTGATTTTTGATTTTTTGTAAGTGATTAGCTAAGTGAGTAACGCGCTGTTCTACAACGTTCAAGGTCATGGGTTTGAGTACAGCTGTAGCGGCTACTTTTCTATTTTCTTACAGCAGTCTTAGATCGACCCTGTTGTCAGCAGCATGAGCGTCACCAGCACAAAATTATTAGGGGGGGGGGCATAATATTCTCATAGATGGGTAAAAATTCGAGAGGCTAAAAGTTGAAATAACAACGCCTAAAACAACTGTTGTGACATTTCATTCCTCCTTCAACGATGTATTTTAAAGGAATTTATAAAACTTTCCAATTTATGTCTCATTTAGAGTGTAGTTTGTTGTCCACTTCCAAAATATTGGGGGGGGGGCGCGTCCCCCCTATCCCCCCGGTTACGCCCACGGTCAGAAGACCCTCCTATCTCAATTATATGAACAATCTTAATTAGATCATTAACTAAATGGGAAAAAAAATATTTACATGGGGTAAACCGAACAGTTATTGACACTCTTAAGACTACATTTCTGTGGTGAAATTAAAAAAAATACTTTTTATGAAGGGATCAAATTGAAACTTCCTATAGCTCCTCCTTATCTATCCTTATAAAAATTCAAGAGTAGTACTTTTTTGGGCCAAAAGTTCAATAGTTTTACCATATGGCAATATTTATTGTTAAAAGTGCAAAAACTAGTGATTGAGACCCTGTGGATTTAATTATGAAATCTTCCCTATGGTTAGTTTGTTAAACACTTACTTCATAGATGACTTAGAGGACCTTTCAAACATTAAGATTCATGCATATCTTGAAATAAAATTAGGTCTTGTTTACTTATTTTTTTAAGTTAAAGTTTTGGGCGTCAATAACTGTACTGAGTGTCAATAACTGTATGGTTTACCCCCCTAACCGATGAGCAAGAAACATTGCGTACGAACGAACTCCCCTTATTGGTTTTTTATGGTCCTGCATCTTTTTAATTTTATTCTTTTAGTATTAAAATAAACTACAAAATGAAAACCAGCCTAAAATCAATTTTTCTGATGTTATAAGAAAATAAAATATAAACTAAAAATGATTTTCAGCTCTCCAATCCTTAGATCGATCCATGGTGTCTAAAAAATTTATATCAACAGTTACATAAACCTATGCCGAAAATATAAAAGTTCAGTATGTGTTTACTTCATTTCAAAGTGAGTAAACACAACTTAGAATCACTAGATGCAGAATTGTATGCTCTACAATTTTTATTTAATGCCTTTTTAACCACAAATTCTTATTTTCAAGTTAAAAAAGACTAAAAATGAATATATAGCATTTTTTAGAGAACAGTCAATATCTTTTGATTGCCAATAGCGGTCCTTCTGCTTAACCAAATTCAATATCTAAAACATTGCCTTTACGGAATTTAATGTTGTTTAATTCTTGTTAGAACAACATTTTATTAGGATGTGCTGTTTAAAAGTTATAATCCAGAAAATTAAAAAAATTAGGGGTTTTCCTTATCTCCTTGCCTTGGCGTCTCACCTAGAGCGCTGCAAACTTACAATACTATTAACCGATACCCAATTAACAGATTAAAACCATTTGTAGCAGTTCAAAATTTAATTCAACCGTGTTACCCAGAAACATAGGCCAGTTGTGAAGGGAGGACTTCAGTCTGAAAGGGTCGGCTGCAGCCCTACAGCCCTTCCTCAGGATCTGCCTATCATCAGCTTTTTTGCCTTTTTGTTCCTATCTTACAAATGAAGTTATATTTTGTATCCATATTATTTGTTCTTTACCTTAGGTCCTTACTTTTAGTAAAGTTAAATTCCATCTTTAAACGACCAAAACTTTTCCAAAGGGGGGGGGGCTACAACCCACAGTCCTCCCCTTGGATGCGCCAATGCACAGAAGATCAAGATGTTTTGTTTTTTAACAATTAAAATTGAATTCAGATTTTTTGAACGTGTATCAATTATATCGTTATAAAAAAAAAAAAAACACAAAAAAAAAACATTGAATATGAAATAGTTCATGTAATGAGGATATGTACTAGGATGATTTTGTTTTATTTATTTATTTAAGATATATTCTGGTTGATAGCACTGATTACAACGACATCTTTTTTTAGGTTTAGGTAAATAATATCTGTTAAATTCCAGGTTTTTATTTTTCTTGAACTTACAGCACGACTGTTTCTATAAAATATAGCTGTTTAATTTTTAGATATATATTTCTTTTCTTCTTTTGTTTTTCCCCATAATAATATGTACTCTACCGTTGTCTACCCTGAGCCGTCTTTTGACCGCTAGAGTATATATGAAATTTTATGAAGTTATCTGCATTTAAATCTTAAACTTAACACAAAAACAGTAGTTTTCCAAGAAAATGTCATCCGATCGTGTGCCAGGAAAACGCCATGTGCTTAGAGTTTGTTTTATGATGGGTACAGAGCGACTGCTGGTAATTGACGAGGTGAGGCAAAATGGCGATCATTCAAATTAGATTACTGGCTCTGTCTGCGGCATTATAAATATTTGAGACGTGAGTAGGTCTTTTTGTAACAGCACGGGATGAAAATAATAAAAACGTTTGATAAAATAAAAAAAAACGCTGTATTCAGATAAAAATAACAAAACGAATAATGAAAATAAAGAAACTTCTGTTGAAAAAAATAAATAGACCACTTGAAAATATAATATAAGTCTTTATGCAGTTTTTTTTAGCAAGTCACAGTATCCCACACACGTAATCAACGCACACTCTGAGAGAGTTTATTTGTCTGGTTACCCGCAGTGTAGTTAGGTATAAATAAATTTATATAATTTGTGGCAACACTGTCAAAGGCAGGTTTCTATTAGAAGTAGGTGCTGCTACAATTACAATCAACTGGAAAATACTATAATGTTTATTTCAAAAGCGGTTATTTGACCGCCAGCGGTAGAAATAGGTATATATAATATTTCGGTAGGTTTAGTGTTAATAGAATGGGCCAGTTAATTTCATCTCTTATTTTAAAATAATCTTACTGAAAAAAAACCCATCTCTATACACAACATCTATGCCTTGACATCATAGAGGCATCATCATTCATTTTTAGCTTTAAGTATTTCACAATTAGTATTTTTTCACAATTTCATTTGATTAGAAAATTTATTACTTATTAGTCAGATATTTATTTTAAAAATTTTGTTAACGCGTTCGTTACAATTTCATTTTTGTTTTTAAAAAATTATGAAATTACTATATGTTATTGGCATATTATTATCATTATAGTATTGGCAAATATAGTATAGTTGGCAGCACTGATCACAACACTCACTCTCTTAAAGTTTAGGTAAACAATAGTCTGTGTCTGCTCCATAATTTGGACGGTTAAATTTAGGTCACCTCTTAACGTAACCTTTAGCCAAAGGTAAAGCTGAATTTTGTAACGCGCTATATGTTATTTTAAAGTTATCATACTGAAAATGAGGGGCGACTTAAACAAATTTATATGTTCAAAGCCAAGACAGCTTAGAATCAGAAGAACCTTCGTAAAAATGTTTGTTAATAACCCGCTGTTGAGCCTAATTGCCGTAAAAAAAAATAATAATAATATTGAAGGCAAGTAAATATATTTTTATTAATAATTTTTAATAGATCATAAATTGTAAATTGCCAGTAATCTTAAATGTGTTTACTGACAAACATTGTTTTGCTATAAACCAATACTGTTTGATCAATTTAAAATTTCATGGTTTTCATATTAAATATCTAACAGTGTTATATTGACACGTGTTAAGTGATACTTAGATTAGAAATTGACGTGTTTTGATAAATATGAAAACGCCATTCCTCAAATTCACACATTTTTCCACATTCATTTACTTATTTATTTATTTATTTATTTTTTTGCATGCTCTCTAAAGTAGACTAATTTTTTTTTATTGCTAAATAAAAGTTTTAATAGTGACAATCCGGCAATGTAAGCATAATACTTCATTGCGTCTGATTTTATAGTTCTCTATTTAGTTGTTGAAAACTTCATTTAGTTTCCACGGAAACTAATAATTTCCATTAAATATGTATGTTTCAAAAACACTTTGACAACTCATTCCCATGAACAGAACGCCTTTACTTATAAACACAAGGGTGTCATTAAAGGCGTACTTCGCATGTGTGGGTTCAACATGTTTTCTGAGTTGTCGAAATATTTTTTCTTTTTTTTATACGTGATTACTCGATTTTTTTTCATACATAGCCATTTCTTATTTTTAGGCATAACGAGAGATAGTTAATTTCTCCATATTAACAAAAAACAAAGGTACTTTATATGAAAACAAAAAAGCCCCTTCCCCATTTAAGCGCCCTCAGAACATTTTTATGATAACTAAACCTACCTGGTATTAAAGAATACTTAAAACTCATTAAACTTGACGAGTTTGATCAAAATCGTTTGAGCTATTTTTGAGGAAATTGAAAAAAAACGTATAAATGAGACAAAATTAATTAAGTGCTCCCTCCGTTTGACCAATTTTGATGAAGTTTTTTCTCTCACATCGGGAGCATATACACACCAAATACCCACTTTCAGGTTCGTACGGTTTATAGTTTTTGTGCTAGTCTGTTCACAGACATACACACACACTGACCATTTCGCTGGAATTGGTTATTTGGACCCCAAAACGTGTATTTCCGTTGAAAACCGAAATACGAAATTTTTCACGATCGCAATACTTTCACTTACTATATATTTTATATAAAGGCAGTGAAAGTAAAACAAAAAAAGGATCTGTACTATACTGATATTATTATTGTTGTGATGGCAGATAATAGGTAGGGGAACCTGTGGTGTAGCAATCATCATAGCCAACTAAACACTACCCAGACGGTTGCGGGTTCGTAGCTCGCCATTTTTTGAAAAAAAAATCTTGGCTATGTTGTCCTTTAGATGGGACGTAAAATAGAAGTTCCGAGCCTGTACAGGTACTCGTTTAAGATCCCTATCCTTATTATACCTGGATAGATAAAACTTAGGACTCCCACTGTAGTATCGTCCGATTAATCATAATAATAGTCCGGGAGCTGAGGGCCAAAAAGGTGCCTGATTTGAAGACAATTTTTGATCATATAGGCTGAAAGTACTCATTTCATAGACAACATATTTGAACGTCTGCCACCTCAGATCGGTTGCCATCAAATTCTATAGGCGAACAAAATCGACATTTTCGAACTTTTTGCAATTTTTCGCTAATAACTTGAAAACGATTTATCGCAGAAGAAATTGTGTTCTTTCTGAAAGAAAAGAGCCTTAAATTTCGCGTCGACTGAGGTCCTCACAGTTAAATTCGGGCAAGTCTCTGGCTGATAAAATCGGGGGAGGGGATCGAAGTATTCTGACTATTTAAGGCACAATAGTGGCTTCAAATATAGCTTATTGATATTTAAAAATTTTAAATGTTTATTTATATAGTACTAAATAAATATATTAAATGAATACAATCGAGCCAATTTTTGAATAGTAAAAGGGAACAAAAGACCTTAGTTGTTGCGTGTCCATAATAAAAATCTAATCTAATTTTTAAATGAATACACGAAGTTATTTATTTCGTAGGTTTTGTTTCTCATATTTTTTTATGGAGGCAGCTGCCCTCCCATATCCACCCCTCCCTGACGCCCATGAACCATATCAGCATAAAGTTTAATTAAAAAAACAACAAAAATTACCATAGGGAGGGGGCATGAATCTAGGTTTTAGCACGTGTTAAGTTTTTTGCTAAACCTGTATGTTCATAAAAGCAATATATGTGGTGAAATGGAAATTCTATATCTTTTACTGGTTATTAATGTTATTTATTATTTCATTATTATATCTATCTATATAAAGAAATCTTATTTTAACCAATATTGTTTATTATTATTATTCAATAGTGAATTTCATTGTGTTACATTTAACATAATTCAATCTTATGCGATTTAATGGTTTGTTATGTATGTATATTCCTATCAGTTCTGTGTTGTAAGGCATCAATTCGTTTTTTTTTTTTTTTTTTATAAATAAATGTTTATTTTATTTTATCTTAATTTGTATTCATCAAACTGTTCATAAAACCACAAGTAATTTCAAAGAAAAAATGTTATTATATATGAATTGAAATAGATATTAGTTTTTTATATATATATATATATATATATATATATATATATATATATATATGACAAGTAGAATTGAAATTAAAAAATATAAATGAATATGGACATTGTGTGTGCCTATAAATATTATATTACTTGTAGGTCTCATGTAAATCTCAAACACTCCAAATTTGCAAAATATTTGCTACATAATATTTAACAAACTTTTTCCCCTCATCACCAACACCAAAATCAACATTTAAATGACTTGGGATATTCTACCAAATGATCTCTGGTTCATTTTTTCCATCTTCTGACTCTTGTAGTCTTCTTTTCTTGTTTTCTTTGTGATAGATGTTGCAACTTGTATTGAAGAAAAAAAAATTAGGCAAAGTCACCTAGGTTTAATAAAATTTATTGTAAAGTAGACAACAAATATTTTTCTTCTTTAAAAGTCTTTTAATACTGTTATGGACTCATCTTTATATATACATATAGCATTTGTTTAGTTTCAGAGTATATTAAAAAATATAAAGGCAAATCATATGATTATAATGGTTAATTAAATCAGATGTTCAGTTGTTGTTTTTGAGTGAGACAGTGAATTGAAAGATGTATTTCTTTTTTTGTAAGAATTGTCTCTGTTCTTATTTCGTAAAAAATATATTTGCGTTATAAAGTAAATTAGTGCATTCCATTATTAGAAAAAGTGTTTTTAACAGCATTCATTTCAAAAATTTTTGATCATTATTGAATTTAAATATAATCCATGTTTATATTATTAGAACATTTCTAATCATTAAATATATTAAAATTCTTGACATGTGTTT
Organism: Aelia acuminata; assembly: GCA_911387785.2. Lineage (NCBI taxonomy): Eukaryota > Metazoa > Arthropoda > Insecta > Hemiptera > Pentatomidae > Aelia > Aelia acuminata. The sequence goes on from OU426980.1 coordinate 149,367,586, forward strand.
TCGATAATAAGATCACGTACAGGTATAATTATTTAAATTAAATAAATAAAGGCATCTTCGAATTCTAGTGAATACAAAAGAAGTGAATAAAGAGGTAGCTATTGATCTATGACCGAACACTTGTTTCCAAGAAAATTGATATAAGAAAACAATAAGAGATTGTTGTGGAAGTTAAGAATGTTTTAAGTGATAATACTTACTACTTCAGCTTACATGTTTTATACCAAAACCAAAAAAGTATTAAACAATAGGTATATACTACAATAAAGGATTATTGTGGAAGTTAAGAATAAGTGAATAGAAGTGATAACACTTACTACTTCAGATTGCGTGTTTTATTTATATGTGTTTTACACCAAAACAATAGGTATATACTACGTGAAATATTTATTCAAGAGCGTAAATATTAATCATAAAAGTATTTTTCAATACTTTTTTTACTGGAATTCTTGATTCAGAATTCCATCAACATATTCTAGAAAGCCCATAGGCTGAACTGAGGACAATAGTCGATCGATATTTTAGTAAGCTTAAAGATCACGTCACTGGTGGCGCTAGTGAACGTTATGGAGAGTTTAAAGGCTCCTCCTTCTCAGCCTTAACTAAGTTGTTTGGAAACAACGTTTGTCTTTGTGCAGTTCTAGTGCCTTCAACACCGTGGGGAATTTACATTTCAAACATGCCAAGTAAATATCACTCTCTATTTTATACTATTTTTTTATTATAATCCTATATGTAGTTCGTTATATTTATAAGTAAAATGATATTCGACCTCTCGAACCGGCCTTGGTTCTGAATGACGTGTGTAGTGCGTGGTCACGCGCCATATTGTGGTTTTCCCTCGTGTAGGTCGTTTCTGAAGCTTAGTTTCGTTTGTATGTTTATACCGTAAGATTCCTTTCCCAACTTCTATCAAATATTTTTCGGTTTCTCGTAAAAATTACGGCACGAGTACGTTAATTTATTAACGTTTTTTTCTGAAAATTTCAATTATTTAAAAGGAAAACTTAACAAGTATTAGTTTTCAGTTTGTCTTTTATAATTTCTTTAAGGTTGTTCTTCAAGATTATAAATTTAATTTTTAAGTTGCTGGATTCGGACTTAAATTATTTATAGTTTCACATCTACTAAATTGATAATACAGGTAAGTTTTTCATGTATTAGTTTTCTTTTTGTTCAGATATTGTTTCAATTTCCCCTACGTTGGTTGAGAATTGTACAACCTAAAAACAGTATTAGGCTTTGTTTCTTTTTTATTTATTTAATATCGTCTTGTTTATTTCTTCTATTGATTAGTGAACTGTGCATTTTGTATTGTATTTTGCTTTGTTTATAGCATAGGTGCTTGTTTACTATTGGAGTTATTAATAGATAAATCCCCTTATTGATTAAAATCAAAGCATTATAATTTTATACTGTTTTTCAAAAAATAATTCGTTATATGTATTATGTTAGGGGGGGACGTTTTTGCCGGTTGGGAAGGGAGAGGAGTGTCCACCGCGTTGTTAACGTGGTTACTTGTATATATATATATATATTTTTTTTTTACAAAAATGATTTGTACTTTCATACTTTTTTAAATTTTTAAGTACACTTTAAATAAGGTTTTAGTACTCTTTTATTTTTTTAATGAGGATATGTTCGCGTCTGCCTTACTTTCTAATTATTGCCGTTAATTGAATATAGATTTGTCCAATAAGTTGTGCCTTCAATAGAAAAGTTTCGGTAATAGAACTGCTTAATAAAGATAAATTAATTTATAGTAAAATACATACATATTTTCTTTTATTATGAATTATGAATAATTGTATTTTGGTTTAGCAATATAGTTTATAACTAAGTTACGCTAACCGGTTTTCAGTTTTTGCATTTAATTATCCTATGAATTTGGTACTGAATGTATTGACCTAAAAGATTACTTATTTAATTGATCTTCACAGTAACTTTTTTTCTCTATGGTAACTGGTTATTAGCAAGAAGAAGCTCAGAGCAAATATTATAAATGTGGGTAACCCATGTTGTAGCTATATACTTTGTTAACCCATCCCTATTGAGCTTGTCAGCTCTAGGATAGGAGCAATATTTCAAATGAAGTATTTAAAAATAAAATATACTTAATGTATTTTGAGAATTAAAGTATTAAATAAATTGTAAGAGTTTGAATATTCATAGTTGATATAGAAAACAATGTATTTTTTGAGAATAAGATTTTTGTGTCAAAATGATATTAAATGATTGAAATTAATTTTAATTGGATATGATTTTACAATTATAGCCTTTAAATTTTCATTAGTTATTAAGTTGCATCGTGTGTTTTACGGGATATTATTACTTAACATTTAATTACCATTTCCAAATCTACTTAAATCTTTTCCAAGTTATAAACAATCCTTTCCAATGCAAATGTGACTTAGCAACTCACTCACCCCTTCTATTTCAGTGTAACCGTTTCCATTTTTATTTGCCATCCTTAGAAAAAAAGATATTTTATCCATGACTAAATTTTGTGTTCCTGACTTCAACAATTGCACAGAACCTTATTTTTTTATTTAAGGGTGACCGTTGAAATAAAAAGATTACAATTGAAATATAATGGGTGACAATTGAGTTATAAAGCTACATTAGCTTAAGAAAGGGTAACAGTTGATTTGGAAAAAGTACTACTTTGAATTGAAAAGGGTTTCTTTTTATTTTTGAAGGTTACATTGTTAAAGGTTCAAATAGACTTGGAAATGCTATACTTTTACGTTAGTCATTATCAAGTTGGATCGCGTGTTCTATGGGATATTATTACTTAGCATTTATATATCATTTCCAAATCTATTTGAATCTTTTACAAGTCAACTGTAAACTTTCACAAATCAAATGAAACCCTTTCCAATTCAAATGTACGTACCCCTACAAAAATGCGCTATTTTTATTTAAAGCTATTATTCATAATTTGTCGTTTTGCAGTACGACCACCTGTCTATGGTGTAACATACATACATTCTACTGCTTATTGTAATATATACAATAAAAAATAATCATAATATTAGGAATTGCGAAAAAACAATATTGTGTAGTGTAGACAAAAAAAAAATTAGTGATTCTTTATCTATTGCCCTACCCAGAATTTCCTTGAATCATCTCCCTCTCATGTCGCTTGATAGATGTCTAAATTTTCAATTAGTTTGTTTTTCAATTTTAAACGTCTTACAGAGTTTGAATCTAATAGACAGTTAATTTCTTAATATTTCCCATTTTAAAAATTGTAAAAATTACAACACTTGTATTCGGCCTTTTTGACATTTTGTCAAAAAGATTATTTGAGTGCCTTAAAATACTGGGCGTTTTCAACTTATGTATATATTTTAGTTCTGTAGTAATGTACGAGTAGTATAAGAGATTAGGTACACTCCTAAGAAGGCCTTACTCGGAATAGTGAGTACTTCCAAAATTGAATTTTCGTTTTAAAACCGTGTCTCCCCTTGGTTTTTTGTCCATCTTTCCATGAAACATTGAGTAATGCATTATCATTCATTTAAAAGGTTTTTCTTCTTTTATAAAAAACATTTAATATTAAGGTGTTTATAATTTTATATAGTTCTTTTCAACCTTATTTATTAATTTGTTTTAATCATTTAAATTGACTTCTAATTAGATATTATTATACTACTTACTTCAAAAAGGCTTACAGTGAGAACTTGCATGTATATGAAATTCACCGAACAATTAATTCACATGTAATTAAACTCCTTTTTAAATACATAAACCTTTTTACAGCGCCATTATGTGGAATCACAACCGTTCAATAAAAAAACAAAAACAATAAGCTTGCTATATATAAATGGTTAATGATAACATCACATTAAACGCTCGTTACAACTTCAAATAACTAAGATTTCAAGGTTATGTTTATAAAATTATAACGGAACGATCAACAAATAAGTTTCAATTATTTAATGTGAACATCATAAATAAAAATCTGATTCTCAATGATATATATAAACGTCATCATATAACTCACTGAAATCAACCTAGCTCCTTGGTCAATTGATTTTATCTATTTAAAGTACATAAGTGTAAGTGAATATTAATACTCTTAAAATTTATTTTATATTTTATTTTCAAATACTTCATTTAAAATACTTCTAATACCCTCATATTGAATCCAGAGTTGGAAACTAAAAATAACTTAAGCCACAAACAGAAATTGTTAACTTGTTTTACAAAACATTTATAAATATTGGCTTAACTTGTGTTTGCTAATAGCTATATACTGGAAAAAAAATTTGAAATTAAATCACTGATAATGAAAATTGAACTTATTAAGGATATCAATTATATAGATTAAAAATAAATTGGAGCCTATTTTTATGAGATGGGTACCTAACTAAAATAATAGAATTTAGCAATTTCAGTGACGTTAAACTTTTTTTTCGACAAAAATTAATGCCAAATCAATTATAGAGACAATCTTATTAATTTTTTTGCGGCCTGCGGTGATTGTTTAGCGCGACTCTTTTTCACTAATAACTAGTAAACGAATTTTCATGTCTAGGCATTTTGTTTACTGTAATTACATTAAATTGAAAAAGGATGTTTAGTGTTAAATTAATTCTATATACAGCTGTAAAGAAATTGGACTTATGAAATTTGTTTTGTTTACAGTTGATTTTATTTCATCTTCTATTTTATCCCAAATAGTATTTTTAAATTCAGTGCCCATGCCTTTATTCTATGCAGCCTAGAATAAAGGCGCATCAATTCGAGTTTCAATTAATATAATATAAATTAATAATATTTCGAGTAAGTTTCGATAAAGCCATATGCAATTCTGAATATGGCAAGAATAAGAAAGAATAAAGATATCGGCGAGAGCTAACCTGACTTTTACGGTGGGATCACGGTTGGGGTATGGGCTTCACTTTTAGGCCCGGTGCACACGGACGACACTTTTCTGCGATGCGGACTATAAGCCAGGTCAGGGGTACCTGGAGTACAATGGACCGACCAGATTTACCATTATACTCCAGGTACCCCTGACCTGGCTTATAGTCCGCATCGCAGAAAAGTGTCGTCCGTGTGCATCGGGCCTTATGGTAGGGTGCCGGTTGAGTGGAAACAGACTCATCTGAAATACATGGAAGAATATTTTTTAATCCGCCGGTTGGATTACGTGCCCTGACTGTAGAGTGTAATGTTAAGGTAATTAAGCTCATTTCTCTGATTCTAAAAGAAGTGGTAAGTCATCTTTTAATACAGATCTTTGGCGAGCATTAATTTACAGCATATATACCTATTTATAAAATTGGCAATCTAGATTTAAAAAGTTTCTTATAGAATGTATTAATAAGATCGTTCCTGATGAAAACACTTAGAGGGAATTACTATTTAAAAGATATTTACTAAGAAACTTAATAAAAGTAGTTATATAGTTAAACCGGGCCGGTACAAATTGCTGACGTAATAGTTAAAAAACTTATGTTCTGAAAACAACCACTACCCCTTTTATTTTAAAGTTAAAAGAAAGATCAACGGACAATATGATATGGATTTTTAACTAATTTAATGGACTTTGCGTCTTTCAAATTACATCTGTTGATGTGGAAAGAACTTTTAGCCGATGCAAAGCTCTTTTCAGATCGGATATGCGTTTCTTCGCATTTGAAAATTGAAAATATGACTTAATATGTAATAATTTAAAATTATATACATTTTTTAAATTTTATTATTTTCTTTTATTTTTATAGATATATACATGTATATTAACTCAAATATAATAATACATAATCCTGCGAATTTACATACATTCTAATCAATTTAATGATATTTGTTCTTACAAATTTAGAGTTTTTTTTTACATATTTCTTACAATATACTGCATATTTGGCTTTTTATTTTACATGAAAATTCGTTCCCTATTAATAATAAACCCTGCAGTTTTATATAAAGCCCTTTCCCGGAATCTGTCGGAAAATGTAAAATAAAAATGATGTTAAAAGATTCGAAATGCTAAAAAAACGATTAAATTGAGCTTTCTTGTGAAAATTCTAAGCTCAGAAAAAAATATGTATGAAAAACTATTTAAAAATTTTAATGCAATTGAACCTTGAGTATGAAAATTATTTAAACAGAGTTTTGTGTACTCAGTTATATCTATGATGTAAAAAAAAAATACAAAAAAACATAGTGAGTGTACCCCCATTTGCTGAAAGAATTAAGTATTGAAGCTTCTGTAGCATGGGAGAATTATCTTAACATTTTTTTTTTATTCATGAATTTTACACAACAAAGTTAGTTGGACATTATTTGTTTTGTTGTGTAATAAAAAAGTTTTTTTTTTCACTGAGATGGTTTTTTTTTACTACTTCCTAATGTTGCTTGGTCAAAAACTTCATTGTATGTACACATAATGTTGTCTTGCTGATACTGTTAAGCTGAAAAAAGCTTTTATTATTTAACATAGCATTAAAACTTAAAAGAGTTAAAATGATTAACATGTACTTTTTAGTGTATGATGTTTATTTAAAAGTAATGGATTTTATATCAGTTAGCGTTATTAAAATGATCGCAATTAACTATTAAAGTAGTTGTTATGTTGTACTTGTTAAATAGTGCTTTTCAGTTTTTTAATACATATTACAACAACAATATTAACAATAATAAATTATTACAACAATATTAAAACTTCATTCTCATTTGATGGAGCAGTTATTTATTTAATTTAGCACGGCTCTTTATCAGTTGTTCAAGTTCTTATCTTATCTTAAGTTCCTGATTAGATAAAATATTTAAGTGATTTTACAGTCATATATATGATGCATTTTCTTATTTTATTTCATTATCATCCAATAGTTAATTAAATGTATATTTCTTCAATTTAATAAGTAATCAATACGTACAATTGTCATTAATTAATCTAAAAGCCGATACTTGTGGGATATTCTTCCTGAAGTGGGCAATTTTAAACTTGATTTTTATTTAATTTACCCAGTTCCCATGAGTGAATTGGATGACAATATATTTATTTTATTATTAGAAATATTTCATTGAACACTATACTTAACCATTGAACTAATAAGAGTAGGTTAGGGCAAGAAATAGTTACTTGACCTCTATCATTTGGAGTGAGATGCCAATCTAAAAAGATTCACAGGGGAATCAATATTAGAGATTTTTAAATAATGTGTTTATTAGTGAACCTTCAATGTGTAATGAGTTCACAAAATATATTCATTGTAGATTGAGTATGAATGATAAGCTATCAGCAACCTTAATACTGTTATAGAGGGATCTGAAGGAAGGTAAGTTTTTTAATACTGAATGAGAATTGACATTAAGGCCCGATGCAGATGAGCGGAATTTTTCCGCGGTCCGGTCTATGAGCCTATAGGTTTGTGGTCAGGGGTACCTGGAGTATAATGGACCGACCGGATTATACCATTATACTCCAGGTCCCCCTGACCAAAAGCCTATTGGCTTATAGACCGGACCGCTGAAAAATTCCACCCGTGTGCATTGGGCCTAAATGATGAGGGAGGGATCTGTATCCAACTTTGTGACCATGTATTTTTCAGGCACAGAATCTAAATGGTAAACATCCTCATAGAGGTGGACATTTCAGAGAGATTAAATCTAGATGATTACCTTTTCTCTGGTCCCATCTATATAATTTTTTTAGAAAGTGGTCTAGTTTTTGCAATAAGTACTATTTCTTAAAATTTTTATTTTAGAGTTTTAAGATATTCTAAAATTAAACAAACATTATGGGACACAAATGAGATTGATCTGTGTACAAAATGTTCATTGCTTAGGAATTATTATGCCCCAGTAATTGCTTTCTGAAATTTTATAACGATATAGTATAAAAATCCCTGAAGTATATAGCAACTAGATTATGAATGAATTATTTCATGTTTTTTTTTTTTTTTTTTTTAAAAGTTGGATTATCACTAAATCTGGTCATTCTTTTTCTCTTGTTTGAACTTATTGTTTGTTGTACTGGGTTAGGTCTCTGGTAGAAAAAGAAGTCACAATTTTACCAGGCTTATATTATTTCATTTTTTGTTTTAGTTCGCCTTAAAGTTTTGCTCTCAAAGCCTTCTGTAATGTAGTAAACTGTAAAATGTAATCTGTACTGGAAAACCATGTTAATAATGTCAATCATTTGTAGCAGCTCCTTTAGTGTGTATAGTTGTCTTTTCTGTTTTTCCATAGTATGGGGAATCTTGAGGACTGTAAATAAAAGGTTTTCTTGATGTTGAAGTACAGTATGTTTTCTCCATCCACTTTTTTTATGTTTGAAGTTTTAGTAGAACATCATTTTAAATTGGCTTAAGTACTATTAATATGAGACTCTGTGAGTTAAAAAACTACTCATAAAGTTAAAGCTCATTTTAATAGCTCTTAGCTTGGTACAAAATAATCTGTAAATTTTAATTAATAAATAATCATATTTTTACTGATGTATTACGTTTTTATGTATTTTTTATTTGATTGCAAGAAAAAAGAGAAATTAACTCTAGTTAGAATGAATTTTATATTGCTCGATTAATATGCATCACTTTACTGTAACTGAAAGTATTTCTTTTCTTTTTTTTCTTCTTTCCTTTGATGTATCTCTTTATGTTATTGCTTCTTAAATTGATTTTTAAATTTTATTTATCAGGAAATATCATGAAACGTAACTCAGACATGAAATCTGAGCGTGGTGGTCTAAAGCGGAGTCGCCAATCTGAAGAACCTTCACTAAGACTTCTGATACCTTCTAAAGTAGCTGGTTCTATTATAGGTAAAGGAGGAAAGAATATCAGTCGAATAAGATCCGATTTTAATGCCACTGTTCAGGTATGTTCTTATTTCTTCATTTATTAACTGTTAGTCACATCTTTGAAATCACTTATGTTTATTTTAGAAGTAAAATAACAACATAAAATAACAAATTTTATTATTTTTCTGTTCTAATTTATAATTATAATTTGCTATTAATAAATTATACTTAAGATCTTAATTAGTTATATGGTAAGATGACCATTAATTTTTATTGATACTTTGTTTTTTATTCAGGTACCGGATTGCTCAGGACCAGAAAGAGTTGTGTCAATAACTGCTGATCAAGAAACATCTCTTAATATCTTGGGTACTATTGATTTTTTATAAATAATTTTATTAAGATTGTTTATTTATTTATTTTTTACCTACATTTAGTAAAAATATCCTTTAATTTTACTAATAACAATAAAAATTTTAATAAAGCAGTAAGGTATAACGTGTTTTCAATATGTGCCAAAGTTTCTGCCTAGTGGGGGGTTTATGTCTGCATCTAGTCTTAGCGCTTGAATTATATGAAGTTGTAGAATTTACTAGAAATTAATAATCTATACATTCATGTAATTTAACACGTTCATGCTGGTGTGTACCACCTGTGGCCCACATTAGAGTGCTACACTGGACACCTGAGTCAATCACAAAACTTTTCACGGCAATGTATAATGAGGTAGGAATGTATTTTTTACATTATTATTGTTGGATTGTCAATACTGCATATCCTTGAATGCTGCTAATGGGTGAGGAGCACGAATTACAGTCCCGGCTTGAACGTGTTAAATGTACAGTGTATGAAACAGTATACAGCAGTATTTAAAAAAAATAAAATTTAAATATGATTTTACAATTGAGAATAACATATAAGGTTACTTTGCCTGATTTATTTCACCATTTCTTGAAAAAAAAAAAAAAAATAATAAAAATAAAGACACCAAGTTTTAAACATTAATTGCAGGCCTTCATTATGTCTCAATATATCCTGTTTTTAGTAGATCATCAAAATAGTATAAATAAAGAAGTTGAAGACCTAAATAGAAATGAACATTGTTTGTTATCTCTAATTTTTAAAACAAATTTATGTATTCTCTTCTAGTAATATCCCATTTGTTTTACCCTCACAGGAGAAATTATTCCTTGTTTGGATGAATTCTTTTCTTCTTCAAAAAATGAAGTTGATGTCAGATTGCTGGTTCACCAATCTCTAGCTGGATGTGTCATAGGCAAAGGTGGTGCTAAGGTAGGCATTACTATTCTTATATTAGTATAGTCTCTTTTTAGTGGTGAGGTATTTCCCTTTAACAGAAGTACAGTATAACCTCTCATAAGCGGAACATCTTCATAACGGAAACCTCAGTTAATCGGAAACTTTAGTAAGTCCTGGTTTTCTCAAGGAAAGAATTCACCTCCCATGCCCGGAAATTAATCAATGGAAACAGAAAGTTTTGTTCTAAGTAAATGGACAAAGCCCCTCTTAGTACCAGAAAAATTATTTCTGTCGATCAGTGATTTCTAGGATCATTCATTATGCTGCTGTTTTAATCCATGGCTTGATACCATTTTCTGAGAATATTTACAGTTTCTGGTGACTTATTCAAATGTTTTCTTTCCCCTTTTTAAGGTATTTTCGTTTCTCCCTTCTATCAGATCAATAAATAGTTCTTTAGAAAGCCTTTGTACATGTATAATGCTGTCTTCAGTTAAAATTTCGTGAAATGTGCTAACACTGTCAGTCAAAGAAAGTGATTATATTGAGGAATATGGATAAATTTCACATTAGGGAGATCGTATAGAAATTCAAATGCAGAAATCTTAAATTTATTATATACTTACGAAAAATTCATAAATGCTGAATTAATGATTAAGTGCAAATTTTCTTTAGTAAAAAGTCACAAGGCAAGGCCCCTGATTTAAAAAAAAAAAAAAAAAATATCTTGCTGTATTAATGGTTCGTTAGCTCACGATGAGAAAACTTTTAGGTGCGATTTTGCAAACTGAAGCCTTAAAATTATCTGAAAAACTTAAACTTTAACATCACAGTATTGTTTGGTAACAGGTTAGTGGTGAAGGATAAGATGTCAGTTTACTATGTATTTTATGTTCGAATTCCTTCCAAATAAATTTCTCTGACCCTTGTATTTTTTTTTTTTAATTTAATTTTTTTAAGGGACCTCCTATTAACGGAAACCTCTGTTCAACGGAAAAATGGCCCAGTACCCGTCTGTTCCATTTGATGGATACTGTATTTTTACTACAACTCCTCTTCCGTTTAATGGAGGTTATACTGTATTTTTACTCCAACTCCTTATCGAACTGCTGGCACTTGACTAGTCATCTTTATTGCACAGACCAAGAAAAGATACTTTAACTTGAGTTTACCTATGATGGATTTTAATATTTTCTTATCATTTATTAACAAATAGTCACAAAAATTTTACTGTTCTGCTATATAACATTTTATCTAGATTTTGATTGTATTTTGTTATGAGTTAAGTCTTAAAATTTATAAAGATAGAAATAAAAAAAAAAAGTTATAACTTAGTATTGTATTTGAGATTTAACTGCTTTATGATTAAAACTTTCTTATAACATTGTATTTTCATCACTGTTCTCTAATTGCTGTTTACATCTTTACAAGTTGACAGTTTCCTAGTCAGACAAATTGTTTTTCTAGATCAACCCCTTATATACATAGGTTTGTCCGTATATCTGCTCCCAGTCATTTTTCTACATCAACCTCTTGTGTGCAAAGGACTGTCCCTATATCCCGGCTCTCCCTATCCTTTAGTTCCACCTTGGGTCACACAGGTTGAATGCTGCTAGATGTTCCTTTATTTATTTGCCTCACTATTCTTTTCAATACATAACTATTTAAGTCCACAAATCCTAATGAATCTCTGATAATGTCATCCATTTACACTATTTAACTAATTATGATGGTGGAAGATAGCTGACCATCGATACAATGAACAGGAATTGGTTGGGGGTGCGGTCAAAATAATAAGTACGTAAGTAAGTTGTGATATGACACAAATATGCGATATGTGATACAATATGTAAATATCACATATTTGTACTTATTATTTTGACCGCATCCCCAACCAATTTCTGTTCATAGTTAAATAATTGTTTTCTGATTCAAATTTCATAAAGTATTAAAAATAATTAATCTTAGGAGTGGGTAAAAAGGGAGGCTCAATCAACAACCACCACACAAAATTTTCTTACCCAGAAATCATTTTAAAACAGACTGGTGGAATTATTCTACCATTAGTAGTCCAGTCAAATGCTATTTATTCCTTTGAACATATCTCTGTAGCTGTTGCATTATATTTATTCTTTCTTTTATATTTTAGTTTACTTTTCCATTCTTGTTCAACAAGATAAACACATCTTTGAAAAACTGTTACTTTTATACCTAATTACCTTGCAAATCTAAATCTTAAATAGAAAATAATACTTTCTCTGTCCGTTAAAAGAGCTCATAACGTGATTAAAAAAAAATTATTCAGACGTTGATTTTGTGAAAATCATTGAAGGGGATCTCGAAACCAAAATCTGCTGCCACATCCTTTCTGAAATATAATGGATCGAAATGTGTCAATTGTTATACAAATTATTCATCTGTTATATAATACACCTTTTTTTCATTAAGTGCCCTAGTATGAATCTTACGTAGTGATGTGTTAGCTCACTGAATGGGCCATTTTCTGATAAATATGAGACACTTAAAGTATGTTATAAAAGTATCAACTCAAATTTTGAAATATGATCAAATAAAGCAGAAAATAAAACACTGGCCCTATCTAAGCAGATTAAATCCTGAACCAGTTGATGTTAAACATATCTAACCCAATAGATAAGGCTCACTATTCGAGGTAAGGTTCTTAAGGCTGTAAGTAAGGTCTATTCAATTAAGGGTAAGGTCAAATTTTATGATTTCACAATATTCTTACAGTGATAAAACAATAATTATGATATCCCCATAAGTGTTGAAATGATTTCTGGGAAGGTAAATTATATGTGTTAGTTTTAATGTCACTCTTCCTACTCATCCATAGGTTAATTGTAATTAATATTTCATTGCATTTTCCCTGTCAAAACGAAAATTAATCAAAGCTTCTATGCACAGATACAATTATTAAAACCAATCTGAATCTTATTATCAAGATTAAATGGTGTTTCTGTTTGATAATTTTTTTTTTCCCTCCTCAAAGGTTAAAGAACTAAGGGAAAAGACATCAGCCAAAATCAAGATTTTCGGAAACTGCTGCCCACAATCTACTGACCGTGTTGTCTCTGTTGTCGGGTCTCCTGAAGTTGCTTTGAATGGAGTTAGGGAAATACTTGCTTTACTGAAAGATACTCCCCAAAAAGGTATTATGAACAGATGATATTTATTCTTTACTTGTAGAACCTTGAATATCTAAGTTTCATTGTGATGTAAATGTATGTAGCCTCTTCTTTTATTTATTTTATTTTTTTTCTTAAGCTCTCTCTTCCTGTCCTATGCTTTTTTCCTTTACCAGCCTTTTTTTCTTTTTTCTTTTACCCCTCTTGCCTTCAGTCAACAGTGAGGTTGTTAAGCAGAAATGTAAAGCTTATATAGCAAAAAAATCTGTTCACTGATTTCACTAGTTTCATATCATTTCCAGATTTGTTATGAAACAAATTGCTCATTAAGAGTTACAAGGCACCTGAAGGACAAGTTTAGGTTTTATTCCTTAAGAAGATTAAGTAGGTCCTCTTTTTAGCTTAATCTTATCCTTGTATCTGATGTGTTATCACAAAGTTAGTGCAGAGGAACTTCTGTTTGAACTAAATAGTTCACACGATTTATCCCTATATTAACTTGCACAGAGCCTTATAGAATTGATTCATTGCAGCTTACTTAGATGATGAGATACTACTTCCCCTATTCCCCTGCTGGCTTTGACAGCTGATAAGCACGCTGCCATCTGTTGGTCACAATGCAAACTACTAGCACTGCCATCTTTCCCCTATTGCCCCTCCTGTTTGAGAAATAACCGCCTTCCCTCAGTATTACGTCATTTTTACGTCACACACTATCTCACCCCATCTGAAAGGAACACATCGATTTTGTGCCAGTCGATATAATTATCTAACTTTTAAAACCCGCGTCTCCCCACCATTTCCATCATCATACTTTACTTTCTATCTATTTCTCCGAATATTTCGAAGAATCAGTATTTTGAACTATATTCGGAGTCGCTGAATAATTCAAACCTATACCATAACCCACTTTTTCATTAAACTTTCATTTAAGCCAAAAACCACTTTGATCAGTTTTTTAATAATAAACCCTAGACATTCTATGAAGATAAAAGATGGGGAAAATTCATATTAAGTAATGGTCAATGTATTGTACTTTATTAATGTAAATAATCGACTGAGTTTTATTTTACCCAGAAAAACCTAATACAAATAACCCTGAAAACCTAATACAAATAATCGACTGAGTTATATTTCACCCTGAAAAACCTAATACATTTATTTGACAACCTAATAACATTTTTATTTCTCACAAAGGAGACTTAGGATATTTTTGGGGTTTATATGGAGCACATTTAAAAGTTAATTAACCGTTAACTACTGTGCTATGATAGTTCACTCTTATTTATGCTATTGCTAGTTAATGTTAGTGGGCTAAAGATGGAAATAGTTGCTGTAAAATAAATTATTATTTAATTTAGCTTATTTAACACCTCAACTCTTATTTACATTATTTTTTTTTCAAAAAAGTATAGGCATAATGAAAAGATAATAGGTTATAGAAAAACAAAGAATTGGATAAATTGTTGATCAAAAATTGGATTGGTAAGGAACTTCTACACATAACGAAAAGTTACGTAATTACTTGTATTCGGAACGGTATAGGTTCAATATTAATATTTTTCACGGACTCTAAAATACTAATACTTCAAAAAATAATAACATTTCGATAAAGAGTAATGTTCTATAGATGCAAGGGTGGGGAGACGCGGTATCTTCAAAATTAATCATATGTACAGAAAGTACGATTAATCAATGTTTATTTGCCAGGAATTGGTGAAGTTGTTTAGAGTTGAGATGACGTCATGGTCTCATACTCGTAAAAAAAAGGCGCGTAATATAATTCTAACATAGCCATAAAATCGGCCTTTAACGGCTAAGAAGAGAGGTGGTGGGGATGGTAGTTCGCATGGTGACCAACAGATAGCAGCGTGCTTATCAGCTGTCAAAGCCAGCAGCGGAATAGGGGAAGTAGTACTGATGATGATTATTGCTAAAAAGAGATACAGTTCATTGTGAAATGTTCCCTCCTTTTCATTGCTTACCTATTTTTGATATATAGGATTGATATTGGTAAATAGGAAATATTTGGTTTTGGTTTATGTTATGTAGCAGTGATGTTATATAAAAGTTTTATTATCAAATTATTTAAAGATATATTTGCTAATTAATTAATTAATCCCACCTTTCCAATTAATCAATTGTTATATTTTGCTAGTTAATGAAAGGCTTACACCTTACCTAGCATTAATAAGTAATGCTTTTTTATTTTGATTAAAATAAAGTTGTAATTTAAGTAAGATATAAATGCACTGAAACAACTTATTAATTTACTCTATCATGCAGTCTCAAAACACTGTGATTTTGAGGAAAGTAGAGTTATTAATTTAAGTTCAGATGATAGTTCTTGTACTTAATATTCATTCTGATATTTCTTGTACTTGATATTCAAGTTTTTAAGTTAAGCTGATATTTTAAGATTTATTTGATGACTAATAAAAAACTATTTTGTGTATATGTACAGCTCAGTTAACAGATTACCTTAGATTTGATCATCTGAGCTATATATGTTAGAATGTTAATAGTAGATAGGAGATTAGTCTTTTAAACACAGACTAGCTGAATCTTAAAACTGAAGTTCCAGGCACTTGCTTATCTCATCCGTGAGGAACCACCGCCCTTCATCAATTGCTCATCAGTTTCATGTCAATGTTTCATTGTTCATCGTTTCATTATTCAATCATGTTTTTAGCTTGTTTAACTTGTCTTCCCAATCCAGGATTTCGAAGATCCAATTTAGTTCTGCTAGAAGATATTTGATGATGGGACTCGTCCTTGTCTAACTCCCTTTCTGGTCGGGAGTATTTTTTGTCTTAACATTTCTTTGTACCTCATGTTGTAAATATACATATTTTCTATTATTTGTTTATACCCTTTTTCCTCTCCTCTGCGTTCCCACGTCATTTGTGTATAGTTTTGTTGTATGCTGTCATATGTTTTTTTTTAAATTATGAATTTAAGTTAATCTTTAGTACTTATGTGCTTTTTAATTATTTTACTAAAATCTATCATTAATTGCTTCCAGTCTCTAATTAGATGGGAGATGTTTTTATGTAAGATGCATGCCATTCCACTTTTTGTATGCTCCTGGTAGCTAATTCCTGAGTAAATAATTATTTATTCTTCTATTTTTGCTTCTCCTCTGTCTTTATCTTGGTTTTGGTTATTTGCTCTACATATATCTAATTTTGCTGCCTTTATCCCTTTAGCCAATTTCAATTCCTTTCCATTTGACTGTTGACATTACATGTACCTAATCTAAAAACCATTTTTTTAACCATAGTAAGTGATCATCTCTTCAAATGAGATACTCAAGGGATAGCAGGGTATGCCCTTTCTGATACCAAAACCTGATGCGGGGTTTGCCTTCATAGAGTTGACTCTCTCTCTCTGCTTCACTGATAGTATTTTAACAGCAGCTAATTACCTCGATGGTGTGTTCCTGTTCACACCATCCAAGCTGTGGAGAGACTTAACTGCCTCTAAGAATGTCGTCTCTTGGGGAAGTACCGTGTAGAGGTAGAATTCAGCTTTACTCCCCTCCCATTATTTACAGAAGATGAATCATTAATGCAGATGAAATAGAAGAGGCTATTTCAAGCCTCAAATTTGGTAAAGCAGCTGAGATAGATGGCATCACACCAGAGATGATAAAGAACATTGAAACTATTGAATAAAAAATGCTCCAGCACCTAAACTTAATATGGGAAGTTTTTGTTATGATTTATATATTTAACCTCATTAAAAGGGAGACAAAAGAAAGGTCTGAACCACTGAGGGATTCCTTTTTCAGCGTGCCTAGTAAAATGTATTCCAAAATACTGGAAAGATGCCTTAGGAATGCATTAGAATCAATACTGGAAGGTCACTATGGAATTATAAACAGAATCATCCAAGATCTTGACGTCAAACTTGGAACTTAGGCAAGCTGAATTAGCATCAAAGAACATCAACTTGAATGGTTTGCCCATGTTGCAAGAATGGCATAGAATAGATTGGTTAAGGCCCTATTTAGAACAAGAGAAAGACATAGGAAGACACTATTCGGAAGATCTTTGACGAAAGAGGTTAAGAATGGGGAAAAAAAAGGGCAGATGATTTAGGATAGAGATTTTGTGGATCAAGCTCTATCTAAGGAATGCTCAAGCTGTATCCAGTAGATTAGAAAAATATTAAATAAATAAATATCGTAAGTTGTTTTTGATAAAGAAAATAAGCATCAAACTTTCTTGAAAACTTTTTTTTCTTTAAATAATTTTATTAGAAGAGAAAAGATTGACCATGACTGGGAATCGAACCCAGGTCCTCTACATTTTTTCTTAATTTCATTATATATTTTCATTCATTCTATATTTCATTATATTGCGAAATTGGGGATCTCATTACCGATTATCAAGCCAGCCTAAAATTTATAAAAATGTTCTGTCTTCTCATTCGTTATTGCGCAATCGTTTGTCAGATAAAACATTAGCACATAACTAGTCCATAGCAACCCAGTGGTTAACTATTAAAACATTAACCCTTTAACATCTAAGCACTCAGAACGAAAGTTGCACTGAGAGGCTAAGCGGGTCTGCCGGCTTTTACACTCCCCAAGCTAAGGCGTGCAGGCCACTCTCCGCCGCTGACTGCCTCAACTTCTTCAACTCCTCATAACCTTCTCCGACTATTTCTTAATGTTTTATTTATTTGTTATGATACTATAATACCTTTATCATTATTTCAATGATGATTCAAAATGCTAGTGCTAGATTACGTGAGTGCGAAATAAAGCAGTAAATATCACCAAAAAACATATAGATATAGAGGACTATCGCTCAGCGTCTAGAACTCTAAATGAATAATGGCAAATATGTCCTTCAAGACCCCTGACGGTAGCCGGGGGAGGGATGAGGGACAGAAAAAAAAATTTAGCAGGTAAAAAAGGGGTGAGACGGTCTTCCCCCAACGGAAGACCCAGATGATCTGTAGCTACCCGAAACAAATATTTCCGCAATAGAGACACACCTGAAGCCTAGTGGCCGCTAGATGTACTTATTACGTCTCCGTGGATCTGCTAGGATGTGCCTCAGTCACGACAAGTATATCTCGTGTGAATCTGAGTACATTAAAAGTGAAAAACCGATTAGGAGATATATCGTATTTACCTACTGGGGACCGGCAGTCCACGACGAGTTATCTTGTCGTTAGCTTGTGGGGACCGACTTTTTTTTTGCGAGATATATCGTCTGGAGCCATGAAAGGGTTAAAGAAAAAAACTCAAATACATTCTGTTCTTGAGAAGGATTTGGAAACAAAATTAATATTAAAATAATTAAGCTTTTTCTTTAGTTTTTTTTGGATTTATGATATCTGAATTCCATTGTTTTTATGTTTGTTGTCTGTTCAAATTTAGTCTTCCGTATCTAATGTGTCTGTTGTCATATTATTATTTTTATTTCAGGATATTCTGAACTTTATGATCCATCTAACTTTGATGAAGAATTTGCTGAGGATTATGGTGGCTTCGGAAGTGGCAGGATTGGTGGTGGAAGGCCTATCTGGGAAGGCGGTGCTCCTGGTCGATTTCCTCCACCTCCTCCTCCTCCACCATCAGTTCCCTTCAGAAGAGGAGACATTCCTGATCAGACCCAAGTGACTATTCCTAAAGATTTGGCGGGTGCTATTATTGGAAAGGTGAGTGCAGCAAATAATATTTAATACATTAATCATTTAGAAAAGAATTTTTTTTCTGAAGTAATTCTAAAGAGAAACGGATAGATTATTAGTTATTCTTTAAAATATCAGACTTCCATCTGCCTCATAATTCTTATTATTTTTTGAAGTTTTGTAATTCATGTCCCACCTGTTCCTGACCATTCTTTTTGTACTCTTTTTTTAGTCACTATTAACCCTTTAACTGCTACTAACACAGATATGTGCGGTGGGCAGGCGTGCCTCTAGTGCTACTAACACAGATTTGTGATTCTGAACGTCTGCTACTCGCACATATTTCTGTGCCGCTGAAACGGCATCTAGCGGTCTCTAAATCAATCTGTGGACTCTTTGATTACCCAGTAGGTAGCGCTTTTCATTCTATGCCAGGTCTGAGTGGCCAGACCTTTTTATACCTGGTTTGGCATAGGCCAACCTGTTCAAGTCCCACAGTATAGTTCGTAGTAAACACAAAAATAGAAAATTAACGATGTATTGCTGTGATGTTTATGAAGTACCTTTGAGCTGTATTGCCGTGCTTTGAAATGTATCACAAGAACATTATTAAAAAAAAAAAAAAAAAAAAAAAAAAAAAAAAAAAAAAAAAAAATTGACACTAACAATGGTCCAAAGGTCTAAAGTCCGGATATAATGAGGATGAATTTTTTTATTTTTAAATCGGAAATGACGAATTTGCGATGAAAAACTAGCAAAAAGAACTCAGCACTGGGTGGTTGCTCAAGCGGCAGCCCCGTAGCACCCACTCAAGTTTAAGCCTTGGACTGTTCCGCAGCGAACAGGTTAAGGATCATAACTAATACTCTTATCCATCTCTTGACACATATATTGACTAATGACAGATATATAGAAAGAGTGATGAGTGTAGTGTTACTTCATTTGTGTGAGAGATTGAATGGGCATATTAATTTTTAATATATTAATATAGAAATTGTCTAATCTTTTTTAATCCAATGATAAAATAAAACAAATTTGTCTTAATTTAAATTTTATCTTATACCATCCTTCATTTTCAGGGTAAATTTTGATATATTTTTATTGTTTCAGGGAGGATCCCGAATAAGAAAAGTGCGTTCAGATTCAGGAGCTGAGATCACAATAGATGAGCCACTACCAGGTTCTAATGATAGGATTATTACCATTAAAGGAAATCCTGATCAGATACAGCTGGCTCAGTACCTGCTGCAGCAGGCAGTTAGAGAGTCCCGCGGCAGGTACTGATGTGTTGAACAAGGTCTATCAAGATTGACCAAGGTCCAAAAGGATCTGTACTATTAATATTTCTTATAAATTTTATTTCATTTTATCTTACTCTTTAGTTTTTGATTATTGTATGTAGACTTGTTGATATTAGTGGATAGTTTTAGGTTTGGTCGGTTTAAGAGATAATTTTACATTCATCATTGACAGCCTAGAGGTATAGTGTATTTTTATTTTAAATCCCAAAGAATAATCAATGATATTGCTGTAATTAATTATTGGTTTATTTTTATTAATGTATGCAAATTTAAATAATGGCCGACCAAAAATTATTCATGTTTACAAAAAAAAATCCTCACACAGACACTTACATAGTGCCCCAATTGTTCAACATTTACACCATACATTTTTTTTGATAAAGTAAGCACCTTATTATTCTTTTTAAGTACAAAACTTCATGGGAGCTTTATAATTATCGTACCACCTTAGTTCCATTTCCATGTTAGAAGTCCAAGTGAGTAGTGCATTTTGATTATTTAATTGATCTACAAATAAAAAATAGAATAGAAAAAATCTTCTGAATGCATTTTTTATTTCTTTTGAGACGTTATATTTGTCCAAAAGATTATTGTCCAAATAACTTTCCCCTCCCACAACCCTGTCCCTGACACCCAACCCCCCCAAAAAATATATATATTTGAAATAAAAAGCTATTATAAATAAAACTGACATGTTGTCATTATAAAAGTGATAATGAGTTTGGTGAGCTTGTTTCATAATTTAAATTCCATTTTTATTACATTATTTGACAATTATAGTTTATAAAAAAATGAGTAATTTTTTTTCTTTATTCTTAGCTTCATTATCAGTTTACATTTGTTTGCTTACAATTTTTTTTCCTACCAAACTTGGTTATCACTTGTGTTAGTACAAGAACAGCTCAAAAATTGCTGAGTCCTCCAGGGCAAAGTTTAGCTCTGATATCTGGCCCACCACTACATTTGCCCAAAATGAGGATAAGATGTCCATAAGGAAAAGAAGAATCACGAAGATATTTTTGCTTACCTTATGACCTCCCCGTAGACCCTCGGGGACACATTTACCTGACACATCCTCCAAGATGCCCTGCTTTTGACCCAAAGGGGCCCTTTGCATTGAAATTAAGGTAAGTCCAATTTAAATTTCCTCCACAATTCAAACAGAAAATGGGAGCTCAGTTGAAATTCAGACACTCATCCCAGCGAATAATACCTCACCCAAAAATAGTCTTAAATAGGATATAAATTTCATTCATGAACTCCTTAGCTATTGCCAATGCTTCATTAAATGTTCAGTATATTAGAATTAGTTTCAAAACATCTTTTTGATTCCAATCCCACTCGTCGGTTTCTTACCAAATTTGATGTTGGTTTTTGTTCAAATTGACAAAAGAGCAGAAATACTTCCATAACCTAATTATAATTAAGAAAAAAGTTGATATCAACTAGTGTTGAGAGTAATGCTATTTTTAGCCCTTTATAGGGCTTTATAATTAATCATTGGAAACAAAAATTTTCACCTTCATATTACAATATATGTTTCAGGACATATACAAAGAACATTTTATGTATGAACTGAAAAACGCTTTGCTCGTCAATCCTAAAATTCTGATGGGAGGGGGGGGGGTTATATTTTTCTCCTTGTTTAAATACAAGTCTGCCCATGTAAATGATGAGGCTGAATTTTTCCCATAAGTTTTTGGATATTTCTGGTGAAGTAATTTTCTCAATAATAAAGAATCTGTGTAGAAAAAGTTAATTACAGTTTAAAGAAAAATATTTTTGTTTTAATTACCTAGATTTACTAGTCGTTTTCTCATTATTGTATCAATTTCCCAGTTAATATTGAAATTTCCTCAAAACAGATATAATCACAAAATAATATTATAACATGTGATTTTTATTAAATTA
The DNA here is from genome assembly GCA_911387785.2 of Aelia acuminata. Taxonomy (NCBI): domain Eukaryota; kingdom Metazoa; phylum Arthropoda; class Insecta; order Hemiptera; family Pentatomidae; genus Aelia; species Aelia acuminata. The sequence goes on from OU426980.1 coordinate 149,389,608, forward strand.
ATAGAAAAAATTGCAAGAATATAATAAATTGTTGTTGGAGACATGTTTAGGAGGAACCTTACCCAATGACTGGTACAGACCTTCCAATACTGTATATCTATTTCCGTTTTTGAGAGTCTTAAATTTATTTTTCTAGACTTCCTGCAATTTGGCACATCCCAATTTGATTTTTTGCAAACTTTTGCTCTGGTATGTGTGAACCAGTAGCATATAAAGAGTTAAATATTATTTATTGTAGTCATGACCCTAGGACCTATCTTTACATTAATTAAATATTGTAAATAGTTTTTTTACTAACAATATTTCATATAAAAAAAGCTTTATTGGCTGATAAATTTGTTTATTTTTTTTCTTCTGAAAATTGCTCATATTTAAAATAAACCAGGTAAATAAATTTTTTTTTTTTTTTAGTAAAGAATTAAGATCAAACAATATGTTCTGCCCATTTTATTGTGATCTTTTGCGATCTTTCAGTGAGATTAACGATACCTCATTTTTATAAGGAGTCCATTTTTTTCATCCGTGGAAAATTAGACAGGATGCTGATTTATGGCTTCATAGGAAATTTGTAATATACACATCAAAGAGCTTCTAAGAGTATTGGCTATCACCCCATCCATCCACTGCAGTTTTGGTTTTTTCAGCTCTTCTAGTGCGATGTAGGTCTGAGATTTTCTTTTGGATCTCATTATCTTCAAACCTTGCCAAGTGACCTGCCCAGCTCAACCTCCCGAGCTTAATAACACCAACCATATTATCATAGGCAAATAAATTATGGAATCCCGAATTTTTCCTCCTCCAGAACTCTATCCTTGACTGGACCAAAGATCCTTCGTAAAAGTTTTCTTTCGATTACGAAGAGGTCCTTCTCATCATTCTTTGACCGATTTCTGGTCTGAGACACGTATGTTAGGACTGGTCTTATGAGGGACCTAGCCTACATCATGATAAGCCTGCTTTGCATATACTTTGACAGGCCAAAATAACATCTGTTTGACGCTGCAATTCTACACTTGATTTCTGCAGACATATCATTTTATAGAGTTAACCTGTGCTCCAGTAGATAAAGTCCCTCGAATGTGTATGTGCCTATATTTACCATCTGCTCTTGTGCTCCTTGGCCAGCTCTAGGAAACGTATATTTAGCCTTTTTCTCGTTAAGCACAGGCCAATCGACTGTGCTGCGCTTTGCAGATCAAGTAAAGGCCCTCTTCAGGGCTGCTAATGTCCTTTCCCCAATATCTAAGTCGTCTGCATAGCCTAGTAACTGGACTAATCTGGAGGAAACTGTACCAGGCGTTAGGATCTCTGAGGCTAAATTGAATAGCAGATAGACCAAAGCATCTCCCTGTCTGCTATATATTCCCGGCCAGAAGAGAATTTTGATGAGAAATCCGACAGCGCAAACTTGGCATTTTGCTTGGTCATTTTAGCTTATATGGTCATTGCACCAGTAGAAGCTTTGAAGGTATACTTAAAATCCTCCATTGCCTCACAGAGCTTGTGTCGCTTGATGCTGTCCTTTGCACAAAAGCCTGCCTGCGTGCTAAGAATTACTTTATGTTCAGTGTATGGTGAGAGTCTATTGTAGCTATGTAGTCCTTATGAAGAAAGACCTAAAACTCACATAGAAACGTTGGCAAATATCGTATGTCCTCCATAGCATGCATATGATTGTTGTTTCTTTGATGAACCCAGGCCAAACATTTTCTCACTATAACATTAAAACTAAAGTCAACCAATCTTCCAGCAATATGAAGAGCTTCATGGGTGTTCTAAAAAAGAAATTCTAGGAAACTCCCTCCAGTCTTTCTGGAGTTATAAATTTCTCATAAACTCAATTCAGTTCGGTTTTGCTTTTAAACTACTAATATGCCAATTTTTACCATGTTTTAAGTAGTTTCTAGTATTGATAGACTCAGTATGCGTAACTATTTGTTTATAGATCACAAATATTTAGGTTTCTTTCTTGATTGATTAAAATATAAAAATGTTAATTGTCTTAATTTGATCTTTTATTAATTTTTTGACTTATGTTTTGATCCTTGTTTATCAAAATTTTCTTATGTATCTTATTGGTTGAGATCAACCACTCTAAGCTCCCTACTATCTGCACCATTAACCAGTATGTAGAGAGTTAATTGGATAGTGCAATGCCTACACCCTACTATCTATGCTGATGAGCATTCTACCTTTAATTGTCTTTTGATTTTAATGCGGAAGGTTTGAAATACTTGTGTGAACTATTAAAATTAATTAAATATGGTGAAAACAGGTGGGGAAATACAATATAGGGGGTATCATTTTTCCTAAATTAACTAACCCTCTAACTCTATTGGCGCTATGGTCCCTGTAGAACCTTGGTCCCCTCGATAATTCTGCGTTATTCAGCTCGATCCTCGGCCGTGCTCCTCCATTCAACCACTCCCATCAGTCGAAGATCCACCTCCACATCTTCCTGCCATCGCAGTATCGGTCTGCCTCTTTCTCTTCTTCCATCCGGGCGTCCTTCCATTATTTGCTTTGGGGTTCTTCCTTGATCCATCCATTGTAAGTGCCCCAACCATCTTTTACTTCCTTTTTTGATAGAGGGAACTAATTCTGGATCCTCGTACAGGTCCCTAAGGTTCACCATGCCTCTGCTGTTCATTAAGGTCGTTTCGATTAATCTTATAAGTTTTGTGTGGCATCCTAGGTTCCTGAGATTCTCACACAGCTTGTTTCTGTCTATAGTGTCGTGTTGTATGCTTGCTTATAGTCAATGAAGATGTGGTGCAGGTTTTTGTTCCTCTCGTGGCCCTTTTCAAGCATGTTCCGGATCGTGAAAATGTGATCAATAGTGGACCTTCCCGGACGGAAGCCACACTGGTATTCACTAATTCCATTTTCTGGAGCAATCTTCACTCTTTTAAGTAATAAAATGGCAAAATTGCATTTATCTCCTAAACTACAAAAACTTGTTCGATGATTCAAGCAAACATTAATGGAGTGATAAATTAAATAATAATAGTGTGCTTTATTTTAAGAGCAAACAAATGTGACTTTTTTTAAAAAAGATATGTGAAATGCTAGTGGTAATATAAGGATATTTTGGTTCTAATTCGCATACATTAGGCAATGGGATATTTGCCCATCTGCTCGTTTGGCCTCTTATCATACAATCCATTTTAATTAACAGTCTTTTAAGGTATAAAAGTACACATACATGATTCCCATTTCCTAATTCAATAAAATAATTCCAATATATATATATATATATATATAACTTGCATAATAACAATGTGTCTTATTTCTAAATATTTACATAGACAAAAGTTCTATTTTTAAATAAAAACTTATTGTAAGTTAAATAACTTTATCATGATTTTCCTATAATTGAATGAACTTACTGTATATTTACATAAACTGTCCTAAACCATGCCGTTAAGACGTTCCATTACCTCAGAGCTATTAAGTAATGATTTTCCTGAATAAATAAGACAAAAAAAATGTCCAAGTACTTATATGACACTAAATTTTCCTACTCTGATTTTTTCAGTCAAATGTTCTTGTATTGATGATTGTGGTGTGATCTTAGATCCCAAATGTTTATAAGTTTTTACTATGTCAATTTTTGTATACCCAACTTTCTTTTTTTTTATTATAATTCCCCCCCCCCTGACGAAATTCTATTACATTAGATTTTTCCAAACAAATTTTTTATCCCCATGTATCACATTAATGTTCTACTTTGTTAATCATTTGTTGCATCTTGAGCAAGTAATGCTATATCCTCTGCGAACATATGACAATTTATCGATTCTCCTAACTGCAAGCCGCTTCCTTAACACTTAGGTAAATTATTTATATGTAGACTGAATAGTATCAGTGAAAGGAGGCATCTCTGTTTTAGACCAAAATTAGTTTCAAATGGTTCCGTCAAACCGTCTTTTGTCCAGATTGCTTCCTCAGTGTTTCTACATAATCCTCCTAATACTCAGATAATTTTATTTGAAAAACCAATTTCAGTTAATTTATAAAATAGTGCATTTCTATTTGGGGAGTCAAATGTGCACCTAAAATCACTAAAAAATGTTTAGACTTCGCTTCTTTTTTTTTTTGGCAGTTTTGATTTTTATTAAATTAATTAAGTCAAAAATATTATCTACAGTACTATCTCCATTTCTGAAACCAGCTTGATTTTCACATAATATATTGTTTGTATTCAACCATGTTGTTATTCTTTGTAGCAGCATAGCAGTAAACAGTTTTGATATTGTGTTCAAGAACGAAATTCCTCTATAATTTTGTATATAATTTATATCGTTCTTCTTGAACAATAGGAAAATTATAGAATGCTGTTAATTCTTGAAGGTAGTTGTCCGGACTATTTTTGTAAAATTCATTAGGAAATCTATCTGTACCAGGTGCTCTGCCAAATTCCACTTTTTGAAGTGCTTGTTTCAATTCGAACAATTCAAGTGCTTTTTCTAGATATTCATTGATAATTAAATTTGGAACATAATTTATTCCAAAGGATTTTCTTTCAGGATTAAAAAATGACATAAAGTTTATCCATTTTTCTGGTGTTAATTGTTCCCACTTTAAAATTTAAAAAATTCCCGAGTATTATCAAATGCCAAAATTGTTTTGAGTCTCTTGGACCAATCAATCAGCTTTTTTACCTTTATGCTCCTTTTCAACAACTAAAATTCTACTTGTTCTGCATATTATTTGTTTTTACCTTAATTACTTTTAGTAAAGAAAAATGCTATCATTAATTTACAAGTCTAGATGTAGTACTATAGGAAGAGTGGTGAACTTATGAATGGTTTATAAATGAAACTTAAATTGTTTATCTGTGAAAGAAAAAAAGTTTCTGGAAGTTTGGAAATAACAAAGGGTATCAATTTAAGATACATAGCTTCATATTTTATGGCACTCAAAAATAATTAAACTTCTTAAATTAGCATTATCTAATTTATCCACATCTTAAATTAGCTCATTTAAAATTAGTTCAATAAATTAAATTTGTTGGTTATGCTGTCATTACTTCTTTAAATTATTATTGGATAACTTCAGGTCAGAATTCGTAGTATTGTAGTTGAGCTTAAGCTTTGAGTAAGTTCTTAATCCACTTTTTTTGTAACCTTTCCATGGCATGTTGGGGGTTACCATATAGGCGCAACCAACTTATTCTAACTCTGGTGAGAAGGTAAAGATTTTATTCTATGGGCCAAGGATGTTAAAGCGGGTCACGCTGCATCACACTTAGCTGTCCCTGGCCTCTCCATTTCTTAACCCTTTAACAGCTCCGGACGAGACATCTCGGAAAATGTAGATGCTAAGACGAGATAATTCGTGCCTGGCTGCACAGTCCCTTGCTGCGAAAGATGAGATATCTTGCTACCTGTTTCCCACTTAATTAATACTCCCAGCTTCAGACGTGATAACTTGTCCCAACTGCGGCACTTAGCAGCAGTCCTCGGAGGCTTGAAGGTGAAATATTTGTTCCTGCTCGGTAGATGTGGAATACCTGGGTTCGTCCGACGAGGGAACCCTGTCCCACCCCTTTTCAACCTGCTATTGTTTTTATTTGTCCCTTATCCTTGCCCTGGCTAATAAAAATAATTGTATATAAGATAATAAATTATTATAATCTTTTTCATTATTACCTTCATAAATCACGTAATCTTTCATTAAAATTGATAATCTAGCCTTTTAATTTATTGAAATAATTATAAAGGTATTATAGGATCATAAAAAGAAAATATAACATGAAGAAATAGTCTGAAAAGGTAATGAGGAGCTGAAGAAGTTAAGGCAGAGGGTGGTTGGGGAGGGTGAAGGCCAGTCGGCCCACTTAGCTATTTGCTGCTAAAGGGTTAAAAATCAAGGATTCAAAAGAGGAGTTAATAAAATTGTAGTTAACTGAAAAATAACTGGGGTCTGTTTCCAGTTTTCCCTATTTCCTTGATTTTTTTTAATTCAGTACCTCTTCCTGGCGTGGCAAGGCTAACTGGGAGATACTGTAGAGGTGTAACCATCCTTATTAGTAAGGGTCCTCCACAAAATTGAAATCAACAACCCGCCCAGGGCAGATTCGAACCGCCACCCTTCCTTCGTCTTGTTCCTTGTTTTGTTCCTTTTCGCTTATTCTTTGATCTCATTTAAAAAAAAAAAAAAAAACGAAAATAATTTATCTGAAAAAAATATACCCCCCTTTACAGTTCACAACTCTTTAAAAATGTGCTACCCTCTCTTCTTGGCACCCACGATAGTAGGTGTGCCCATCCTTCCTTCCACAAACAAAAAAAATTGCTCCGGCTTCATATCTGTTTACAGTATATTAACCTTCTATAGGAGATGGTTCAATTTCAATTTTATTTTTATATTTCTCTGAATACTTATAGTAATTTTGTTCAGTAACTTTTCATTTGGATTCAAAACCAAATTAACATGTTGACGCCAGGGCTGTAATTTATGCTCCTCGCTCATTGGCGGCTTACCTTAATGATTTTCGCTCTATCTGATGGGAATTATAGAAGGGCATTATCCAGTATTGACAATCCAACATTAATTAAATAAACAATACAATCCTACATCGTCAAGGAAGGTTTTGTGATTGACTAAAGTGTACGATGCGGCAGTCTAGTGTGAGCCACCGGTTGTACACTAAGGCGTGAACGTATTAATAAAGAAAAGTCAATTACAAGATTTTTTTCAACTAGACTTATTTATGACTAAAACACTGTCAGTTAAGGAAAACTCTGTTATGTGAGTCATAATTAATATCTCATTGAAATAGTCCTCAGGACTATTTCAATGAGACATAAATTAGATAAATAGATAGATAAATAAATAGAAGAGCTAAAACTCAGGTTTAAATGTGGGCACACAAATATAGTATCATGTACACATTACTGTGACCGCACCCCCAACAATTTCATGAACTATTTCTTACTATGTCAAACCAATTTTCACCTCAATAGTAATTTTTTGAACAAGTTCATTCTCATCCTGCATTTTACTTTCCATTTTTTGGTTTAAATATTTTTATGTTATTGCTAGACAATGACTTTGTGTGGGTGATAGAAGTAAGGAGTCTTTAAAGGGCAAGACATAAAGTTCAGGAGAATCCTTGATGAAATGGTTAATGAAACAAAGTGGGTAGATAACACCATTGATGACATCATCATGCATATTATTCCTGCTATTAAGTTTAAGTATTGATAGTTTAAAGGACGTTTGTAAATTTCTACGTGCGTTTAAAATTTTTTAAACAAACATAACCCTAAATGATAACAGGTTTTCAAGGTTAAATGATAGCCTTTTCATGCAGGACTGCCCCTTGTGGATGACACATTGTTGCAGGGATGTTCTTAAACAGATATGGGAAATATACATGTGGCATTTCTTTAACAAAGACATACTGCAATGTTCCGATCTGGATTAAGGTTTAGATGATTTATGTTATTCTGATTTCTTTTGATTGACAATATTTCAGCTTATTGATTAATCTAATTTAAATAAGAATAATTCATTTGGAGATATGGCCATATAATTTTTTCATTTGAGTTTTTATGGGTTTCACTCATTATAGTTACTTTCAATGCTATTAACGTATAAAGTCTTAGGACTTCGTCTTTTATTGATGGTTTTCACATGTTATAATAATTTTGGTAAATTTATGTTACATTTTTTGTTGGTTCTTAATTTTTTTTTTTATATTTATTTATATATTTGTATCGATAAAAGTGGTAACTTATTTGAAGATTCTTTCTTTGTTTTTTGATGAATTACAAATTATCAACCAATAATTTACTTTAAAATTAAATTAACTTTGTATCATGTATGAATTGTAGTGAAGGAATGCACATCTTAGGGAACAATAACTGATAGGTTTTTAATATATTGTTTATAATATTTTATAGAAATATTTGACTATTGAACATACTTGAAATGACGGGCTATTTAGTTGGGTGAGGTATTTTAAACTTTTAAATATGTATTGTAATTTCTTAAGTTATATTTTAATTAAGGCTATATCTGTAATGTTTTCTTTAACAGCATAAAGCCACTGAGCAAAGAACTGGTCTCCAGTGGTTTTCTTGGTTCCTTGTTCTCCATATCAGCACAACTTAATGAAATTATGTCCTTCTAACAACCTGGAAGGGATTGCCTAGTTCATTTGTAAGTAGAAACAGATGAACAGGTCAGGATATTATCTCCCAGTCTATCAACGCTACTCAGTCTCCCAAATTCACCAAATTTTGAACTAATCTTATGTTTCAAATTCTACCAAATGATATGTAAACTGTTGACTAATCTACAATTTTCAAAGAAGAATACTTAAATTAATAATATTTTTTTGTTATGGTTCTGTTGGGAGTAGTAGTATTATTATTTTTTTTTAATTTAATAAGTTCTCATCAGCATTTTATTTTTATTACAATCCTTTTTGGGAGTTTATGTGACTTGTATAGGCTATAACAAAAATTTCTTATATGAATGATGAATAATTATAATGTCACTTACAATTTATTTTGTTTGATAAACTCTTCCATAGTTGTACAATGTTTATTATGCAACAGTATGAATTTAAGTATTACTTTACAATAATTAAAGTATTGCTATGAATTTGTTAGAATGAGGTCATTTATTTTTATTAAGAGTATCTCTCTACTTTACACTAAATATACTTGTTAATATTTCTTCACTTAGATTGATCAGTTTATAATCTTTACAGAAATTATTGAAGGCAAATAATTAAAAAATGCATATGAAAATGCAATTGAAATTTAGTTTATTTCAATCCAAGGTTCCTTTAAAAAGATACATTGGATCTCTATTGAGTGTATTGTATTTATTTAAATTAGATAATCAGGTAGATAATTTTAATTATAATGTAATTATAATAACAAGGCCTGTATTTCTGAGAAAATTAGATTTGTTCCTTCTTTAGAAATTCTGAAAAATTTCTTTCTAAAGAATTTTTTAATCAATAAATAGTGAAGTTATGTAAATATATCTATATATTTTACTCTCAATACTGATTCTATTGGGATAAATGATGCAGTGACAGATTCGTCATTGTTCGTTTATTGTACAGATTAGGGATTATTAATTTCTAAACTACCTCTCAAAAATGAATTGGACTGGTTTAGATATTGATTTCTGGTTAATAACATCCATCACCTACTAACTCAAATTATTGTTTAAATTTATGTTCACTGAAACTACCTTAATTTTACACTTATCATTGGTGCATTAAAAAAAAAATTCATGGTCAAAGGTATTATTATTTATTGAGTGCATCTTATTTCATGTTTCTTAAGTAAACCCTTTGCATTTATTTGGGAATATGTTCATGTGTGAGCTTATGTACATTTAATTTTAATGATATATATATTAGAGTAAAGTCTGTGATATTTATCTGTGATATTTACTACTATTTTACTGTTATTATTTTGTTATGTATTTGTAAGATCAAATTATATTAATGCTCTATGCTTGTTTTATGTATCAACAAATAGTTACTATCAATTAATTTTGATTATAAGGGCATAATGACTGATTAGCAATGTTCCATCCATTGAATCATGAAATATATTTTTCATATATCAATTTAATCATAAATTTAAAATTATAAATATAATAAAGTGCACTACCTATAGCTGTAAAAATATTTTTTTTTAAGAAGCTTATATTTTTTTAATTAATTGATGGTTTTTGTTATATTCCTAATTGTTGTGATTCATAAGTATTTTATGGTGTTTTTGAAAGTCTTACATTTTGTAAAAAGTTATTCATAAATAAGTAAAATTATTTTTAAAAATATGAGTGTCTAGTGTTCTTTCAGCTGCTTGCTTCCCTTAATTTTGTTGTAGTGATATTCATTAGTTGTTTACTTGTAATGTAAGTGCTCGATAATATACAAAGTAAAATTACATTTTATAAGAATAGTATTGGAACTATTTTGTATTATTTATGAGTCCAATAATATTTTACATTATTGAGATTCTGACTAGTTATAATTTTTATATTAGTGTCTTAGATGAATGAAGACAATCTAATTTTATTTATTTATTTTGTAATTGTAACTAATTGCGCTGTTCAACACTTGGGTAATTTTAGCCTGTATGGTACAAAAGGAGATAGACTATGTTGAAGAGAAACTTGCTATGAGTAAATAAAGTACATACATTATAGTGATAACCAGAAAACATAAAAATTATGAATGAAAAAATTACAATAAAAGAAGTTAGGTACCATAGGTAAGAATTTAGGTGTTACATAGGGAATAATTAAGGTAATATCAGGTAGATGGAAATAAAGAAAAATATTGATAGGAAAATTTCCGTACAAAAAAATTAATACTATAAATGAATTATTGATTCTCTGTCATAAAAACATGGAAATTCATTATTATAATTATTTTTTATAAGAAGAGAAAAAATTGGCTTTGGGTGGGATTCGAACCCGGATTTCCTTATCACTAGTGAGGCACTCTCGTGACTTCAGCTACCAGGCCCATAATCCAGATTCAAATCACGGCCAAGGCCAATCTTTTATAAAAAAATTATAATAATGAATTGTATGTTATCATGGCTGAGAAATAATTGAATTAATAATTTAAAAACAAAATTGACATTAGTCAACAGGCCTCATTAAATTGAACAAAAATTGTCCACTCCTTTGTAAAATTTTAAAAAATTGTGTGATCAATGATAAAGAGGTCAGTGAAGAGAAAGGATTGATGGCCTGGATATGTGCCTGGTAGCAAAAGTGGCAGGGGTAAAGAGAACTTTACTAGTGATAAGGAAACCCTGGTTCAAATCCCAGCCAAGGCCAATTTTCTCTTTATAAAATATTAATGAATTTAAGTGGAAAACTAAAATACAATTAAATTTGGCAAGTCAATTTAATTTTTTTAAGGAACAAGAACAATTTTTCAGCCATCTTCCTAGTGTTGCTTAGTGTCTCAGAGCATCCAAAAATAGGCATGAAACTCTATGTTTATGATGTAGAATAAATGTGAACAAAGTTATTAATATGAGATCAACACAGAATTTACCTATGGGTTCTTGTTACTGATCTTTTGAGTATAAAGTTGGGTGTAATACCAAAATATTATTGCCACTAATGAGAATAAAAGCTACAGTGAGGTAAAATTGTTAACCATATTTATGTTTCTTGGTTTTTAACGTTATACATCACAATTGGGATGCCTCAAACCAGGTAACTTGACTTACTTCATAAACTTCATTTGTTGTTAAAATAACCAAAATTTGCAATGATACCCATAGTTGTATCAGGAACAGCAAAGAGACATATTTTGAGAGAAAAAATAATAAGTGTTGTAATCTGATTTAAATATTCCGTGTTTTGTATTATTAAGACATCTGTTTAAAATATTTGATTATTCAGTTTTGTTCATTCATTCCAAAACATGTGAAGTTCTTTAGCTAATAAAAGTCTTTATTCCAATAAAAGGTTTTGTTATTACAATTTAACCTTCCGGCGGGCGCCTTTTTACAAAATATTCAATTACGTGTCAATAAGCCAGCGCAGCCTAACGAGACCCACCGGTATTCCTAAATTAACACTTTAGACAAGAGATAGCGCTTCGGTATTAAATTTTTTTGTGAAATGTCTGTATAAGTTCCAAAGAAGAGAACCTCTGGTCAGGGCGGTCACATTGCCGCCGCGCGCCTCTTCCTGAACTATTTTTTCCTGTCATCTAACCACAATGTAAGAATATATTTTTTTCAATTACATCGCATATTCACTGTAATATTATGAATGGTCATTGTTAATTTCAGATAGTTTTTTGTTTATAATTTTTTTCCTCAAAAATCAAACAAAAATTCTAATAAATTACAAAAAATGTTTTTTTTAATATTAGTTGTGTGAATACTATTGTATTATTTCCTATGTTTACCTTGGTTTTTTTATACTAGATGTGTGAATACTATTGTATTCTTCCCTATGTTTACTTTGTTTTTTTTTTATACTAGTTTTATGAATACTATTGTATTCTTTCCTATGCTTACATCACAGTTATATTATGTATTATGATATGTTATATCACATGTTATATTCTTTCCTATATTTACCTTGTTTATATACTATATATGATAATAAGTAAAAATAAGACCGATGTAAGTTGGGTGAAATACTGTCTATCGATGATCAAGATTTTTATCCCCTTTAAATTGTATAAATAAAGAATTTAAAAATATGCTATAATTTAATGGTGTCTTCCTAATTTATCTTTTGAAAAAACAGCGACAAACACACATGAAAAGTGAACGAACTCGGAGGCGACCAAATAGCCGCCGCGCGCCCGTTCTTGTGAGTATCAACCGCGCGCCCGCCGGAAGGTTAATTAGCTAAAGTTTTCATTTAGTTGCATTTATTTTGTTCACTGAATTAATGGAACGTTATCTAAAACCAGACGTTTGAAGTTGAACTTAATTCAAGCACGGCTACTTCGCAATAGTTACATTGGAAACGAATTTTTGAAGCTTTCGTAGTCAGTATTCTTGCGGACAAGCATTACTCAACAATCACGTAAGTCACTATTATCAGTTAATAATGAATGTCATACATATAATTCAGAAACTCGATTCTCTCTATAACAAGCCTAAACATGTAATAAGTAAGCAATGGGACAAAGAGACGATTGCGAAACAATGTCGGGTATTGTTTAATATTGACTTGTTTTGTGTGAGCTCGGTAAAACATCTATTCCAGGAATTTCGTTTTGGCTTTTGTTATCAAAATATGACCCACAGATAAATTGTTATAGGTAATAAATTGTACATTTTCACTTGACAGTGGACATTAATTTGGGTTAATAATTATAAAATGATAATATTAAGGAGTTAAATAAAAATTGTAAGTTTTTAACTTCTAGTTATTCAGGATTTTTATTTGTTTTTTCTTAAACCCAGCCACGGTATTAACATTAAAAAATATTTCCAGACGAAAAATTAAAGGGCGTTACAGGTTTCCCACCTACCTCATTATAGGGCTCAATTATAGTAGAAATTACTCTTACTCAATGAAAACTATTTGTTTCCACGGTCAGTCAACGGGATGGAGAATCAAATCGTGGGCGAATCCAGCCGGTTGTAAAGGGGGTGCTGCACTCCCACAGCCCTTCCCCTGGATCTGCCTGTCAGCTTTTTTACCTTCATGTTCCTTTCCCACAGCTAAAATTCTACTTGTTCTGCATATTATTTGTTCTTTACCTCCCTTCCTTACTTTTAGTTACATAAGTTAATTTCTATCCTTGTATGAAAAAAAATTTCCCAAACGGGGTAGGCTGCCCCAGGAGGGTCTCTCGGCCCTCTAGAAGAAAGAATTAAATAGACTTTTTATATTATAGGCGTTGATGTTTTAAATTCCTATTTTGTCAGAATGAGAAGCAGATAATTGATCCAAATAAAAAAATAAAATAAGGTACTATAGAGGGAGAATGTTTTCCTTTTCTAATAAAGCCATATCAGATTGCTTCACAAAAAACCTTTCTGAAATGAAGGAATGGTTATATTTCATCCATGTAACGAACTATATCAAAATTGGTAACTTTGACAAAAATTGCTATAATATTATGTTTTACCAAAACGTGTAAAATTTACCTCCCCAATTACAATAAAATTATACCTAGTTTCTGAGTGGTATTGTTTTCATACACAGAAACGTTGCGCGGTCTTTGTCGTTTATTAAAAGACACCGAAAAATGTATTTCTTCAGAATAGTCGAACAGGATATTTTTAACGATTGCAATGCTTCTTCTAATATATAGTACATAAAAATTTGAGTGAAAGTAAAAAAGTCGCTCATGTGAATAAATGTTTTAATGTTCTAAGACCATACGGTTAATAAAGCGGTGCCAGAATATTCGAGCTTTAAAGCTACTAGATTCTTTACTTAACCAAAGCTAAAACTTCGAGGTTGTGGTCCAACTTGGGTGACCGTAGCGAGGTGCCAGTCTCTGGGACCTCTCCTGTAGAGCACCTCCTCACCGAGCTGGAATGTGGGTAGTGACCGCTTTCTTCTGTTGCAATGCATCTTCTCCTTGTCCCTTGTTTCCTGGAGGAGTTCCGGTACACCATTTACTACTTTCGGCATCAGATTTTCCTCGGTGGAGGGCAGAAGTGTTCTCGTTCTTCTGCTCATCAGCCGCTGAGCGGGAGAACCGAGAGCACCACGGGGAATGTTTCTTTGATGGAGGAGCGCAAGATAAGGATCTGATTTTTCATGGAGACACTTTTTCAGTAGCAGTTTGGCTTCTTGGACATAACGTTCTGCTAGTCCATTCGATCTTGAAAAGTGCGGACTGGAGATTCTCTGGTTTATGTTCCATTCGTTCTCAAACTTTTTAAACTCCTGCGAGTTAAATTGCGTGCCCCCATCTGATAGAAGAGTTTCCGGAATCCCATGTTCAGAGAACCATTTTTTAAATTCCAATATTATACTCGAAGATGAGGATGATTTAATTTCTACAAAGTCGTAGAATCCTGAATAAGAGTCAGCTATCACTAAGTAGTCTTTTCCTAACAAGTGACATATGTCTGTACCCACCTCTTTCCATGGTCTATTCGGTACAGATGTAGCGAGTAATGTCTCTTCGCAGTTGTCCCTCTGCAACTGGGAACAAGTTCTGCAGTTACGGATGTAGTTTGTGATGTCATCTGTCATGTTAGGCCAATATACATGTTCCCTAGCTAGCTGCAAGGACGCCTGTACACCTCTATGCCCGAGATGGATGTGTTGTAAGGTGAGGTTTCTAAGTTGCGAAGGGACGACAAGCCGTTGTCCCTTGAAGACGATGTCCTCATGGACCGCCAGTTCGTCACGGTAGGACCAGTATTTTTTCAGGAAGTCCGGCAGCTCAGACTTCTCATCCGGCCAGCCGTTCATGATTGTCTCTCGAAGCATTCTTAGTTCGTCATCTTCGTCGGTGAGTCTCCTTGCTTGGAGGATTCTTTCCTGGGAGAAGACGATCACAAGGTCCACAGAGAACTCCAACTCTTCTTCGGGAGCAGGAGCATTCTGACAGTCTCGGCTCAATGTGTCTGCTATGAGGAGCTCTTTACCTCGCCGGTATACTATCTTCGGATTGTAAGGAATAATCTCCATCATAATTCTCTTGAGCCTGGGCGGAGGGTCGTGGAGGGGCTTCTTAAAAATAGCTTCAAGTGGCTTATGATCGGTTTCTATCGTCAAATCGACAGAACCCCAAATGTACTCGTGGAAACGTTTACATGCCAAGGAAATAGCTAGAGCTTCCTTTTCTAACTGGCTGTAACCTTTCTGAGTTTCGTTTAGGGATTTGGAGGCATAGGCAACTGGCTGGGATTCTTGCAGGAGTACAGCACCAGCTGCATGGGAGCTCGTAATATGTCGGAATGTTCTCTTTCAAATATGAGTATTTAGTTTACCTTGGCCTTTCGATCCCTGCGCGGGTCTCATTACCGCGTATGGGGAGCGTCCCACGGTTGGCGGATGTGGGGAAAGTCGGTGGAAATTCCTAGGAAGTTCCACCCGGCTAAGTCCGTTGGACTTGCTGACCAACAATGAAAGCGGTTCCCCAATCTTGTTGGAGGGTGTGACGTAGGTTTGAACCCCCTAATCACATGTAAGTTCACCACACATCACAAAAGTCATGGATCTCCCTAAAGTAAAACGCTGATTATCCGTTAAAATCGGTCGTTAATGAGGTTATGGGGAATAGTTTAGATATCGTGGCGCTGCAAGAGGTCCGCTGGCTAGGGGTGGGCTCGCTAAAGGAAGGGAAGTACACTTTGTGGAACGAGGGAGTGGAAATTATTGTTTAGGCACCGGATTTCTGATTAGAAATAGTTTTCTTTTTTGCGTTGAAGAACATTCGATTTTACGGAGATAGGTTATCGGTAGCTATATTCCAGGGGCGGTGGTTTAAAATCGCGTTGATCAACATACACGCACCTGCTGAAGATAGTGACGATGAAGTTAAATTCGAATTTTACGAAAAACTCTGTTTATGATAAACTACCGCGAATGATAATTTTAATGTGGAGATGTTAAAAATTCCGAAGGTTAGAAAACAATTCAAACTGGAAGTCAAACATAGGTTTGGGGCTTCGGAATCCTCTGACGAGGATAACGAAGACATTGATAAGTTACGGGAAGGTATCAGGGATAATATTAAAGAGGTCGGTAACTTGTTGGGAAAAGGGAAAATAAACATTCCAGACACCACTGTCCGGCTCTAGACGTAGAGTGTAGGAGCTGCGGCAGGCGTGGGCTTAGTGCCCAAGTCTGTAGGTCAGAAAACCAAAAGTCCAACGAGTGCATCTATCTGTGCTACTTCCGTTAAGGGTCTCGTAAAGTCAAACTCACATTGAACGACAGCATTTCTGCCGAGGCCTTGATCGATACTGAAAGTTTTCATAACTCTAATTTTGTTAGAAGACATAAATGAAAAGCCATATCTTCAAATTTGTTCCCTGACCTGCACTAACATTACAACTGCCTCATTATTCGAATACCTATCTCCGAACTATAAAGTCAAAAAAACCTTCTCGGGAGGATGAGACTAACTACTCTGTGACTGGATTATAGGGAAAAGCCTATTCTCCTTGGCGAGCACAGGCCCTAGTTGTCAACAACAAACAAATCAACAACAAAGGTAATCGATTATTCCCAAACAATAAATATTCTATGCTAGACGCATATCCATTTAGAATATAGTTTCGGACTTAGCTAAGTATAAGGTGTTCAGTACAATCGATCTTCGAAGTGCCCATCACCAAATCCCGATTCGAAAAACAATATAACGCATTTGAGGCAGCCGTTAGACTTGTCAGTTCTGCAGAATACCCTTCGGTATGACAAATGGTGTAGTTTTGTGCGAAAAATGGACGAGATTATTGATTAGAACAAGTTTCGCGGAACAAAAGTATATTTGGATGATGTGACCGTTGGGGAGAGAATGAAGAGGAGCACGATAAAAATTTAGAAAGGTTCATGGAAGTTGCTAAGTTTTACATCCTCACTAGCAATGAAGATCAAAAAAAAAAACCGTTACAATTCCATAAAATTGTTAGGATATTGTATCGAAAACAATACACTGAAACCAGATAGATTAAAACCGTTAATGAATTTACCTATTCCGGATAAAAATAAATTTTTAAAAAGTGCAAGTGGAATGTTCTCTTATTATTCCAGATGAATCCCTCGTTTCTCTAAGAAAAAAACGTCACTTGAACTCTTGCAAGATATTCCCTATCGGTCCTGAAATAATTGAAGACTTCGAAAAATTAAAGACGTGTTGCAAACGCATTTGTAATGAACGTAGAAGATATAACATTTAGTGTCGAAATTGACAAATCTGATTATGCGATGGCAGCCATTCTAACGCAAAACAAAAGACGTGTGGCTTTTTTTTTTCAGAGTTGCTTGTCCAAATCTGAGCAACATGTCCAAATCAATTCAGAAGGAAGGCTGCGCTAATGATGAGGCCTTGCGAAAATGGTGGCATTTTTTATTACGAAAAAGGTTCACTTTGCTTACGGATCAAATATCGATCGCGTTCGTTTCCAACACCAGACACGCTGCCAAGATAAAGAATGAGAAGTTGGTCCGGTTGAGGTGGGAACTTTCCGCATATAATTCCATCATCAACAGACCGGGAAAAGAAAACGTGCGATAATAACTCGTTAAAGTTAAATTTTGGACTCTTTCAGTTAAATTGTTAAAAACGTTTTGACAATGAATGAATGAAATTAAGAAAAAATAAGTTGTCCTGGTGATTGCTCCTACCTATCTAGTTTAGATAAACTAAAACAAATGGAAACATTTAATCCCAGGAAATTAGAGGACCAGTTATAAATTGAAAATAGTTAATATAATTAATAATTACAGGACAAAAGAATATCAATAAGGCATAACTAATTATGATAAATGAACAAAAAATAGAAATATAGATGAGTATAAAGTAGAAATTAGATCAATATTTTTTAATTTAGTATTGAAATATTTTGTTTGTTTTTGATGGATGACAAGAAAATTTATATTTATATATATATATATATATATATATATATATATATATATATATGTACATATACTCTATACTAAGTGCGGTAATTTTTATCAGCGGAAGTGGTGCGGTAATTTTTATCATATATACATATATATATATATATATATATATAAGTTAACTGTATATAAGTCGTAAGTAATAAACAAACTTAAGTTACTAGTAGGATAAGATAGTTATTATTTACTAACATATCTAGCTGTATATATATACCAGGCGGAATCTAATAAAGTCAGTTCATTTCTTGAAGTTGTGTCGTTACTCTGCCCGAACCCCCACACATTTTTCAGTGCGTCTATCAGTCTGATCGTAACTGGTGCCGAAACCCGGGATTACTCGACGGTACGGTCACGTGGTCCAATCAATTAGTGCCATAACACGTTAAGTTGACCCCGTTATTTTTGTCTTACAACTTTAAATCCGAGTAAGAAAATGGGTGAAGCAGAACAATTAGCGAAATTAGAATATCAACTGGCTCAAGCTGCAGTCGAACGTTCGAAATTGGAGTCGCAGCTGACCGAGGCTTCGAAAACTCAACACATAGAGCTACTGAAGATTAGGACGCAAAATTCCGCGTTCATCCACGAAGTCATTAGCCAGTTGGAACCCTTCACAGGCACAATAGGAGACCTAGAACATTTCATCAGAGGTGGCGACCAAATCAAGGAACTAATAGTATCACGGAACGAGGCCGGGACGCTACTAGAAGCTGATGTCAGACTTCTCGAAGCCTCGTTAGTCGGGCGGATTTCAAGGCGCGTGCTGAATGCCATCCAAGGAGACCTAACGTACTCCTGGGACACGTTGAAGGTACGCTTGAAGAAACTCTATGGTGGGGGAAGATGGACCCCCGAAGAGGACGTATTCTACTTACTCAAGGAGAGGCGGACACAGGGCCAATCAGAAGGTGAGTTTGCAGAAAAGCTCCTAGTCCTATATAACAGGCTGACCGAAAAGATGGTGGAAACGTTTGGACAAGCGGAGGGGGCCCAAAAGTTGGAATTCTTGAAAGGAGTGCTAAAAGTTCAACTAAACCACTATGTCGACCGGCCGGGGTCGCTTCCGAAAGATCGAGGTTTTATAGAGTGCGCCCACGATCTTATAGATGCGAAGGAGCGAAACGAAACCCGCTATGAAAGAACCGAAGCTGAATGGACGGAGGTACGTTCACCTAGGAGGAGGCAGTCAACTAATGTTCGGAACTTTGAAAAACGTCCGAATAGAGCTCCTGAGGAGAGGAGGAGGAAACAAGAACGACGCTGCTACGAATGTAGTCGAACTGGCCATGTTGCGGCACAGTGTAATCTTACACGGTGTTTCGAATGCGGTAGGAGAGGGCACATTGCCAGAGAATGCCCACGGCGGAACCCTCGATCGAACAGGAGGGACCAGCAACAACCTGAGCCGATGGAAGTTAACAACCAAGGCTGGAGCAGTAGGCGAACGGGCAGGAGGAGCGGAAGCCGTTACTCTGGAGAGGAATCTTCAGGCGAGGAGAGTACCCAGTCTGAGCGCAGCAGCCCGGCTACTAAACGAAATGAGGTAAGTGGGGGAAATCCTTGGAAAGGGGGGTATTCTGGAACGGAAGTAGTGATGGGGCGTCCTCGCGTAGATTGAGGGCACGGCATCTGGGGGGGCAACCGACCGAGTGAGATAATAATAAACAATAGCGTGAAAACGGGGCGAGTGACTAGGTTGCCCGTGGTGAGATTAGAGGAATCAGGGATAAAATTCTTAATTGATACGGGGAGTACTAATTCGCTGATAACTAGGAGAGCAGCCGAAAAACTGGATATATGGTCAGGACGGAAACCCTGTAAATGTGTAGTATCGACGGTTAGTGGTAAATGCCAAACTTTGGGGGAAGCAAACTTGAATCTCACCGATTTAACGGGGCGTGATGTACACATTCGGGTTCACGTAATCGAAGAATTGATGACGGGATATGAGCTAATAATAGGGTGCGATATCTTACAGAGCGCTGGCCTGAGTCTAAGGGTAAACCGGACAAAGTGGAGTTATAGGATAGGCAAACGGAGATATAAAACCGCGACGAAGAGTAATAACACCGACATAGCAATCGGTGCCGTAGAGTGTACAAAACCGGCAATCGCACAATTATTGGATCGGAATAAGGATCTATTTTACCAAGATGGCGAAATTTTACCAACAACAGGGAGGACGGTACATAGAATCAACCTCAAAGCAGAAACACCGGTGTATGTTAAAGATAGGCGATATCCCCAAGCTATACGGAACATCATTAAACAGCAGCTGGAAGAATTACTAAAACAGGGCATTATTCGACATAGCATTTCCCCGTTCAACAGTCCATTGTGGGTGGTTGAGAAAAAGCAAGGCGAGGGTATTAAGGAGACAAAAAAATATCGCGTGGTGGTCGATTACCGGAAGCTGAATGAGGCAACCAAGGACGAACGGTACCCCCTCCCCCGGGTAGAAGATATACTCGATCGCCTGTCGGGTGCAACCATCTTTACTACGTTAGACCTTAAAAGTGGCTACCATCAAGTTAGGATGGCCGAGGAGGATATTGGCAAAACGGCTTTTTCGTGGGAACGAGGTCATTACGAATTCGTTAGGATGCCGTTCGGGCTAAAAGGGGCGCCATTAACTTTTCAACGTCTTATGGACGAGTTGCAGCGCGGGTTAGGTGAAGAGTTTTCACAGGTCTACATGGATGACCTCATCGTTTTTAGTAGGACTGAAGAGGAACACGTCGACCATTTACGGAAAGTATTTGACAGAATCCGCGATTTCGGGTTGAAATTATCAAGCGAAAAATCTAGGTTCGGATTAGGCGAAATAAGATTTTTAGGTTACGTAGTTTCACGTAAAGGGGTTCAACCGGACCCGGAACGCGTGAGAGCTATTCAGGAGGCACCCTTACCCAAGAATGCTCGTGGTGTTAGGAGGTTTTTAGGTATGGTGAACTATTATAGACGTTTTATACCCGGCATAGCGGACCTCACCCATCCACTAACAGAGATATTAAAGAAAGGCAGACGGTTTAGGCTCGGGGCGGAACAGTTAGCGAGTATCGAGAAATGCCGTGAAATTTTAACCACCCGACCTTTACTAGCGTTCCCCGACTTTCAACGGATTTTCAAAATCACGACAGATACAAGCGAGGTGGCAATCGGGGCCGTACTATCCCAAAATTTTGAAGAAGGTGAAAAACCTATAGCATTCGCGGGTCGGAAACTGAACGATGCAGAACGGCGCTATAGCGCTATAGACCGCGAACTCTTGGCGGTGGTATGGGCCGTAGAACATTTCCGCCCTTACATTTATGGAAGAAGATTTGAGTTGCTTACGGATCACAAACCTCTACTATACCTGGGCTCGCTTAAAGAAACGTCTGCACGAATATCGCGTTGGAAGGAAAGACTTGCGGCGTATAATTTCCATATCGTTCATAAGAAGGGAGCTGACAACGCGGTCGCAGATTGGTTGTCCCGGGATTTAGTCGTAAACGCGATCGAGGAGGAAGATACCTCAGCTGAGCCGTTCGCGCTAAGATACCTCCGCGAGTGGGCCGAGAGCGGACCTGAAATTCCGTTAGTCCAGCACGAGACAGAGGAAAATTTAACACCGACAGACAGACCCCAAGAACTACCCGAAGTTGACGAGATAATTAACGACAAAAAACATCAGATTGTAATAAAATCGAAACAGGACGGAGCGGTGGAAACTAAGGCAAGCATGTATGAGGGACTGTCAACCATCATTGTTCGGGTACCAGCATCCATAGACGAGAACGAACTGGAACGTATATTCGCAGAGTTCACTAACCCGGGACGAAACTCTTACATCTACGTTGGGAACCGTATCGTAGCGGACAAACTCAAAAGGCTATGGAGACAAGAGAGGATCGGGGTAGGATATTCCTTAACTCGGTGTCTAAGGCAGGTCGAAACGGTCACGGACCCAGCAGTGCAAAAACGATTACTAGCCGATCATCACTCCGGCAAAACCAATCATAGGGGAATAGAGGAGACACTGCGTGCACTGAAACTGTTATATTTCTGGAAGAATATGGGGCGTATGGTGCGCGACTTTATCGCACGATGTGAGGTATGCCAGCGCGCGAAATACGATCGCCAGCCCCCAGTAGCCGAGCAGGTAGCCACACCCACTGCGATGGAACCCCTACGGCTCGTCCAAATCGATATTTATTCATGTGAGGGTCAATCGTGGTTGACAGCGATCGACACATTCAGCAAGCTCTCAATGGCGTATCCAATCGAGACGAAAACACCCAAGGCGGTGTGGGAAGGAGTCCTGCAATGGTGCGCGACGTACGGGGTACCCGATGAGATAGTGTCTGACAGCGGGCGAGAGTTCGACAACTCTTTGATTCGGGATGTAAGTAAGCAGCTAGGGATAGTATGGCGATTGAATACACCACACCACATCAAGGGCAGAGGCGCTGTGGAACGTCTACATAATACACTAGGCGAGCACCTACGGTTACTCAAACTGGGCCGTAATCTCGATCCTTATGACGCCATGCCGCGGGCTGTAATAGCATATAACAACACAATACACTCAGCGACGGGACTATCTCCGGTAGAAATTGTTTTCGGGCAAAGACGTCGTGATCGAGGGGATTTGATTACAGCCAATAATAACAATCTAAAGGAAAAAGTGGCAGCTGCGAGACTAGAGCGACGGGAAATTTGGGGGAGGATTCGCGAGAAACAAATTCGCGACAAGCAAACTAGGGTTGATAAGGCAAATAGACGGCCAGTAGTTTATAAAACAGAACCTGTGACGTTGGGGGCGATTGTGTATAGGCGCCTTAGGACCGCCAGGAATAAAACTGCCGCGCGTTACGAGGGTCCGTATAAAGTCACGGCAATACGGGAAAATAATTTGTTTACTATTAAAGACGTCACCTACCCGTTTAGATCGCGTACAGTCCACCTCGAAGAACTTCGTATACCTCATGTAAGGTCAGAACCTGAACCTGGCGGCTGCGCTCAGCAGGGGACATCCCGACAAGAAGAATCATTCATTTGATATGCTGTATGTCTTATTTTGTTGTTCAAGTTAATTTTTGTCCTTGTAGAAAGTAAATAAGAGATAATTCAATTTTTTTTTTTTTTTTTTTTTTTTTTTGTTTGTTAGCTTTAAGTAGATCATAACATCATTGTAATCTTTTATTAAAAGTACTCAACCTATTTATAAGTAGATTTAAGTTAAAGTCATTATTTAAGCAAAAGTGTTTATTTTACTATTTACTTAAAAAAAGTTCCTTCTGATGAAGGAACTGGAGGGGGGGAGTTAACTGTATATAAGTCGTAAGTAATAAACAAACTTAAGTTACTAGTAGGATAAGATAGTTATTATTTACTAACATATCTAGCTGTATATATATACCAGGCGGAATCTAATAAAGTCAGTTCATTTCTTGAAGTTGTGTCGTTACTCTGCCCGAACCCCCACACATTTTTCAGTGCGTCTATCAGTCTGATCGTAACTTATATATATATAAATATAAATTTTCTTGTCATCCATCAAAAACAAACAAAATATTTCAATACTAAATTAAAAAATATTGATCTAATTTCTACTTTATACTCATCTATATTTCTATTTTTTGTTCATTTATCATAATATATATATACTCCTGATAAAAATTACCGCACCACTTCAAAATTTAACGATAATTCTATTTTTTGATTCATTATTAATACTGAGCATTTCTTTCTTTTTATGAAGACCGGGAATAAGTCATCAAACATAAATGATTTCTTTCAATGCCCTCTTCATTTAAGAATTGTTCTTCTGATATAGCCCTGTGTGCAGACGCGGTTCCAGAAAAAAAAATTCGGGGGTGATTGGTCGGTAGGAAAAAAAAAAACAGCGTAAAAATAGCACACTTTATTTGCTTATGCTTATACATTAAGTTAACAAAATTAGATAAAACAATAAACATCACTGATTACAATAAGAAAACGCAAAAATTAAACTACACTTCCATAGAAAACTCGTAAAAGTTAGATGCGTAATTAATTTTTTTAATTCATCCCACTAATTTTTTTTCGTCGAAATTTCAGTGGGGGATTGATCCCCCATATCTCCCCCCCCTGGGACCGCCACTGCCGGTGTGGACTTTATCCTGCATAAATAAAATTCCTTCTCTAAAATTTCTACCAAAAGGCACAACATGGTTTTGTAGGATATCGTGTAGGATCGTCCTCGAATAACCATTAACTCTGTGCGAGCCTCCTCAGAACATCATTGAGGCCCCGCCGAAAGAAAGACAAGGGATAATGTAGCATTGGGCGAACCTTTCTCCACGCCGCACAGTGTTTCGATTAGTATAAGCTTGGTGGACAAAAGTCATGATTGAAATTCTAAAAATTGATATTCCAATAATGTAAACAATACATCAAAACGTGGCATTCTAATATTTGTTTATGTCTCACCCACTCCACCTCGTTAGTAATAGGGTCCAAAGGTGTTAAATCGTGGTGTAATTGAATAAATCAGTTGAATTCCAGGCATCACTTTAATCGTAAAAATACAGTGTTCCTAAATTTGTATAGATTGATTGTTAAGGATTAGTATGTCTTGGACTAGTGAGTGCTAATTTACTCTAATCCAGTAAATTTATCTGCTAATCAAACCGCAATAAAAAAATGTTTTTGAGATGATTGCAGGATTTTTTCATCGTTTTGAAACTTCCAAATGATTTTAATGACTTGTACCCTTTTGTACCCGGGCTGATTTTTCTGTATATAGTAGGGGCACCTTTCAGCTTAATAATAATTTGTATCATAGCCTGCACACTGGAGTACAACATTCTTTTTTTTAGTACTTTCTTTCCAAAATGGATATTATTTTAATAATCGTTGAACCACTCTATGGGAGAAAAATCTCTTTTCTCTTAAAGTTTCTTTCGTCTAAACATAATTTTAAAAACAATACAGAGGACTGAGGATGAGGTTGTCTAACTATGCCTCCAAAATTTCTCATAAATGGGTTGCTGCGGGAAAATCAAAGCAGCATTTTTAGGCTCAACGCCAACTTCCACATTTCAAGGAACCATTATGATCCCCGGAAAAATTGTTTAAGACATGACTTAATTCCTTTGAAGAATGCTAAGTAATTAAGTTGAAATGAAGCATTAGCCTATTACATGGACTCTAAGCCTACAGCGCATTCGTACAAGCAGACTAGGATGCGGTCTATGTAGGGAGGACATGACTTCTTGCCATTACCGTCTAAAAAAATCTTTTACTAACAGGTATTTAAGAAAATGGCATTTTCTTTTTCCCCCACTGGATTTCTTAGCAGTACCAGCACTATCATTTGGCGGAATCCTCGACCATAATCTATGATATCCGATCAAAATTATCTTTGCAGAGGTAAGCTCTTAAAACTAACTTTATTCTGGGGCTAAATCCCTGTACAGATATGCACATATAAAACCAGATATTTGACCATCATGCTACACCTATGACAATATCAAATATTTATTTAAGGTAACAAAAAAAAAAGAAAAAACCTCTAAAAAGAAAGAAAAGAAGGAAAAAAGAGAAATGCATGTAAAGAGGATTAGAAAAAATAAAGAGTATAGAATTTTGTATAGATAGGCTTTTGTTTTTAATTTTCGTTCTTAATCTCCTGGCAATCGTTTTAAATTCGATTTTTATTCAATAAAAATGTTTTATTTTATAATGGCATTACTTAATTGGTCGCAATAAATGAAAAAATGACGAAAAACCATTTTATAATTTAATGTAATATATTTAATTTATGAAATATATATAATATTAAATATAATATATTAAATTTTATAATGAAATACAATAATTTTATAATTAAATATAATAATTTTATAATTAAATTACTTAAATGGTCGAAAGAAATGAAAAAATGACGGAAAATACTTTTGTCCACTTAGCTCCTACTAAGCGAAACACTGTGCGCCGTCTCTATGTGCGAACACGCCCATCAGAAGATGTTAGAGCGATTCTGACTTCGTCAGAAAATAAAACCCTCCTGCGAGTCTGGTTCCGACCGCCGTGCAGTATACATCGTGTCTCTAAATGTTCTTCTGGTGTGATATTTTTAAAGAAAAAATCAAACGTGCATCTTAGTATGTTTATAGTGTATACGTTGTTAAAATTACAAGACAATCGGACAAATTTCAGGCAATTAATTTGTGATAAATGCATTGAGAAGAATACTTGAAATAGACATCTATATCTGTTATCTAAAGGGAATCATCCCCGCCTTACCTACTCACCCCACCAAACGTGGAACACTTAAATATACTATACTTATTATTTTACTAATTCAGAATCTTTTTCATAAATATCTTCAAATTTATTTAAAAACTATTTTTATAAACTCTCCACCAAAATGGTTTATACGAATGAGGACCTTATGAATGAAATAAAGAAAAATAATGCAGAAACTTCAGGTATTAAAAATAATCTTGACCGAATCTCCATGTTGCTTCAAACTGTACTGATGCAGCAAGAAGAACTATCAAATAAATGCAGGCAACTCGAAATAAAGAACGAAAGTCTTACAAAAGAAGTAAATAAAAAAACAAATGCGCAAAAATAACTAATTGCTCTTTAATGTACCAACTTCAGAAAATGAAAACTTAGTAACTAAAGTTCAAGAGATGTGCTTGTCTGTAGATATTCAGGTTCCGGAAAATAGTATTAATGACTGCTATAGAATCAGCAGGAAACAAGAACCAAGGCCTATTCTCATTTCTCTGAACAGCTCTCTCTTGAAGAAAACCATATTTGAAAAACGTTCTGCATTTCAACAAAATAATTATCTCATAAGCCATGATAAAACCTTTGAAGAGCGTGAAGAAGGGCGGAGAATTCATCGATGCCTTACGTTATTAAAAAATATAGATCCAAGTGTTGTATATTGAAATAAAAAAAATAAGTTAAGAGGTAATTATTATAATCTTGATGAAGCTGAGGAGCTCTCAAGAAGTGATAAAACAGATAAATCTATGGAAACTGGAGAAACAAGTGAACAAGTAAACAAAAAAAGAAAATTAGAAGAAATTCAGCAGCAGATGAGTAAATTTCGCTTTCGTCCCAAAAGTGATTCAAAGTCCACTTCAAACTAAAGTTTATTGTAATCAAAATAAGGTAAAAAGCAAAATAAATAAAAACACAAAAAAAATATTGTATCTACACTCGAATCAACGACATCAAAATTTTAAGCTACAACATAAAGGGATTAAATTACAAAATTAAGGATTCAAATTTTCTTAAATTCACTAGACAGTGTGACATATTTTTCTTTTTTGAAACATTTGTTGAGTTAAAAGATGCCAGCAAATATGAAACATGCTTTAAAGATTATGTAGGAGATTTGTTGTATGGTGTAAGAAAGAGAGAGAAACACTTTATTTATGATAAAAGAGGTGCTGCCCAACTTCATTGGGTTGCTAAGACACAGCATACTGTAGGTCCATATGAGGCTATTTGTAATATCTTATTGTAACAATATAATAATAATAATAATAACATCCATATTTATATATGTATACCAACAGGATTATATATTTTTTTTTAATATATTTTTTTTTTTTTTTTATTAATTTTCATTTTTTTTTTTTCTCTCTTTTACACAATCCCTTTAGCGCTAAATTTTGAATAAAATACATCTATCATGCAACAACAACAACAACAATAATAAAACCTAATCAGTACTCAATTCCGGCATATAAAGTTAGAAATAAGGATATATTAGAATTTAACAAACAATTAAGTATGAACTCAGTACTACTATAAAAACAAAAACAATTAAGTAACTCATTCATGCATAAAATAAATATATATAAATAGATAAATAAATATATAAATAAATGGATAGATAAATAAATAAATATATAAATAAATAAATAGATAACTTATATACATAAATGTCCTCTCACCAGTTTCTAATTCAGCTACTCCCATATATGTGGTGATGTATTATACCCAGGGAGTCCAGCACTATACTCTCCGCCAAGCTTGCTACGTCCTTTATATCCACACCAAGATCCTCCATGACGCTCCTGGTTGACCTGGGTATGGCTCCGCGGGCTCCGAACCAAAGGCCTCTCACGTGGAACTCTCTCTCGCCGAAGCTCTCGCGGAACCTCTCTTTGAGAAAAGGAATACACTTTTCATATATTCCCCTCTTTTCCTCGTCAACTTTGCTCGCCTGATCGAGGTCATTAGTCTCATACCTCACGGTGGGATCCAGAATGACAGCCGACTTTCCGGTCTTCGGGAATGCCACTATATCGGCATATCTCGTGGATCCATCCGTATCCACACAATACACTTCCTCGAAGCAGGCGAAGTCTCTTTCCTTCAGGAGCCTCATCAATGCATGTTTGACCCTGTGGTGACGGCGAGTTATCAGGAGTGAGTTGTTGGGGCATTTCCCCAGCACGTGTGCTGGTGTTTCAGGCTCTCTGTTACATTTGCGACAGAGGGACCCAACTTCTCTCACCTGTCCGCTGACACCTGGGACTCCGCGCAGGGGTGCATAATTGATGTTCAGCTTCAGGGCATTGGACCATTCAGACCCCGAAAGTATCTGCTTCTCGTACATGTATTTGTTAGCTTTCGGGGTGTCTTTAAAATGTCGTACTCCAATGCCCTGCCACCTGCAGTTGGCCCATTCCTCAAACGAGTTTTCTCGTAGCGACTGCCGTAGAGCTCTCATATTCCGGTGCCCCTGTTCAACTCCCAATCTCTCAGCACACTCTGCTATCTCCGCCGAGTAATCAAATGTAGATTGGAACAGGGCATCCGGCACATTGGACAGTCGCTGAGCAATGGACCAGTGTTGAAGAGGAGCTTCCCATTGGCAGCGGATCAAACCCAATCCTCGGTACCTCCTGGGAGCGTACAACATCGCCGTGGAGGTGTTCGCAGGAAGACCAATTATGGCCTTTACGCTTCTACGAATCATGGTGTCGATTCCCTCCAATACTTCCGGACGTAGCTTTGTTAAAGGCGCAGTTTGGAGAGGGTAAGTGAGACCCGGGAACAGATATTGGTTGACAATGTTGAGCTTCTGTTCGGGCTTCAGCAAGCAAGAGGTGACAAGCCTATTCAGGTTTTCATTTAATTTTGTCACCGAATCCTCGCTAAACAGTAGCTCTCCCGAGAAGGTGCATCCTAGATATTTGATAGTTTCTCCTTCTTTTAATGTCTGGATATCGTCTCCATTCTCGAGGGAGAGCACCGTTGCCTCCAGCTCTCCCTTATTTAGGACTATGCCCACACTCTTTTGAGGATTTATCGCCAAACCAATCTCTGCGAGGTTCCTCTGTATACTGCCGATCACTCTCTCTGCCGCACCCCTGTCACGCGCCGACACCGCCTGATCATCTGCGAAACCTGTGAGGACTACAAAATCCTGGTCTCTCTTTAGCTTGTAACCAAACTTTTTGGCGAAATCTTCGTCGCACAGGTCGCGGTATAGATGATCGATCGCTATGTTGAAGAGCGACGATGACAAGGGGCCGCCTTGGGGCACTCCTCGCAGCACTTTGATTTGGCTAGTCGTGTGGGTACCGATATTAATTCTTATTCTATTTGTGCTAAGGAGAGCTGAAATCACATTCCTGAGATCCGGTGACACACCCCTCGCTTCTAACGAGCTAATTATGTGTGAATGCCCAACATTGTCAAACGCACCAACTACGTCGAGAAAGGCGACAGCGCAATCCTTTTTATTAGTTTTTGCATCCTTTAAAATTGCGTTTATAATTCTCGCGTTGACGTGCGTTCCCGGAAGTCCCTTTATAAAACCCCTTTGATTCCTGTGGAAGGTGACCTGCTTCCTCAGTTCCTGGTCCAGAACTTTTTCTATAATTCGGCGCACAATTGAGTAAATCGTTATTGGCCTCCACGATGACATATTATTGGCCTCGCCTTTTCCTTTATATATTAGAATTGTGCGCCCTTGCCGAAGTTGTTCTGGTACATAGGCCACCTTCAACATTATCTCCGTAATTGTTTTCAAAATATGAGAAATATCAAAATACTTTATCGTACGGATTAACACGCCATCAGGCCCCGGCGATGTGTCCATAGACGTAGATTTGATTGCTTTTTTAAATGCCTCAATATTTATGGACATAATATTTGGCATCGGGGCTGATTTTTCATATTCCGCACGCCTACGGAGATTTTCGGTCTCAAAGAGGCTTTTATAATGTTTTTCGATATCCGCCACTTTTAGAGGACATTGCTTAGGAGCGTCAGCATTCATAACATTCTGCACTACTTTTTTCCTATTATTATAATAATTGTACTGTGCTACTTCATATTGGTACTGTTGCTGCCGACGACTCCTGTCTGCTTTGTTAGCCCTCTGCGGATTAGAGACTTTTCCAGCACCCTTGTCAGCCATATCGGTTTTGTTTCTTTTTCTCATTCTGTAAAACTTTACGGCGGGGTGCTGGGGGCCTGGTAGTTCCGCATTTATTTCCTTGAGAAATATTAGGAACTTACCTACGGCCTCATGAAAATCCGCAGGATTCAATGGATTCTTATCCAAAAGGCTCTTGAATGTAGCAGACCACTGCGCAATGTCCTCTTTTATTTTTGATTTATCACCCTCTCCATTTCTTGGGTCTATGGCGTTCTTGATTATCGCCCTCAAAGTCCTGTTATTGGCCTCCCTGGGATGCTTCTTGGCGATATGGGTTCCGAGTCCTCTTTCACCTTTAAAAGAAAGCCCGCAGACTGGGCAAACTTTGTCCACTGGGCGTGAACCTTTGTCCTGCTTCTCAACATCCGCCCCCGTGACACTCTGCGGACATTTTGGCAATCGGGGAAAGACATCATCAATTGAAACTGTCTTTCCTAGCGTAACACCTTCTGCGTCAGCCCATTCAACTTTCACAAATTGTTTCTCGCCGCCTCCCGCAGTTGCCACAGTCATCACAGAGGCAACAACAGCTTCTTGAACAGGCCCACCAGTTCTCAGAACCCATACCGTTTGACCTATTTCTATTTTTGGCATGATATGACAAAACCTAAATTTAATATCAATATATAAGAAAATAAAAGAAAGGACATGTATGCTTACAAATAAGTATAATATATTCAAAAATAAAGTAGGAAATATCCCATTTAACAAATAAATATCTCACAATAAAATTTAAAAAAAAAAATTTAAAAATTAAATATTTAAAATCAACAAAAGAAAGACAGATATCACAATCAACTAATACTATAAATATACATGCCTACCCATTAAATCTCTAAAATTGATATTATAACAGAGATATAAAAAGAAGAAAAAAAAAAAAAACTATATTAAAATTAGTAAAAATAAATCAAAATTAATTGATAAAAGATAAAGATATTTTAATGAATAATAATTTTTAAAAAATTATGAATGATTAAAAAAAGATTTTATAAAGGTCTACACAAAAATCAATAGTAAAATTATGGAATCTTTCCTTTGATTAGGAAAAGTCATTTGAGTTTAAAATAAGATAAAAATTGATATAAAATAAATTAGGTACAGTATAGATGAGATCATAATATTGGTTAATTTATAAAATAGTTGAAAGCGAATAGCAAAGATAAAAAAAAATAAATAAAATAAACAATGTTTGCTCATTTTGTCTATTATGGGAATGTTGGATCGTAAATATTGCAATAAAGGATAAACCATACATATATAGATTCCAAATACATCATAAAAGTAATGAATTCCCCCAATAGACTGACACATAACCTGGCATTAAGAAAAACCTAAGATGGTACAAAGATGCAACCGAGCTCACAAAAATACACAACGCGCCCTTAATTAGCTTAAATAATCTGAGTGGCCTAATATATTTAAAATACTGGTTAAAAAAATTGAGGATGACATTAAAAATTAACATATTGCGGTAAAGGTACTGAATTGCGGCTGATGGGCGTGGCCTGTTTTGAGAGGTTATGTTACCGTGATGTTATCGAACTCCCATCGCCTTTTTTTCAGTTAATAAGTGCATTGATTGGCTTCAATAGATTCTAGCTTCCGACTCCCGCTCGCTCTTCAGAGATAAATAAACCCCCAAAAGGGTCTTTTTCAGTGGAGATGGGGCCTTACTATGAAGGGTGCCGTAGTGAACGGCGCATAAGCCGCACTTCAGTACTTGTACCCATATTGCTTCGGCAGTAGGTTCTAATAGTAGCTTGATTTATAAATACTAGAGACCGACCGAAGTTTCGGTTTCGGTTTCGGTTTCGGCCAGTTTCGGCCAAAAAAACGAGTTTCGGCCACGTTTTCGGTTTCGGCCAAAAATCGGCCGAATCTTCGGCCAGGCCGAAACTAGCTCTTCGGGCGTTTCCGTCCGACTTTGGTCGGAGGGATAACACGACTTTAGCCTATTCGACCCGATCTTGTTAGTTTCCTTGTGCTCCCTTGGATTTTGTTAATCGTGTTATTACTATTGTTGTTAGTATAGTATATAGTAGTATGTTAGTATAGTGTATTTTGTTAATTCATCAACAAATTTATAAATAACGAATATAAGCCAGCACTCAAGACATCAGATATTCTTCAAGTGGTAAGTATTTGTTTTTGTTTTAACTACAGAGTAAAATAGAATGTATTTATTATGGAACTATATTATTTCTTGCTGTATTTGTATTGTTCAATTGTAATAAAATCAATTAATCAAAATTTTATAAATTTCAATTATAATGAAATTGATTGTTCATAGTTTTATAAATTATGTAGATGTGAGTGGATGTAAGTTTGCCTCGGTTTAATAAGAGTTGACTTGTGTTGACTATGTTTTCTAGAAGCGGGTTTTCTCCCACATCAAAGAGGACCTTCCTACATTACCGTCGAATCTATTTATTGTCTATCTTTTGGAACTTTCTCTTTTTATCTGGAATTATCGCCAGATATGGGCGGGGGGGAGTCACTAAGGGGGACATTATTTATTTATATCTTAGGATATTTAATTAAATTTATTAGTTTCTACTTAATTTAAATTAATATCAGAGGTAAGCAATGGGACAAAGAGACGATTGCGAAACAATGTCGGGTATTGTTTAATATTGACTTGTTTTGTGTGAGCTCGGTAAAACATCTATTCCAGGAATTTCGTTTTGGCTTTTGTTATCAAAATATGACCCACAGATAAATTGTTATAGGTAATAAATTGTACATTTTCACTTGACAGTGGACATTAATTTGGGTTAATAATTATAAAATGATAATATTAAGGAGTTAAATAAAAATTGTAAGTTTTTAACTTCTAGTTATTCAGGATTTTTATTTGTTTTTTCTTAAACCCAGCCACGGTATTAACATTAAAAAATATTTCCAGACGAAAAATTAAAGGGCGTTACAGGTTTCCCACCTACCTCATTATAGGGCTCAATTATAGTAGAAATTACTCTTACTCAATGAAAACTATTTGTTTCCACGGTCAGTCAACGGGATGGAGAATCAAATCGTGGGCGAATCCAGCCGGTTGTAAAGGGGGTGCTGCACTCCCACAGCCCTTCCCCTGGATCTGCCTGTCAGCTTTTTTACCTTCATGTTCCTTTCCCACAGCTAAAATTCTACTTGTTCTGCATATTATTTGTTCTTTACCTCCCTTCCTTACTTTTAGTTACATAAGTTAATTTCTATCCTTGTATGAAAAAAAATTTCCCAAACGGGGTAGGCTGCCCCAGGAGGGTCTCTCGGCCCTCTAGAAGAAAGAATTAAATAGACTTTTTATATTATAGGCGTTGATGTTTTAAATTCCTATTTTGTCAGAATGAGAAGCAGATAATTGATCCAAATAAAAAAATAAAATAAGGTACTATAGAGGGAGAATGTTTTCCTTTTCTAATAAAGCCATATCAGATTGCTTCACAAAAAACCTTTCTGAAATGAAGGAATGGTTATATTTCATCCATGTAACGAACTATATCAAAATTGGTAACTTTGACAAAAATTGCTATAATATTATGTTTTACCAAAACGTGTAAAATTTACCTCCCCAATTACAATAAAATTATACCTAGTTTCTGAGTGGTATTGTTTTCATACACAGAAACGTTGCGCGGTCTTTGTCGTTTATTAAAAGACACCGAAAAATGTATTTCTTCAGAATAGTCGAACAGGATATTTTTAACGATTGCAATGCTTCTTCTAATATATAGTACATAAAAATTAGAGTGAAAGTAAAAAAGTCGCTCATGTGAATAAATGTTTTAATGTTCTAAGACCATACGGTTAATAAAGCGGTGCCAGAATATTCGAGCTTTAAAGCTACTAGATTCTTTACTTAACGAAAGCTAAAACTTCGAGGTTGTGGTCCAACTTGGGTGACCGTAGCGAGGTGCCAGTCTCTGGGACCTCTCCTGTAGAGCACCTCCTCACCGAGCTGGAATGTGGGTAGTGACCGCTTTCTTCTGTTGCAATGCATCTTCTCCTTGTCCCTTGTTTCCTGGAGGAGTTCCGGTACACCATTTACTACTTTCGGCATCAGATTTTCCTCGGTGGAGGGCAGAAGTGTTCTCGTTCTTCTGCTCATCAGCCGCTGAGCGGGAGAACCGAGAGCACCACGGGGAATGTTTCTTTGATGGAGGAGCGCAAGATAAGGATCTGATTTTTCATGGAGACACTTTTTCAGTAGCAGTTTGGCTTCTTGGACATAACGTTCTGCTAGTCCATTCGATCTTGAAAAGTGCGGACTGGAGATTCTCTGGTTTATGTTCCATTCGTTCTCAAACTTTTTAAACTCCTGCGAGTTAAATTGCGTGCCCCCATCTGATAGCAGAGTTTCCGGAATCCCATGTACAGAGAACCATTTTTTAAATTCCAATATTATACTCGAAGATGAGGATGATTTAATTTCTACAAAGTCGTAGAATCCTGAATAAGAGTCAGCTATCACTAAGTAGTCTTTTCCTAACAAGTGACATATGTCTGTACCCACCTCTTTCCATGGTCTATTCGGTACAGATGTAGCGAGTAATGTCTCTTCGCAGTTGTCCCTCTGCAACTGGGAACAAGTTCTGCAGTTACGGATGTAGTTTGTGATGTCATCTGTCATGTTAGGCCAATATACATGTTCCCTAGCTAGCTGCAAGGACGCCTGTACACCTCTATGCCCGAGATGGATGTGTTGTAAGGTGAGGTTTCTAAGTTGCGAAGGGACGACAAGCCGTTGTCCCTTGAAGACGATGTCCTCATGGACCGCCAGTTCGTCACGGTAGGACCAGTATTTTTTCAGGAAGTCCGGCAGCTCAGACTTCTCATCCGGCCAGCCGTTCATGATTGTCTCTCGAAGCATTCTTAGTTCGTCATCTTCGTCGGTGAGTCTCCTTGCTTGGAGGATTCTTTCCTGGGAGAAGACGATCACAAGGTCCACAGAGAACTCCAACTCTTCTTCGGGAGCAGGAGCATTCTGACAGTCTCGGCTCAATGTGTCTGCTATGAGGAGCTCTTTACCTCGCCGGTATACTATCTTCGGATTGTAAGGAATAATCTCCATCATAATTCTCTTGAGCCTGGGCGGAGGGTCGTGGAGGGGCTTCTTAAAAATAGCTTCAAGTGGCTTATGATCGGTTTCTATCGTCAAATCGACAGAACCCCAAATGTACTCGTGGAAACGTTTACATGCCAAGGAAATAGCTAGAGCTTCCTTTTCTAACTGGCTGTAACCTTTCTGAGTTTCGTTTAGGGATTTGGAGGCATAGGCAACTGGCTGGGATTCTTGCAGGAGTACAGCACCAGCTGCATGGGAGCTCGTAATATGTCGGAATGTTCTCTTTCAAATATGAGTATTTAGTTTACCTTGGCCTTTCGATCCCTGCGCGGGTCTCATTACCGCGTATGGGGAGCGTCCCACGGTTGGCGGATGTGGGGAAAGTCGGTGGAAATTCCTAGGAAGTTCCACCCGGCTAAGTCCGTTGGACTTGCTGACCAACAATGAAAGCGGTTCCCCAATCTTGTTGGAGGGTGTGACGTAGGTTTGAACCCCCTAATCACATGTAAGTTCACCACACATCACAAAAGTCATGGATCTCCCTAAAGTAAAACGCTGATTATCCGTTAAAATCGGTCGTTAATGAGGTTATGGGGAATAGTTTAGATATCGTGGCGCTGCAAGAGGTCCGCTGGCTAGGGGTGGGCTCGCTAAAGGAAGGGAAGTACACTTTGTGGAACGAGGGAGTGGAAATTATTGTTTAGGCACCGGATTTCTGATTAGAAATAGTTTTCTTTTTTGCGTTGAAGAACATTCGATTTTACGGAGATAGGTTATCGGTAGCTATATTCCAGGGGCGGTGGTTTAAAATCGCGTTGATCAACATACACGCACCTGCTGAAGATAGTGACGATGAAGTTAAATTCGAATTTTACGAAAAACTCTGTTTATGATAAACTACCGCGAATGATAATTTTAATGTGGAGATGTTAAAAATTCCGAAGGTTAGAAAACAATTCAAACTGGAAGTCAAACATAGGTTTGGGGCTTCGGAATCCTCTGACGAGGATAACGAAGACATTGATAAGTTACGGGAAGGTATCAGGGATAATATTAAAGAGGTCGGTAACTTGTTGGGAAAAGGGAAAATAAACATTCCAGACACCACTGTCCGGCTCTAGACGTAGAGTGTAGGAGCTGCGGCAGGCGTGGGCTTAGTGCCCAAGTCTGTAGGTCAGAAAACCAAAAGTCCAACGAGTGCATCTATCTGTGCTACTTCCGTTAAGGGTCTCGTAAAGTCAAACTCACATTGAACGACAGCATTTCTGCCGAGGCCTTGATCGATACTGAAAGTTTTCATAACTCTAATTTTGTTAGAAGACATAAATGAAAAGCCATATCTTCAAATTTGTTCCCTGACCTGCACTAACGTTACAACTGCCTCATTATTCGAATACCTATCTCCGAACTGTAAACCCATCACTATAAAGTCAAAAAGACCTTCTCGGGAGGATGAGACTAACTACTCTGTGACTGGATTATAGGGAAAAGCCTATTCTCCTTGGCGAGCACAGGCCCTAGTTGTCAACAACAAACAAATCAACAACAAAGGTAAACGATTATTCCCAAACAATAAATATTCTATGCTAGACGCATATCCATTTAGAATATAGTTTCGGACTTAGCTAAGTATAAGGTGTTCAGTACAATCGATCTTCGAAGTGCCCATCACCAAATCCCGATTCGAAAAACAATATAACGCATTTGAGGCAGCCGTTAGACTTGTCAGTTCTGCAGAATACCCTTCGGTATGACAAATGGTGTAGTTTTGTGCGAAAATTGGACGAGATTATTGATTAGAACAAGTTTCGCGGAACAAAAGTATATTTGGATGATGTGACCGTTGGGGAGAGAATGAAGAGGAGCACGATAAAAATTTAGAAAGGTTCATGGAAGTTGCTAAGTTTTACATCCTCACTAAATGAATGAAGAAAAATAAAAAAATCGTTACAATTCCATAAAATTGTTAGGATATTGTATCGAAAACAATACACTGAAACCAGACGGATTAAAACCGTTAATTAATTTACCTATTCCGGATAAAAATAAATTTTTAAAAAGTGCAAGTGGAATGTTCTCTTATTATTCCAGATGAATCCCTCGTTTCTCTAAGAAAAAAACATCACTTGAACTCTTGCAAGATATTCCCTATCGGTCATGAAATAATTGAAGACTTCGAAAAATTAAAGACGTGTTGCAAACGCATTTGTAATGAACGTAGAAGATATAACATTTAGTGTCGAAATTGACAAATCTGATTATGCGATGGCAGCCATTCTAACGCAAAACAAAAGACGTGTGGCTTTTTTTTTTTTTTCAGAGTTGCTTGTCCAAATCTGAGCAACATGTCCAAATCAATTCAGAAGGAAGGCTGAGCTAATGATGAGGCCTTGCGAAAATGGTGGCATTTTTTATTACGAAAAAGGTTCACTTTGCTTACGGATCAAATATCGATCGCGTTCGTTTCCAACACCAGACACGCTGCCAAGATAAAGAATGAGAAGTTGGTCCGGTTGAGGTGGGAACTTTCCGCATATAATTCCATCATTAACAGACCGAGAAAAGAAAACGTGGCAGCCGATAATAACTCGCTACAGTTAAATGTTGGACTCTTTTAGTTAAATTGTTAAAAACGTTTTGACAATGAATGAATGGAATTAAGAAACAATAAGTTGTCCTGGTGATTGCTCCTACCTATCTAGTTTAGATAAACTAAAACAAATGGAAACATTTAATCCCAGGAAATTAGAGGACCAGTTATAAATTGAAAATAGTTAATATAATTAATAATTACAGAACAAAAGAATATCAATAAGGCATAACTAATTATGATAAATGAACAAAGAATAGAAATATAGATGAGTATAAAGTAGAAATTAGATCAATATTTTTTAATTTAGTATTGAAATATCATGTTTGTTTTTGATGGATGACAAGAAAATTTATATATATATATATATATGTACATATACTCTATACTAAGTGCGGTAATTTTTATCAGCGGAAGTGGTGCGGTAATTTTTATCATATATATATATATATATAAGTTAAGAGTAGGAGTAACACTATAGGGAGCTTAATCCCTAACTTAATCTTGTAAATACGCAGAATGTATATATATAGGATTATTGAGGAAATAAAGTCAGTATTATTCTGGATATTCTAGTGTACGTTTCTCGTTCCTTTTCCCTTTTTTTTATTCTAAGTCACTTCAGTCACGTTATCTGGTGCCGAAACCCGGGAATTTCGGAGTGTGCGCGGACCCGTAAATTTCGCTCAGCCGGGTAGTGAAGATTGTTTAGGGTAGTGAAGTTTTTGGATTAAGTGCAAAATGGCGGAAGGAATTGTAGCACAACCAACTTTTCAACTACCTCAAGAACAGGTGGCAGCAGCAACGCGGGAAATTCCCCCACTACCCAGAGACACCCTGGCGGAAGCCCATGCTAACACCTTGGCATGGATGAAGGTTCGAGTGGCGACAGCACAAGATTTGCGGAAGGCTGTATCGGATCTAGAGAGATTCACTGGGGAAATGGGTGAACTGAACCATTTCCTAAAAGGAGGAGACAGATTGTTGGCCAGGATCGAAATAAAAAGGGCCGAAAATCTAATCGAGCAAGCGGATGCGGATTCACTTAAGGCGGAACTAGTTTGTCGCGTCAAACGAAGTGTGCTCAATCTGATCCAGTCAGATGAAGACACCCCTTGGCTGGTGGTCAAGGAAAGGTTGAAGAAGGCGTACGGAGGGGGCAGATGGACCCCGGAAGAGGACATGTTTCAAATGTTCCGCGAAACGAAACAACCGCGACAGACCAATGGACAATACGCTGCGGAACTCTTAGCTAGGTTCAATAAGATTACGGACAAGCTAAGGGAGACCACGAACGCTATAGAAGCGGATGGCAAGATGGCATTTTTGGCAACGATTCTAAAGGTACAGTTGGCAAGAGAGACCGGAAAGAGAGAGGGATTACCCAGGGATCGCACGTTCATCGAGTGTGCCCAGGATATGATTGATGCAAGTGCACGGGAAGAAGAGGCACAGATGGAGGTAGAAGAACCAGGATGGAGTAGGGCGACCTATAGGAAACCTAGAAATGCGATATTGCCTGCGTGGAGAAGGAGGGAACCAGAGTATGGCGGAAGAGGAAGAGCAAGTCCGGAAGACAGACGACCAGGCCAGCGAAGACCGAGACCTAATGGAAGGAAAGAAGACAGGAAGTGTCACGGTTGCGGGAAATCAGGACACCTGGTGGCACAGTGTCCGCGCACAAAATGCTTCGAATGTGGCACGGCTGGGCACATTGCCAGACAATGTCCCTATATCTACCAGCGAAGAGTGACACCTGGAGTGGAGCCCATGGAAGTCAATGCTCAGAGGGTATGGCAAGGAAACCGATCTTCAGACTCAAGCGGAGCATCGGAGGTATCCGAAACGGAGGACGAACCAGAGGAACCAGGATATAGCGGTGGAGAGAGAGGCAAGGGTAACCGGAAGAGCGGACCACGGGAAGCGGTAAGAGGGAGAAGAAATCGTGTGGAAGCCTGAGGAGGGTGCCAGCAGAGAGGCGGCCGCATATTAGTGAGCAATAATGTGAGAAGGAGGTATAGCGGTCTGCCTATCATCCGAGTAGCGGGAGGAGTGGATTGCTTGGTGGACACGGGGAGCACGAGCACCATCATGAGTCGGCGAGCGGCGGATGAGCTGAGTGCTGGAGAAAAGACATCTAAACTACAGGTATGTGCATGTAAACTTATCACCCTGGGGGGCCCATGTGAGGTAGAAGGGGAGACGTTGATCGGGTTAGATAGATGGACACAGGGTGGGGGTAGGTTACTGGTACACATAGTAGCGAACATGCCGCGTGAATATGATGTTATCATAGGTTGTGACCTGTTGGACAAGGTAGGAGCACGAATAAAGAATAAAGACGGTCGGTGGAATATCCGTATTGGGAACAAAGAATTTAGGTGCCGAGAAATCGTAAAAAGTAAAGGGGCAAGAGTGGGAGTAATTAATCGCGCGGAAGATTGGAGGGGGTCATTGACAAGCGAATTTCGCGATATTTTTTTTAAGGAGGGTGATGTGTTAGGGACAACGGGGAGGACGGTACACGAGATCGCGCTAAAACACGAAAGGGTAACATATGTGAAGGAAAGGAGATACCCGCAGGCGCTAAGGAAATATATCAGGGAAGAACTGGAAGAGCTGAAAGCACAGGGTATCATAGTGAACAGTACGTCCCCATATAATAGTCCCTTGTGGGCCGTGAGGAAAAAGAGTGCTCCGGGCGAGACGCAAGAAAAATATAGAGTAGTCATTGACTACAGGAGACTAAATGAAAACACGATAGACGAAAGATATCCTATCCCCAGGTTCGAGGATATCTTGGATCGACTGAGTGGTGCAACCATATTCAGCACGTTAGATCT
This sequence comes from Aelia acuminata, assembly GCA_911387785.2. NCBI lineage: Eukaryota > Metazoa > Arthropoda > Insecta > Hemiptera > Pentatomidae > Aelia > Aelia acuminata. The sequence continues at coordinate 149,430,632 of OU426980.1, forward strand.
GAAGGCGGGCTACCATCAGATCAAGATGCATCCTAAAGATCAACATAAAACGGCGTTCACGTTCGAAAGGGGACATTACGAGTTTACTCGCATGCCATTCGGGCTGAAGAACGCGCCGATAACTTTCCAACGTCTGATGGACGAATTCCTAAGGGGCATTGATGAGGGAATGTGCCAGGTGTACATGGATGACCTCCTGGTCTTCAGCAGAACAGAAGAAGAGCACATAGTTCACCTTAGAGAGGTTTTTAAAAGGATTCGTCAGTTCGGGTTAAAATTATCCCCCGAGAAGTCAATTTTGGGCCAGGAATGCATCAATTTTTTAGGTCATACTATATCGAAGGAGGGGGTCAAACCGGATTCGGCGAAAGTAGAGGCGATTCGAAGAATGGCGGTACCAAGAGATATCAAGGGCATAAGGAGGCTATTAGGTACACTCAATTACTACCGACGATTCGTCCCCGAGATGGCGGAACACCTGGTCCCCCTGAATAGGCTATTGAAGAAGGGAGCGAGACTAGTCATCACGCCGGAGATGGAAAGCAACATCCAGAAGTGCATGGATAAGTTACAGGCGGAGCCGATACTTGCATTCCCCGATTTTTCCAAGACGTTCACCATAACAACCGATGCCAGTGAATATGCCCTAGGAGCTGTACTGTCCCAGGATGGAGATGGAGGAGAGCGCCCCGTAGCGTACGCTAGCAGAAGGCTAACGGACACGGAAACGCGATATAGTGCGTTAGAAAGGGAACTGTTGGGAATAATATGGGCCGTTGACCACTTTCGACCATATGTGTTTGGGCGAAAATTCCGGGTACACACCGATCACAGACCCCTACAGTGGGTGGGGAAATTAAAAGAATCTTCTGCAAGAATAGCGAGGTGGAAGGAATTCCTTAACCAATACAATATAGAAATAGTATATAAACCAGGCAAGGAAAACGTAGTAGCGGATTGGCTATCTAGAGCGATCATGGTGAACGCCGTCGAAGAAGATAGAGGAGGGTCATCACGAGATGTGCGGGACTTCCTGCGGGAATGGACGCCAGAGGGGGAAGGAGAACACAGTTCACCAGAGGATGATGGGGAGGAGGAGTCCCCGGCGGAAGAGAGTTTCGGAGAGGGAAGACCAGTGGAGATGGAGGAGGTAGAGGACATCATTAACGACAAGCGACGTCAAATCATCTGGAAAACCAGAACTTCGGGACCGACAAAAGTAGAATACGATAAGTATCGGAACTGCAACATCAAGATAATATGGTCCGAACCAGGGGTGAGAGAGGAGATAATTTGTCGGGTGTTAAAAGATGCGTCGAAACCGGGAAAATCTCATCACATTTACGTGGGGAACGCGACGTTGTGGGACAAGATTAGACGGTTATGGCGGTGCGAGAAAATTGGTCTGGACCGAACGTTTATCCGTTGTACCATGATGGTAGAAACTATCAAAGATGAAGAGCGGCAGCGAGAGGTGACGCTCGCATATCACCAGGGGAAAACTAACCATCGGGGGATCAATGAAACGGTGCAGGCGCTCAAAAGGAAGTACTTCTGGTGGGGTATTAAGAGAACCGTGCAGGAAGTCATCGGGTCATGCGACGTATGTTTAGTTACCAAATACGACCGACATCCTCCTAAAGGATTACAAGAGGAAACGCCTACAGCAGAGACGCCACTAACGGACCTTCAGGTGGACACCTTTACTTGGAGAGGGTATAAGTGGGTCACTATAGTAGACTTATTTAGTAAACTAGCGATGGCGCATCTCATACAGGACCGATCGGCAGAGGCGGTAATAAGAGCGCTAAGGACGTGGTTCCAGTTTTACGGCGTACCTGAACGAATAGCATCGGACGGGGGTAGAGAATTCGATAATGTGGAGGTAAGGGACGAAGCAAAGGCCATGGACATCAAGTGGCATCTTAATACCCCAGGACATCCGAAGAGTAGAGGTGGCGTGGAAAGGCTACACAGTACGTTAAGTGATCATCTCAGGGTTTACCAAGTTGAGAAAGGGCTAGAACCGGATGTAGCCATGTCAAAAGCGATCATAGCCTATAACCACTCGATCCACTCAACCACAGGATTTTCGCCGTTTGAAGTTTTGTTTGGACTAAGGGGGCGTAGGAGGGACCATAGAGAGGCGGTAGCGGACGAAGAGTTAGCGGAGCGGGTGGTGAATAATAAAATAGCCCTGGGGAAAGTATGGGGAAAAGCTCGGGGGAAAATAGAATCGGAAAAGAGTAGGAGGGTCACTAGGGAAAACCTAAAAGTCAGGGACATTCTGGGAGACTTACGGATTGGGATGACCGTCTATAGAAAGAGGGGAACCAATAGGGGCAAAGAGCTGATTAGATATGAGGGCCCATTCAGGGTGATCGCGATACGTGAACACAACGTGGTAACAATAGAGAGTTTGAGAGAACCACGTAAAAGAAGAACCGTTCACGTGGAACAATTAAAGTTGCCAGTTGAACGGCCTGATACATGAAAAGTGTAATTTAGTGTAAATATCTAAGTTAGAAGTGAAAGTGATAAACAACCAATGTAATGTAGTCGTCAAATGCCATTGTGTTTTTATTACTATTATTTTATATGTCTTACAAGTTTATTCTTATTTTTTATATTTGATTTTATTTATCAGTGTATATTGTAATATGTCTTCTATGTTGTATGTTGTTTACAAATATTTCTGTTCATAGAGAATAGCATATTCCTCTTCTTTTCTTTTTGCTTTTTCTTTCATACTTTTTTTTTGTAGTTTTAGTACCACATAGGAGAATTCTGTTTCATTTTAGTTTACGAGGAGTGTTCGTAAACTGGCGGGGGGGAGTTAAGAGTAGGAGTAACACTATAGGGAGCTTAATCCCTAACTTAATCTTGTAAATACGCAGAATGTATATATATAGGATTATTGAGGAAATAAAGTCAGTATTATTCTGGATATTCTAGTGTACGTTTCTCGTTCCTTTTCCCTTTTTTTTATTCTAAGTCACTTCAGTCACGTTATCTTATATATATATATATATATATATATATATATATATATATATATATATATATATGATAAAAATTACCGCACCACTTCAAAATTTAACGATAATTCTATTTTTTGATTCATTATTAATACTGAGCATTTCTTTCTTTTTATGAAGACCGGGAATAAGTCATCAAACATTAAAACAAATGTTTTGCTTTATTGAAAAAAATATTTCTTATAAATGATTTCTCTCAATGCCCTCTTCATTTAAGAATTGTTCTACTGATATAGCCCGGTGTGCAGGCGCGGTTCCAGAAAAAAAATTCGGGGGGGGGGGGATTGGTCGGTAGGAAAAAAAAAAAAAACAGCGTAAAAATAGCACACTTTATTTGCTTATGCTTATACAGTAAGTTCACAAAATTAGATAAAACAATAAACATCACTGATTACAATAAGAAAACGCAAAAATTAAACTACACTTCCCTAGAAAACTCGTAAAAGTTAGATGCGTAATTAATTTTTTTAATTCATCCCACTAATTTTTTTTCGTCGAAATTTCGGTGGGGGATTGATCCCCCATATCTCCCCCCCCCCTGGGACCGCCACTGCCGGTGTGGACTTTATCCTGCATAAATAAAATTTCTACCAAAAGGCACAACATGGTTTTGTAGGATATCTTCCGCATACCCTGCTGCATTCAAGGATCGTCCTCGAATAACCATTAACTCTGTGCGAGCCTCCTCAGAACATCATTGAGGCCCCGCCGAAAGAAAGACAAGGGATAATGTAGCATTGGGCGAACCTTTCTCCACGCCGCACAGTGTTTCGATTAGTATAAGCTAGGTGGACAAAAGTCATGATTGACATTCTAAAATTTGATATTCCAATAATGTAAACAATACATCAAAACGTGGCATTCTAATATTTGTTTATGTCTCACCCACTCCACCTCGTTAGTAATAGGGTCCAAAGGTGTAAAATCGTGGTATAATTGAATAAATCAGTTGAATTCCAGGCATCACTTTAATCGTAAAAATACAGTGTTCCTAAATTTGTATAGATTGATTGTTAAGGATTAGTATGTCTTGGACTAGTGAGTGCTAATTTACTCTAATCCAGTAAATTTATCTGCTAATCAAACCGCAATAAAAAAATGTTTTTGAGATGATTGCAGGATTTTTTCATCGTTTTGAAACTTCCAAATGATTTTAATGACTTGTACCCTTTTGTACCCGGGCTGATTTTTCTGTATATAGTAGGGGCACCTTTCAGCTTAATAATAATTTGTATCATAGCCTGCACACTGGAGTACAACATTCTTTTTTTTTAGTACTTTCTTTCCAAAATGGATATTATTTTAATAATCGTTGGACCACTCTATGGGAGAAAAATCTCTTTTCTCTTACAGTTTCTTTCGTCTAAACATAATTTTAAAAACAATACAGAGGACTGAGGATGAGGTTGTCTAACTATGCCTCCAAAATTTCTCATAAATGGGTTGCTGCGGGAAAATCAAAGCAGCATTTTTAGGCTCAACGCCAAATTCCACATTTCAAGGAACAATTATGATCCCCGGAAAAATTGTTTAAGACATGACTTATTCCTTTGAAGAATGCTAAGTAATTAAGTTGAAATGAAGCATTAGCCTATTACATGGACTCTAAGCCTACAGCGCATTCGTACAAGCAGACTAGGATGCGGTCTATGTAGGGAGGACATGACTTCTTGCCATTACCGTCTAAAAAAATCTTTTACTAACAGGTATTTAAGAAAATGGCATTTTCTTTTTCCCCCACTGGATTTCTTAGCAGTACCAGCACTATCATTTGGCGGAATCCTCGACCATAATCTATGATATCCGATCAAAATTATCTTTGCAGAGGTAAGCTCTTAAAACTAACTTTATTCTGGGGCTAAATCCCTGTACAGATATGCACATATAAAACCAGATATTTGACCATCATGCTACACCTATGACAATATCAAATATTTATTTAACGTAACAAAAAAAAAAAAAAAAAAAAACCTCTAAAAAGAAAGAAAAGAAGGAAAAAAGAGAAATGCATGTAAAGAGGATTAGAAAAAATAAAGAGTATAGAATTTTGTATAGATAGGCTTTTGTTTTTAATTTTCGTTCTTAATCTCCTGGCAATCGTTTTAAATTCGATTTTTATTCAATAAAAATATTTTATTTTATAATGGCATTACTTAATTGGTCGCAATAAATGAAAAAATGACGAAAAACCATTTTATAATTTAATGTAATATATTTAATTTATGAAATATATATAATATTAAATATAATATATTAAATTTTATAATGAAATACAATAATTTTATAATTAAATATAATAATTTTATAATTAAATTACTTAAATGGTCGAAAGAAATGAAAAAATGACGGAAAATACTTTTGTCCACTTAGCTCCTACTAAGCGAAACACTGTGCGCCGTCTCTATGTGCGAACACGCCCATCAGAAGATGTTAGAGCGATTCTGACTTCGTCAGAAAATAAAACCCTCCTGCGAGTCTGGTTCCGACCGCCGTGCAGTATACATCGTGTCTCTAAATGTTCTTCTGGTGTGATATTTTTAAAGAAAAAATCAAACGTGCATCTTAGTATGTTTATAGTGTATACGTTGTTAAAATTACAAGACAATCGGACAAATTTCAGGCAATTAATTTGTGATAAATGCATTGAGAAGAATACTTGAAATAGACATCTATATCTGTTATCTAAAGGGAATCATCCCCGCCTTACCTACTCACCCCACCAAACGTGGAACACTTAAATATACTATACTTATTATTTTACTAATTCAGAATCTTTTTCATAAATATCTTCAAATTTATTTAATAACTATTTTTATAAACTCTCCACCAAAATGGTTTATACGAATGAGGACCTTATGAATGAAATAAAGAAAAATAATGCAGAAACTTCAGGTATTAAAAATAATCTTGACCGAATCTCCATGTTGCTTCAAACTGTACTGATGCAGCAAGAAGAACTATCAAATAAATGCAGGCAACTCGAAATAAAGAACGAAAGTCTTACAAAAGAAGTAAATAAAAAAACAAATGCGCAAAAATAACTAATTGCTCTTTAATGTACCAACTTCAGAAAATGAAAACTTAGAAACTAAAGTTCAAGAGATGTGCTTGTCTGTAGATATTCAGGTTCCGGAAAATAGTATTAATGACTGCTATAGAATCAGCAGGAAACAAGAACCAAGGCCTATTCTCATTTCTCCGAACAGCTCTCTCTTGAAGAAAACCATATTTGAAAAACGTTCTGCATTTCAACAAAATAATTATCTCATAAGCCATGATAAAACCTTTGAAGAGCGTGAAGAAGGGCGGAGAATTCATCGATGCCTTACGTTATTAAAAAATATAGATCCAAGTGTTGTATATTGAAATAAAAAAAATAAGTTAAGAGGTAATTATTATAATCTTGATGAAGCTGAGGAGATCTCAGGAAGTGATAAAACAGATAAATCTATGGAAACTGGAGAAACAAGTGAACAAGTAAACAAAAAAAGAAGATTAGAAGAAATTCAGCAGCAGATGAGTAAATTTCGCTTTCGTCCCAAAAGTGATTCAAAGTCCACTTCAAACTAAAGTTTATTGTAATCAAAATAAGGTAAAAAGCAAAATAAATAAAAACACAAAAAAAATATTGTATCTACACTCAAATCAACGACATCAAATTTTTAAGCTACAACATAAAGGGATTAAATTACAAAATTAAGGATTCAAATTTTCTTAAATTCACTAGACAGTGTGACATATTTTTCTTTTTTGAAACATTTGTTGAGTTAAAAGATGCCAGCAAATATGAAACATGCTTTAAAGATTATGTAGGAGATTTGTTGTATGGTGTAAGAAAGAACTTAAACACAAACAATGTTTGCTCATTTTGTCTATTATGGGAATGTTGGATCGTAAATATTGCAATAAAGGATAAACCTGTTTACATAATACCGGCATATCTAAACTTTACTAACTGGGAATCAAACTTTAATAAACTGTTTCGGGTATTTAACGAACACTCAGACTATTTATTTGTCTTAATCGGTGATTTAAACGGTAGAGTAGCTCAAATGCAGATTTTATCAGACGAAATGAATTTAATAAATTTTAATGTAGGGGGAGCCAGGCAATCGAAAGATCTCGTATTGAATTCTAATGGTAAAAAATTATTAGACCTTTTTGATTCCTTTCATTTGATTCTACTTAATGGAAGAACAGAATTTTTGGATGTTATTTACAATATTTCCACACGTTAAGACAATATTAACATTTTATTTATTTTTCTTCTGTTAATAATGTAGACATTCCCCTTTGGGAGTAATGGTCTAACTTCCCTGGAGACCAATTCCTACTGTGAAGTGAAAAAGTAAAAATGTCTTGTAAAACTGTTAATCTTGTAATAAAGGTTTTATTCATTAAATGGAAGAACAAAAAATAAATACAAAGGCGAATTCACCTATATAAGGAAAGATGAATGCTCTGTCATTGATTTATGTTTTGTATCTAGCGAATTACTGAAACGGGTGACATCATTCCTGGTGGAAACTGATAAATATATCTTACATATGCCAATTGTGCTAACGTATTATCTAGGAAAAATGTAGACAAAAATAATTTTATATCTTTATTACCTAAATTACATGAAAATACGGAATGCTACGTTTGGCGTAGAGAAGATCTCTCAGAAATGTTTGAAATAAATATGGGATAAATAAACAGGGAGGCCTTCTATCGTCTTTGCTTTTTTCGATATTTTTAAATGATTTAGAGGAACACCTAGATGGTGGTTAGGGATACCATGTTAGATGGTGATGTACAAATAGTGGATACCAAAATAAAATCTGGGATGGGATGGGAAAATGCAAAATAAGGTAGAAAAACTTTTGCCTTTCTTTTTGAAAAAAATGTACAACCTACCTCTCAACACACCCAATTATCTTTTGTACATAGAATCAAAATTAAAACCAATATATTTACATACCCTTAAACTAGATTCCAAATACATCATAAAAGTAATGAATTCCCCCAATAGACTGACACATAACCTGGCATTAAGAAAAACCTAAGATGGTACAAAGATGCAACCGAGCTCACAAAAATACACAACGCGCCCTTAATTAGCTTAAATAATCTGAGTGGCCTAATATATTTAAAATACTGGTTAAAAAAATTGAGGATGATATTAAAAATTAACATATTGCGGTAAAGGTACTGAATTGCGGCTGATGGGCGTGGCCTGTTTTGAGAGGTTATGTTACCGTGATGTTATCGAACTCCCATCGCCTTTTTTTCAGTTAATAAGTGCATTGATTGGCTTCAATAGATTCTAGCTTCCGACTCCCGCTCGCTCTTCAGAGATAAATAAACCCCCAAAAGGGTCTTTTTCAGTGGAGATGGGGCCTTACTATGAAGGGTGCCGTAGTGAACGGCGCATAAGCCGCACTTCAGTACTTGTACCCACATTGCTTCGGCAGTAGGTTCTAATAGTAGCTTGATTTATAAATACTAGAGACCGACCGAAGTTTCGGTTTCGGTTTCGGTTTCGGCCAGTTTCGGCCAAAAAAACGAGTTTCGGCCACGTTTTCGGTTTCGGCCAAAAATCGGCCGAATCTTCGGCCAAGCCGAAACTAGCTCTTCGGGCGTTTCCGTCCGACTTTGGTCGGAGGGATAACACGACTTTAGCCTATTCGACCCGATCTTGTTAGTTTCCTTGTGCTCCCTTGGATTTTGTTAATCGTGTTATTACTATTGTTGTTAGTATAGTATATAGTAGTATGTTAGTATAGTGTATTTTGTTAATTCATCAACAAATTTATAAATAACGAATATAAGCCAGCACTCAAGACATCAGATATTCTTCAAGTGGTAAGTATTTGTTTTTGTTTTAACTACAGAGTAAAATAGAATGTATTTATTATGGAACTATATTATTTCTTGCTGTATTTGTATTGTTCAATTGTAATAAAATCAATTAATCAAAATTTTATAAATTTCAATTATAATGAAATTGATTGTTCATAGTTTTATAAATTATGTAGATGTGAGTGGATGTAAGTTTGCCTCGGTTTAATAAGAGTTGACTTGTGTTGACTATGTTTTCTAGAAGCGGGTTTTCTCCCACATCAAAGAGGACCTTCCTACATTACCGTCGAATCTATTTATTGTCTATCTTTTGGAACTTTCTCTTTTTATCTGGAATTATCGCCAGATATGGGCGGGGGGGAGTCACTAAGGGGGACATTATTTATTTATATCTTAGGATATTTAATTAAATTTATTAGTTTCTACTTAATTTAAATTAATATCAGAGGTAAGCAATGGGACAAAGAGACGATTGCGAAACAATGTCGGGTATTGTTTAATATTGACTTGTTTTGTGTGAGCTCGGTAGAACATCTATTCCAGGAATTTCGTTTTGGCTTTTGTTATCAAAATATGACCCACAGATAAATTGTTATAGGTAATAAATTGTACATTTTCACTTGACAGTGGACATTAATTTGGGTTAATAATTATAAAATGATAATATTAAGGAGTTAAATAAAAATTGTAAGTTTTTAACTTCTAGTTATTCAGGATTTTTATTTGTTTTTTCTTAAACCCAGCCACGGTATTAACATTAAAAAATATTTCCAGACGTAAAATTAAAGGGCGTTACAGGTTTCCCACCTACCTCATTATAGGGCTCAATTATAGTAGAAATTACTCTTACTCAATGAAAACTATTTGTTTCCACGGTCAGTCAGCGGGATGGAGAATCAAATCGTGGGCGAATCCAGCCGGTTGTAAAGGGGGTGCTGCACTCCCACAGCCCTTCCCCTGGATCTGCCTGTCAGCTTTTTTACCTTCATGTTCCTTTCCCACAGCTAAAATTCTACTTGTTCTGCATATTATTTGTTCTTTACCTCCCTTCCTTACTTTTAGTTACATAAGTTAATTTCTATCCTTGTATGAAAAAAAATTTCCCAAACGGGGTAGGCTGCCCCAGGAGGGTCTCTCGGCCCTCTAGAAGAAAGAATTAAATAGACTTTTTATATTATAGGCGTTGATGTTTTAAATTCCTATTTTGTCAGAATGAGAAGCAGATAATTGATCCAAATAAAAAAATAAAATAAGGTACTATAGAGGGAGAATGTTTTCCTTTTCTAATAAAGCCATATCAGATTGCTTCACAAAAAACCTTTCTGAAATGAAGGAATGGTTATATTTCATCCATGTAACGAACTATATCAAAATTGGTAACTTTGACAAAAATTGCTATAATATTATGTTTTACCAAAACGTGTAAAATTTACCTCCCCAATTACAATAAAATTATACCTAGTTTCTGAGTGGTATTGTTTTCATACACAGAAACGTTGCGCGGTCTTTGTCGTTTATTAAAAGACACCGAAAAATGTATTTCTTCAGAATAGTCGAACAGGATATTTTTAACGATTGCAATGCTTCTTCTAATATATAGTACATAAAAATTAGAGTGAAAGTAAAAAAGTCGCTCATGTGAATAAATGTTTTAATGTTCTAAGACCATACGGTTAATAAAGCGGTGCCAGAATATTCGAGCTTTAAAGCTACTAGATTCTTTACTTAACCAAAGCTAAAACTTAAGCGAAAAATGTATATACAAACGATAGATTAGCTTTTTATAGACATAATATAAATAGGATCGTGTAATATGTCGGAATGTTCTCTTTCAAATATGAGTATTTAGTTTACCTTGGCCTTTCGATCCCTGCGCGGGTCTCATTACCGCGTATGGGGAGCGTCCCACGGTTGGCGGATGTGGGGAAAGTCGGTGGAAATTCCTAGGAAGTTCCACCCGGCTAAGTCCGTTGGACTTGCTGACCAACAATGAAAGCGGTTCCCCAATCTTGTTGGAGGGTGTGACGTAGGTTTGAACCCCCTAATCACATGTAAGTTCACCACACATCACAAAAGTCATGGATCTCCCTAAAGTAAAACGCTGATTATCCGTTAAAATCGGTCGTTAATGAGGTTATGGGGAATAGTTTAGATATCGTGGCGCTGCAAGAGGTCCGCTGGCTAGGGGTGGGCTCGCTAAAGGAAGGGAAGTACACTTTGTGGAACGAGGGAGTGGAAATTATTGTTTAGGCACCGGATTTCTGATCAGAAATAGTTTTCTTTTTTGCGTTGAAGAACATTCGATTTTACGGAGATAGGTTATCGGTAGCTATATTCCAGGGGCGGTGGTTTAAAATCGCGTTGATCAACATACACGCACCTGCTGAAGATAGTGACGATGAAGTTAAATTCGAATTTTACGAAAAACTCAGTTTATGATAAACTACCGCGAATGATAATTTTAATGTGGAGATGTTAAAAATTCCGAAGGTTAGAAAACAATTCAAACTGGAAGTCAAACATAGGTTTGGGGCTTCGGAATCCTCTGACGAGGATAACGAAGACATTGATAAGTTACGGGAAGGTATCAGGGATAATATTAAAGAGGTCGGTAACTTGTTGGGAAAAGGGAAAATAAAATGAACAACCCTTGGTTCGTTGAAGATTGTGTTAACATGTGCGACAAAAGAAAAGCTGCTAAATTAGAAGCGTTAAATAATCCTAACAAAATCAATCTTTCCCAATTTCGAGCATTAAGAAAATAAACTACTAAATTACTAAAATTTAAAAAGCAAAGGCATCTCAAAATAAAATAGTAGCATTTGAAAGTAACAAAATCCAGAATAACTTTCAAGCCATGTATGGATGCATAAACAAAATTCGTGAACGGTCGGTGCCGATTAAAACTGGAATTAGGAATCAAAATAACAATATCTTGGCCGATCCGGTAGACATCAAATAATAGTATATCTTCCTCTCCGGAATACCAGAGTGCTTAAGCGGTAACAGTTGAACTGAGTAAAGAGAAAGTTGAAATAGCCATTGGAAAATTAAAATCTCATAAAGCAGCGGGAACAGATATTATTCCTAGTGAACTGATCAAGGCATTCGGGGAAGCTGGGATTTAAAAAATACATCTTTTGATTAAAAAGATCTGGGAACAACAAAAGATACCCGATGAGTGGAAAGAATTCCGATTCTCAAAAAAGGGATCGAAAATGAAATAACATAGGTAATGAAAAGGGTTTGAATTTTTGAGGGAATTTACCGGTCCTCAGATATGCCGATGATTTGGTATTGCTTGGTGAGGACACGGAAACCATAGAGCATGAAGGGGAAGGGGATACGTACGTATTCCGTAGAGGAATTTAGATATTTAGGGCGATGGTAACTAGAAAAAACGAAATCGATGAGGAAATTAAGGCTAGATTAAAGCCGGTAATACTTGCTACTTTTCCGTCGCAAAATTGCTTAGCTCGCGCTTCTGTCCCGAAACTTAAAAATTAGGATTTAAAAAACTATTATTCTTCCAACGGTTCTTTACGGATGTGAAACATGGCCGCATTCAGTAAGGGATGAGAAACGCATTAAGGTCTTTAAAAATAAAGTACTACAAAGAATATTTGGGCAAAATGGCGGGCAAAATTTTTATAGTGAAACGCGACAATGCACCAAACATGGTTTGTGCCATGCGTGGTCATTATGAATCAATAGGTTGTGTGTCACACACCCCCCTTGGTGATAAAAAATTTCATATTTGTTGATGAAAATGTCAAATCTGTTATAAAAAAGTGTAGGGGAATAGTAGGCCACTTCCACCTCAGTGAGCCAGCCTCCAGAAAATTGACAAAATGTCAAAATCAATGTGGACTCCCGGAATTGGTCCAAGATTTGGAGGTGAGATGGAATAGCACCTACTTAATGTTACAAAGGCTTTTCGAACAAAAAAGGGCAGTGAATTTGTACAGTGTTGAATATGGCGGGATTACCACCCTTTGCCCTTCAGAATGGGAAATAATAGAAAACTTGACAAGTGTTTTAAAATTCTGTTATGAAGCAACTCTGGAGTTATCGTTTGATAACGGTTGCGTATCGATAATAATACCTATTCTATACTTAATAAATCGAAAACTTCTCGAGAGAAGTGAAGGAGATAACTTAATGATATCAAATATGAAAATATCACTACACGAAACATTGAACAAAAATTTTCATTTGTGAAAGGGCGTCCTTTTCTGTTAGCTGCAACGCTATTGGACCCAAGGTTCAAATCAAAATACCTTACTTCGGATGAGGTTGACGTTGCGATAACAGAAATAATATCGTTTTTAAAGACCTGTGAAAACGACAAAAGTGTGATAAGAGACAATATCTCTCCACTTAATGAAATGATCTGTCCGAAGTCCACTATTCAGAAAGCTAAAGAGAGTCTGTGGGATTCACATGATAATTCCCCTGACCATATTGAATCATATGACAGAATAGAATCATGTGATAAAAAAAAATTACTCATGGTTAAAGAAACCATTCAATTAAAGAAACCATGCTATATTTCAGAACCTCGTTTACAACGGAATGCAGATATTTATTCTTATTGGAACTCCAGTCCATATCCTTTGTTAAGAAAGGCGGTATTGAAATACCTTTCAGCACCACCAACGAGCATTCCCAGCGAGCAAATGTTCAGTGCTGCTGGACAAATTTATGCAGATCACCGAAACAATCTGATTGGTGAAAATGCTGAGAAACTGTTTTTCTTGGCATATAATATCAAATTATTTGATTCTGATTAATTATGTTATTTTGATCACAATTTTTTAGCTTCGATTAGCATTATTGTAAATAAACATTTTTTCCGTGTATATATATAAATATTTTGTGTAATATAATCTATTTTTATTTGTTTCTTCTTTTTATTTGATGATTCCTTTCGCACACCTAACAAAATATAATAATATAGTAAATACATTTTCATATAAATAGGTAAGTTTCGGTTTCGGCCCGAAACCAGACCTGAGGCCGAAATTCGGTTTCGGTTTCGGTTTCGGCCAAAAATTGAGTTTCGGTCGGTCACTAATAAATACCTACAATACGAGCTTCACGGAAATGCAAAGTATATGAACAACTCATAAAAAAGGCATGAAATTCAATGAATATTGAAAATCAGGGGTGAATTATTATATCTAAATTACAGTAGGCATTAGGGAAAATCTGATACATGTTATATATGTAATATGGGAAAAGAAGAAACTTTAATTCATTTTATTGCGACATGTCCAACTCTTGATATCAGGTACAAATGCTTCCGGAAGGGAACTTTGAACATGGAGGCATTAAATCAATAATTGAATGGAAAAAATTGGAAAGTTATAGTGGGGTTTGCAAGGGAGGCATGAAATTTTAGGTATAATTTAAAATAACTTATGTTGTTAAATTGCTTGATTATTTATCCGATGTGAAGGAATAGTTATTTATTTGATAACATTTATGCTTTATAGTAGTTTATTGTGATACTGAATTGTTATTTGTATTAATTAAATACTAAAATAATATTATTTATTATGTTCATATTTATTATATTGCACATTGTGTTTGTATTAATGTTTGTGTATGTATTTATATTTATATATATATTGTCATTACTATTTATATTTTTATCTATATTTATATATCACTTATCAGAGTAATGTTTACCTACCTATCATATTTAGATGCTTAAATGTTTGCCAAACTTTTTGAGATTGTAATTTTTTGTATGTTATGTGAACCAGTACTCATATCTGATGGTCAGTGACCAAGAGTACGTGCTAAAATGTAATGTATGAATGAATTTAAGAAATAAACGCACTTTAATTTAATAATAATAAAACCCTCCCCCAATTGTCGAAAATCCAATTAAGGTGTTTTCTGGCGAATGATGTCTTACTACTCAGTGCTCTCTGGTTGAAAGATGTCCTGAGGCAACCCTTCTACTGTTCAAATCAAACTCCCTCAACCTTCTCCTGACAGTTGGAGGGGGGGGGGGCAAAATGGTTACTCGTCTGAAACTTTGAATAAGGTTGCCAAGTTGAGAACTTGTAACTTGCTTTCTTCTGAGAGTCTTTAGGTGTAAAAATCTATCATCTCTCTCAGTTATGGCTCTTGGACGCCCTTGTCCATACCTTTGTGCATGAGAGTTATATAGGTGCTCCAAAAAAGTCCGTTTTTAAAAAGAACTTTATTTGAAAATAAACTGAACTTAAACAACTTAATTAGATAATGATTACAAAATAAGGCGTTACAACAGGATGACTACTGCATGCTGGGTTGAGAAAGGCTCCATATTTATAGGTTGAGTTGGGGGCAGGGATGTAGGGCTCCATTTTCTTTAATTTTCGTTATTTAAGTCCTCCCTCCTTAAGTTTGATGCTCCTGCGAAAACATATAGGGTAAGCCAGGATAGATAGTATCTACAGTAGGTTGGAATAATCCTGAAACTGTTGGTGTTTCTTCTGTTCTTGGTTCTGGGTTTTTATAACAATATTTTTGAAGTATCTTATAGCGATATAATACAATGATACTAATAGAGATTATTATAAAAATACATAATAATAAATTATAAAGTATAATATTGTTGTTAGTAGGTAAATCTATAAAGGGATCAAATGGTATCATTTTTATATTAATATCATGTACATTATCAAAACTTATAGGCGGGCGCAAGCGACGGTGCTGCTCCTTTGCAGGAACTAGAGAAACGGGGATAGAAGCCGAGCCATTACCTGGGATTCATAGGGTTTTTTGGCGTTTTTAATTTATTTTTCCAAAATTAAAACCCAAATAAGCAAAAAAGTATTTGAAAAATGTCTAATAGGTATTGCTCGGTCCCTCAGTGTTCAATTAGAAAATCAAAAGACGTGTCATTCCTTTTATTTCCAAAAAATAAAAATCTTTTTAAAGGATGGATTGTAAAATTAAGAATAGATAAGCCTGTTTCGAAACATATGACGATATGTAGTCTTCATTTTAAAGAAAGTGACTATATTTATTCAGGTAAATATTAGTATTTGACATTTTATTATTCCAAAATGTTAGTTTTATGCAAATAACATTGAAACCATAGTGTCGCATTTGTTTTTCTTTTTTAATTTTTCCCATTTTTGTCTTACATCCGTTGTGCTTAATTGTTACAAGTTTTCAATGCGAAGCCTGAAAGTTTTGAGAAATAAATAAATAATATGAAAAAGAATCTAAGCTGTCATAACAATGATTGTATGAATAGGTAATTAATGTTATTACCAACCGAAAAACGTAGAGTAAAGTTACAATGGTGTGTTTGAATTTACCAGAACTATCAGCTTTACACGTACAATGACAAGAAAATTGCTTATTATAATTAATAAATTTGATTTCCACTTTTATTTGATGGGGCAGTCCTTTAAGATTGCTAGTTTGAAGGCACAAGGCTTGTAAAATAACCGTGTTTTTACTTCTAGATATTATTCCACATGTAATTATGTGGTTTGCATTAAGGATAGCCTGCCCTTCAATTAATGGTCTTTTAAAATTACCAATTATCTCTATCACTTCAACTATGTTTATCCCCGTTCTTTCCGACATTTTGCAAAACTACTAGCGCACCCTATAGTCGATTGCGCCCGCCTATATTAAGGTCAGTATGTGGTGCAATTAGATTTTTAATGTTGAGAGCTGTAGAGTGTTTATACATAGGTATAGCTCTCTTATCTATTAATATTTCATTCTTATTCAATTTAATTAAACTGTTATTGGTTAAAAATACAGTTGTATTAGTTAAGTTTTTATTGTAATTTTATTAATATTAAAAGATAAATAATAGTTAATAATAGGTATATACTTTATAAAGGGTTTACTACTAATTATAATTGTCTTACAATCTAAAAGGATAGTATTTGACATTATTTGCTGAATACAAAGATTATTTACAAGAGTTTGGTTCTTACAATATAGAGTGTCTTTAATATCCTTACAATCTGCAGTGAGTAGTTCGTGAGAGGTTTTTAGAATTGATGGGGGGTATACATGAATGGTCCTTAAAGTATTATCAACTATTAAGTATTATTAACTGGGTAAGATAGTACAAAATAAGTTTCCATCGGTGATGTTTGAATGTATATATGAATGTTGTTACTACAGGATGACTACTGCATGCTGGGTTGAGAAGGGCTCCATATTTATAGGCGGGCGCAATCGACAATAGGCGGGCGCAAGCGACGGTGCTGCTTCTGCGACGGCGCTGCAGGAACTAGAGAAACGGGGATAAAAGCGGGGCCATTACCTGGGATTCATAGGGTTTTTTGGCGTTTTTAATTTATTTTTCCATAATTAAAACTCGATTGAGCAAAAAATCATTTGAAAAATATCTAATAGGTATTGCTCGGTCCCTCAGTGTTCAATTAGAAAATCAAAAGACGTGTCATTCCCTTTTATTTCCAAAAAATAAAAAGCTTCTTAAAGAGTGGATTGTAAAATTAAGAATAGATAAGCCTGCTTCGAAACATATGACGATATGTAGTCTTTATTTTAAAGAAAGAGACTATATTTATCCAGGTAAATATTAGTATTTGACATTTTATTATTCCAAAATGCTAGTTTTATGCAAATAACATTGAGACCACAGTGTCATAGATTTGTTTTTCTTTTTTAATTTTCACCATTTTTCTATTACATCCGTTGTGCTTAATTGTTCCATGTTTTCAATGCGAAGCCTGAAAGTTTTGACAAATAAATAAATAATATGACAAAGAATCTAAGCTGTCATAACAATGATTGTGTGAACAGGTAATTAATGTTATTACTAACCGAAAAATGTCGAGTAAAGTTACAATGATGTGTTTGCATTTACCAGAACTACCAGCTTTACACGTACAATGACAAGAAAATTGCTTATTATTATTAATAAATTTGATTTCCACTTTTATTTGATGGGGCAGTCCTTTAAGATTGCTAGTTTAAAGGCACGAGGCTTGTAAAATAACTGTTTTTTTATTTTTAGATGTTATTCCACATGTAAATATGTGGTTTGCATCAAGAATAGCCTGCCCTTCGATTAATGGTCTTTTAAAATTACCAATTATCTCTATCACATCAACTAGGTCTAACACCGTTCTTTCCGACATTTTGCAAAACAACTAGCGCACCCTATAGTCGATTGCGCCCGCCTATAGGGTGCGCTAGTAGCATTTTCAAAATGTCGGAAAGAACGGTGTTAGACCTAGTTGATGTGATAGAGATAATTGGTAATTTTAAAAGACCATTAATTGATGGGCAGGCTATTCTTGATGCAAACCACATATTTACATGTGGAATAATATCTAAAAATAAAAAAACAGTTATTTTACAAGCCTCGTGCCTTTAAACTAGCAATCTTAAAGGACTGCCCCATCAAATAAAAGTGGAAATCAAATTTATTAATAATAATAAGCAATTTTCTTGTCATTGTACATGTAAAGCTGGTAGTTCTGGTAAATGCAAACACATCATTGTAACTTTACTCTACGTTTTTCGGTTAGTAATAACATTAATTACCTGTTCATACAATCATTGTTATGACAGCTTAGATTCTTTGTCATATTATTTATTTATTTGTCAAAACTTTCGGGCTTCGCATTGAAAACTTGGAACAATTAAGCACAACGGATGTAAGACAAAAATGGGGAACATTAAAAAAGAAAAACAAATATGACACCAGGGTCCCAATGTTATTTGCTTAAAACCAACATTTTGGAATAATAAAATGTCAAATACTAATATTTACCTGGATAAACATAGTCACTTTCTTTAAAATGAAGACTAAATATCGTCATATGTTTCGAAACAGGCTTATCTATTCTTAATTTTACAATCCACTCTTCAAGAAGCTTTTTATTTTTTGGAAACAAATGGAATGACACATCTTTAGATTTTTTTGAAGAACACCGAGAGACCGAGCAATACCTATTAGACATTTTTCCAATAATTTTTTGCTCAATCGGGTTTTAATTATGGAAAAATAAATTAAAAACGGCAAAAAATCCTATGAATCCCAGGTAATCGCACGGCTTCTATCCCCGTTTCTCTAGTTCCTTCTAGTTCCTCAAAGAAGCAGCTCCGTCGCTTGCGCTCGCCTATAGGTTGAGTTGGGGGTGGGGATGTAAGGCTCCATTTTCTTTAATTTTCGTTATTTAACTTGAGTGCCGATCTTTAAATCGCTAGAGGGCTCTCCCAATAGTTGTATGGTGAAATCCAAGTCTCCTGGCAACTTCATGCTGGCTGTATCCTGCAGAGAAAAGAGTTAAGGCCGTGACATTTTCATACTCGGATAAATGTCTAGGGGAGGGGGGCATGAATCGAAATTTGAACAATTCACTTCAAAACTTATGTATAAGCAAGAGTTCACTTGGAAGCAACTGCAGTAAAACTTAATAAACTAAGGAATCAAGCAATAGAGTAAAATCATGGATTTAGTAAATTCCTTTTCAAACGGGATTAAAAGGAACAATCACTGTGTGTAAACAATCATCTGATAGTGAATCATAATCAAACAAATAAGCATCAAGAGGTGCAATTTATTTACGTAAAATGGGATTTATAGTTAAATTCTATCGTGGTGCGTTAATTTTGATCAGGAGTGTACATATATACAAACGACTTTATTACAACACAAGGTCATTTGTTCTTTGCGAAGTCCTCTGGCTGCCATCGCCTCGTCTATCCTCCGGTCGACATCTCTTCCTTCTTTCACATTGAAATCGGTTGTTATTTAGCCAAATTCGAACAACAAAGATCGGCCATTTTTACCATTTTAGTGGGACTTGTGTTCCAACGCCTATAACTCGACATCTACTCTAAATTAAAATTTGTACAGATACAAGTTTTAAAACATGAACTTTAGCATAAAACCACCTCCTTCATTTTAAAATTAGCTTATTCCTCAGTAGAGA
Organism: Aelia acuminata; assembly: GCA_911387785.2. Lineage (NCBI taxonomy): Eukaryota > Metazoa > Arthropoda > Insecta > Hemiptera > Pentatomidae > Aelia > Aelia acuminata. Next base: position 149,450,454 of record OU426980.1, read on the forward strand.
TAAATAAAAACGTGGAAGTATTCGTAGCGCTTACTTCCTGCTAAAACATTTTTGTGAAGTAAAAATAATGCAAATAATTACAAATCATCCACCTTCTTCCGTTTTTAAAAATTAAAGATCGATTTTGCAAACCACCTAAATAGTTAGTTCTGTGAATATTTTATCAGATCCCCTTAGACTTCACAAAAATAAGGAAGTACGCGCTACGAATACTTTCCCGTTTTCATTTAAACGAATACTTTCCCGTTAAGCTTCTTATTCATATACTTTTGTCTTGTTTTTGCAGAAAACGATTTCAGTTTCATCGGTGTTGAATCTAATCCTGTAAGAGCTTCATTTAATTCATCTTTCACGACTGTTCTAGTGGTGTGTTGTTTAGTAACAATCTGTTTATTTGAAACAGTTAATTTCATTAAACGGAAACAGTTAGCTGTTTCGGAAAAAAATAAACAGATACAACACTGTAGTGAGAAAACAATGGTAAATAATAATAAAAATTAACAGTTTCGAGAAGCAGGCAGAATTAGCAGGTTAACAGGCTGTTGCGAGAATTAGTAGGTTAACAGACAGTTTCGAGAATAAACAGGTTAACAGGCTGTTACATTTAACAGCCTGTTAACCGAAACAGATGAAACAGTGGCCTTGAAAAAGAAACAGATTCCTAAACTGTTTCGGTCAACAGGCTGTTAAATGAAACAGCCTGTTAACCTGCTAATCCTGCCTGCTTCTTGAATCTGTTTCAGTGAAACTGTTTATTAAACAGCTTGCGCCCGTACTGTATCTGTTTAATTCATTCTCAAAGCTGCTTTCTCCAGTGCATTTAACAGTCCCTCGAAATGTTCATCAGCCATTAATGATCGGATTTGTGGTCCTATAAAAACTCCTTCTTTCAATTTAGCATCACTGACTTTGGGGAATTTCGATTTCAAGTACAAGAATCCATCAGAAAGTTTATCCATAGCTTTTACGAAATTTTTCATAACTCCTAACTTAATATGCAATGGAGGTAAAAATATTTTTTCAGACTTTACTAAAGGGACACATGCCACATTTTTCTGGCCAGGGATAAGAGATTCACGTTTTGGCCATGACTTTCTAACGTAGTGAGACTTCTTATCTCTGCTGTCCCACTCGCACAAAACAGCAAAATTTGGTGAACCCAAGCAATAAAGCAATGAACTTTAAATCAACCACAGATATTCCATTCATATTTTCCATATTGTATTTTCTCTAAAACTAGTTTCCTATTTTCATATGTCTCTTTCATATCAGCGGCATGCGCTACCGGTATTGATGGAAGTTTATTGCCAATATGTAGCAGCACAGCCTTCAAACTTACTTTAGAGGAGTCTATGAACAATCGCCACTCATCTGGCCGGTGTTGAAGCCCAAGAGTTTCCATAACTGAACAAATATTATTACAAAACACAATACCATTTTCTTCAGAGAAGTATACTTTGAAAACACTATGGCGGCTACGATATCTACTAATTCTTACATCTTTTTGGAGTAGATTCCACCCTTTGAGTCTGGAAGCTAAAACTTCCGCTTGCTGTTTAGACAGATTTAAATCGCGAATCAGGTCACTAAGGTCTTACTGATTGGGAAAGTATGGTTCTGATGAACAGCTACTGGCTTCATATGTAAGATCATTTTTATTTTCATCTGAATCATTTGGAGTTTCAGTCAGGTCAGAACCAGAGTTATCACTTAAGGTTGTATCTGCATATACTGGTACGGGGAACTCTTCACTGTGTATGACAGGTCTCATTGCAGATTGCAAATTCGGATACTTAACTGTATATTTTGTTTTAGATGTGATTCCTTTAATATTTGTCAAACAAAAATAACAGTCAGTTAAATGATCCTTCGGTTCCCTCCAAATCATGGGAATTGCAAATGGCATATGTGTACCATTTTTTCACCCAGTCAGCAGTCTAACACACGAAACACAGCTTGTATTTGGGGCCCAGCTCTTATCAAAATCACCAACTTGACAGCCAAAGTAAAGTTTATAACACTTCTTTACAAGTGGGGTCAAATTTCGCCTCTGAGACTTGAAGGTCAGCTCACCACAAATATAGCAGAAATTATCTGCATGATTTACACAATTTCTTGGCATGATGAAAAAATAAAGCACAGAAATACAACATACACAATACACTTCTAAACAGAAAGGAAGGAAATATTTCACTACTCAACAATCTCACAGTCAGCTCAATACTAACACATCATAATGCCAAAGAGGTCTGAACATGTCTAAACAACAACAATGAACCTGCACAGTCATGTTTTATTGCGCTTCAGCATGACATTGCAAATAATTTCAATAATACAGCTTGAGTAAAATAGCTACATATGAGCTAACGGTTCCTATGACAGGTCAAAGAAAACGCTAAAATCATATTTTGAAAAGTAGCTTTTAGAGAAAAACTATGCCTGATGGGAAAATTCTGACTACATATCTGAATTCAGGATGGAAAATGCCACTAGATTCACTATTCAGATCTCTTGTGAAAAAAACCTTGTCGACTAGTGTTATTTTACATAAAGAACAGGAATTGGTTGGGGGTGCAGTCAAAGTAATAAGTACAAATATGTGATATTTACATATCTTAATCTAGCCAACGTTTCGACAAAAATTTTAGGTCATCGTCAGGGCTTTCCTCACTGCTGTTGGGAGCTGAGTGCCCAACAGCAGTGAGAAAAGCCCTGACGATGACCTAAAATTTGGGTCGAAACGTTGGCTAGATTAAGATATGTAAAAATCACATATTTGTACTTATTACTTTGACCGCACCCCCAACCAATTCCTGTTCATTATATCTACGGTCAACTATCTTCCACCATCATTATTTTACATAAAGCTTAATTTTATATTAAATGTTTTATGAGAAATTGTCATTCGAACTTGTTAGATATTTCAATAATTAAAACATAATTTAAAAGAATGCTCCAATGCTAAGTTGGACCAGTTTTTTTCTTTTTTCCCATATAGTATTATTTTTAACAGTTGTATCTGTTTTTTTTAAACTGTTTAATGAAAGTAGCAGGAACAGTTGCAACTGTTTTTCAAAATTAACAGTTTTGCCCATCACTAGACTGTTCCTTCACTAAATTGTTATTCCTTGATTTCTTTCTCGCATTGATGGCGTCATTTTAATTTTCATTTTCTTTTAATTTCTTTCTTTTAATTAACATTTTCTTCTTTATTTTTATAAGGTTTTAGGTCATCTATTAATTATATCCAATATATAATTGGTTTCTTAATCTCCTGGGATATTTGTATTATGGGTATAGTTGCTGTTAACAGTATTGGAGCAATCACCAGGACAGTCTCACCTTTAACATTTATTGCTTTATCTACAACGTTTCGGCTATGTCGCCATTTTCAAGTCTCAATCTGAATAAAGATGTAATTAATCCAGCTTTTTTAAACAAGGCCTTCATCAACCCAAAATAAAACTTCTTTTTTTTATGAATTAAAGTTCATTCAAGACAACTTTTTAAATGACGACACCAGTTAATGGTTTATATATATTTAATTTATAAATAAAGAAGTTTTATTTTGGGTTGATGAAGGCATTGTTTAAAAAAGCTGGATTAATTATATCTTTATTCAGATTGAGACTTGAAAATGGTGACATAGCCGAAACATAGATGAAGCAATAAATGTTAAAGGTGAGATTGTCCTGGTGATAGCTCCAATACTGTTAACAGCAACTATACCCAGTCATCTATTAAGTTTCTAGTTTCTGCAATACAGTTTTCCTGGGCCCAAGAATTTTTGATTTTTTTCTTTGACATACTTTGTTTTTTTAAAATGTGATTGCCCTGAGACTGTGCTTATTTGCAACGGGGGCTAGATGTCTTTTAAATGGATCACAACAAACCTGTTGTTTTTTTCATAACATTTCATGAAGTAGAAGAAATGGTGGGAACAGATTGTGTCTTCGTCGCACCAACTACTGTTTGTATGCGAACTCATAAGTTCTACATCTTCTTGAGTTCTACATAATTCATTAAGAAGTTTATCAATTTCCCTTTTCTTAGCAAATAATGAATTTACACAAGAAGTTTTATGAGTTGACGGAATATTTGCTTTTTTTCTCTTGTATATGTTTACTTGATTTTTTCACATTTATTTTCAGGCGAAACGAGAGACAGATAATTTCTCCATATAAACAAAAATAAAGGTACTTTATAGGAAAACAAAAAGGTGCCTTCCCCATTTAAGCCCCCTCGGAACATTTTAATAATGATAAAGCTTACCTGATATTAAAGTAGACTTGATTTTCAATTAACAAGACGAATTTGATCAAAATCATAAAAACCGTTTTTGAAAAAATCAAAACAGAAAAAAGGTATGAAATAAAGTGCCCCCTCCGTTTGATCAATTTTGATGAAATTTTTGCTGTCACATCACAGGCATACACATACACCAAATACCCAATTTCAGGTTCGTACGGTTTATAGTTTTTGAGCTAGTCTGTTCGCAAACACACAGACCATTTCGTGGGAGTTGGTTATTTGGACTCAGGGGACCCCATAACGTGTATTTCCGTTGAAAACCGGAAGTCGAAATTTTTAACGATCGCAATACTTTTCCTCACTATATATTTCATATATAGGTAAGTGAAAGTAAAAAAATTATTCACGCATCTCTAATTTAGGTTGCGCAACCACATATTAGGGAGGATGAAATAGGGATTCCAGGAACCATGAAATACTGGTACTTACCCCATGCACATTAAACAGATAGAAAATACTCTTAGCTGGGAATTTTTGGTCACCTACCGTACAGGGTCCCTAATTCCTTCTTTGTCATATGTAGTTGCGCAACCAAAGTTAGAGACACATGAACACTTTAATTATTTGAGAATTTTACTTAAACCTCCCCACCCCCGCCCGCAAAAATAGGCCTCAGGAACAACAAGAATCTCTGGTAGCCTTGTGCATGGGGTATCTATGTCCTATGCCTTATGTGTTCGCTCAATAATGGTTACACAACGCGGTTGCCTGGTTCAGGGGGGAGGCCTAAAGGTTCAGTTCAGAAGTAAGGGATAAATCTGAAGCTCAATGTGTTAAAATACTTTGGGACGTAGAAAAAAAAAGAAGAATAACACTGAATTAAAAAAAAAAAAACTTTGTATTTAAAATTATAATTAAACTATTTTATGTCCAGGTCACGTCACTATAAGACAAGCACAATAATTTAAAATGAGGGCAAGTAATAGAAAAATGTTTTATTATAGAAACAAAAACATTTATAAATATATTTATGATGCACTGTATAAAAACCATATTACAATTACTTATGATAATTAAAAGAGATAACATGTATTAAATACTATGAAATACAGTAAAATCATACAATATTATTCTTTTAATATAAAATTTACAAAAGTAAAAGCTTCTATCAGGTAATATAATTTCATGTCTCATAGAGGGGGAAGTTAAATAGAAGATAATTTAGTCACGAAATGTAACACACACACGCACACGCACACACACAGATGCGCACGCACACACATACACACGATCCACTCACTTACATTTCGAACACAGGTTCAAGAATGGAAGGGCCTGAAAGCGGCTTCAATAACAGTTCAGATAAAAAGTAGGTGAATAGCCAATCTGCCCTCCCTTCATGGAGGAGCAATATACAGCGGTTACGTAGGCTAGTAAAGAAACTGAAGGAGCTCAATTTTTAATGAGTAGGAAACTTATGTATGTATGTAGACTTCAGTCAAATTAATGTTATGCAAGATTTTTTTCTTTATACCATTAAAATTAAATAAAACTTAAAACACACACACAACAAATATTTCAATAAATCTATACAAGTATGTATATATACTGTACAGATGCCCAAAAAACTAAATTTCAAGAATGATAAAAATTAATAAGTAAATTAGTGAAATAAATGTTTTAGTTAAACACAGTAGTGAATTAAAATGTTTGAAGGGAAGACTGGTAGGAGAACTTAAAGAAGATAGTAACCAAGTTAAACTTTGGGCATTTTTATTCTAATATTTACATTTTTACAATTCCTGTTAAACTTTTTGTATCATAAAATATAACTACATAATTTTTCTCACTTAGAATAAAAAAAGTCAAAGAAAGATGTAGTAAAAACAAAAACATAAGATGCCCAAAAAACTAAATTCAAATAATAATAAAAAAAAGGAAAGAAGAAAAGTAGTTTACATGATAAAATAAATTTTGTTTCATAGTATTAAAATAAAATGAACAAGGGGAAGACTGGTTGGAGAAATGTAAAAAAAGAATATAAACTAAAATAAACTAAGGTCATTTTTATTCTAATATTTACATTTTTACAAATATTTTTTAACTTTATATATTATAAAATAGTAATAATTGATTTTTGTAATTAGAATATAAAAAAAAGTCAAAGAAAAATGTATGAATAAAATTTCAAAACAAAACACTTCTTAAATAAATTGAACAAATCATACATTAATGTTCCTTTAAAAAGCAGGAGGCTTTAAATGTATTGAACTCTGATTTGAAAAGAAGCTTTGTAAATTAATCACAAATTTCATGTAAAAAAAATCACACCTAATGGTTTCAGGGCATAAATTAATAGGTAATAATAAATTAATCTAATTAAAGCCAAAAAAAAGTGATGCCCATAAAAAAAAATATATATATATATATAAAACATGTAACATATAATTTGTTCCGATGTAAACAGGTAGAGATGCAAATATTCACCACAGAACAAAATGTAAAATAGGCCAAAAACATTATTGAAAAATAAAAATAAAAAATTTAAAATACAAACATATTTGCGGTGCTCACCGCATGTTATTGTTAAACGTTAAGTTTTTCAGGGGACCAAGAGGTAATAAATTAGATGCTCCCATTCCACCTAAAAAGAAATGAACGAAAATTAACAAATCATTCTAAAATTAACAAATATTTTAAAAAGTTGTTTGAAAATTTCTGAATTGGAGAACAAACCAGAATTTCTACTGATCAGTCAAATAAATAATAATTTATTAAATATAACTGATAAACTAAAATCACTATAACACAATGAAATTGGGGCTGAACTGATTAAAACACTCTTGAATCTGAATGCGAGAACATGCTCAAAATAACAACAGAAGTTTCTTAGGTAATTTATAAAATTATGTAATTTTTTATTCCTTGACAATTTTTTAGATATTGTAGATGTTTGACTGCTAGAACGAACCAGTATACTACTTCACCTCCGACTACAAGCAGCTACTAAATTTGATAATTCTACCTATTCAACACCTCTTCTTTATGGATTACTTTGATGAAAAGCAGGTTAAATGACATTCAAAAATGCAACCTTCCAAACCTGATGGTTATAGGTTCGAACCCAGGCAATAATTAAAAGTAAATCTGCTCTCTCCCTCCTCCAAGTTTGTTAGGCATGTCAGCCTATTCGAGGCAACTTACAAAAACCAGACAGAGGGGTAATTAGCACCCCATGTATTGGGTATCATGATATGGTTTAGTTATGGAGAGACGGGTAGCCTGCAGCTGCATCATAGCAGCCTGGTTCAAGACGGCATATCTTCCCGTAAGCAAGCAAACTATATATATGACTATAAGAAGACAGCATCATGCAGCGAAAGAATCATCTTGCAGTGTAAACCAACTCCTTAAAAATAAATGAAAATAACATAATAAAAACAAAAGAAAGATAATAAAAAAAGAAATATTAAGCCCAATAGACCAAATTAACAGGTAAACTGAATAAAAATAAAGAAGATTTTATTAGGTACTAACTCCTCACTAATGTACTCATTTACCTGAAATGTTGGTATTTCAATGAAATGTCTGAATATTTATTCAGATTATTGTGAAACTGACAGATGAATAAGTTTACTCTAAGGAACAATGTCCCTTCAACCTGTTCAATGTATCCTGTTTGGTAGTTCTTTAACATAATGGCTTAATATAACATATATTTTCTTTTGATTTTATTTACTTGGCCAATTAGTTCTGCATCACTAATGTGAATTTCTCAATGTCCTCTTGACTGCTTCTAAAGACAGCTAGCTATATATCACTGCATATCCTGTATTTTCCAATTCATAATGACATGCATTACTTAATGTTAACGTGGTTTTATTATCACTTTCTCTAATGCTAAGTTAAACAATATCTGTGAGAGTCCATTTGCAGGATCAAAACATTTTTAACTTCTGATGTTTCAGATACTTCTTGTATCAGGAATAGTCATTTAAGATCACAGGCCATCATCAATCACACCAAAGTCCCAGGAAGTTCCAGCATAAAAAGACTAAAGACTAACAGCTAAATGATTTTCCAATGATAGTTTCTGTCCATAGAGTCACAGGGTATAAAAACTAAAATCATCAATATGCATAGTGCTACCTCATTCCTACCATTTTTAAGCATCTGTTTTAGGAATACAATCTGGTCTAGCTTGTAATACATAAAAGATCAACAGGTATAAAAGCACAAATGGGCCCGGTGTGGCTGTGCGGTAAAGCGCCGTACTCCCATGCCGGAGTTGCGGGTTCGAGTCCCGCCCTGGGTGGTGCTTTTCTTTCGTAGGAGAAGTATCACCCAGTGCCATGGGTGTTAGTATGGGCAGTATAGGGCTTCACTGGAAGCCTTAAAGTCCCAAAAAAAAAAAAAAAAAAAAAAAAAAAGCACAAATGTAAAACATAAATATTCTCAAATAGAGATTTACCTATATTACAAATTGCTGGATTTGAAGCCGAATCAACAGCAACAACGGGGAGTCCAAACATTCCACCTCCCGAGCCACTGTGGAGCTGTGCTAAAGGAATTACGGATCTTATACCTAAGGCTGCAAGTCTTGATAGAACACCAACCTAACAGGAAAACATCAGTATGATTTGAGAACATAGAAATGACTAACATAGCTAATTAATATTCAACAGAAAAGTACCTACCTGTTTCAGGTCTACTATAGGAATCGCCATGTCAGGTGAAGGTCCACCTGCACCATGGTATTTCTGCCTATGTGCTTGAAGTCCAGCTTCAGTGGGATATTGCGCTGTACATTCTCGGCATCTGTAAAAATATATTGACCTTTTACACAAAAATTATGATATGATATAACACTGTTAAATTAATTCGGCTACTATTTATTTACAATCCTTTGCTCCTATCAAGATCCTCGAGGATTCAATTCATTCTCTCCTTAGATGCTTATATAAATAAATTACACCCAAAATCAACAACTACACAATCTCAAATAAACTAAGGGAAAAAACTGTTTAACTCTTCAATTCATAAATACTCTTTATGCCAACTGCTGATGAATATTATTCTCATCAATGTTACTATAAATTATCCTGATTGCAAGAATTTTACATTGCGACTCATTCGTTAAGTGCCTCCTAAAATAAGGAGAACTAAACAAAAATATTGAAAACAAAAATCTTGGAAAATATTAAATGCAGGTAGCCAAGCCCTCCCCTCTGAATATAGATGAGCTTAAAAATATAAAATTATTATTAATTGCGGCTTGTTATTACAGGCACTTTACTCATGTTCACAAAAAAAATTTAAATTGACATTATTTACGTAACTATTCCCACTTTAGTGAAATAATAAATCAAAATATGGGATATGTTTAAAAGATTGATATGCGAAGGTGAGCTTCCCATAGCCTTTGCTATTATTTCCAGTAATATTTCAAAAGACTGTGAATCATGATTTTTTCTTGTGAAATTGTACGTGCATTTAACCCTTTAACTGCGCGAGGTGATATGAGATCGGGGGTAGGTGGCTGCGCCAGTCTGTCTCAAGGGTACTGAGTTAGATGAGTACAGGAGTGAAAGCTGGAGTGCGGAATTTTCAACACTCCCTGACACTCGCGCTGTTATTTCTCTAGCTGTTCATTTAGGTTACTATTTGTTTTAAGGAAAAATTTAATTGTTAATCTCCAGTTATTATAATATTAGTTAAGCCTGTTTTAAATCAAATACGAATTTAATTATGAAATAACAAATTTTTCCCATAAAAGGTATTTGTTTGTTTCTATATATTTTGATCCATTTCTATTTGTTTCTATCACCTTTTTTGATCCGGGATTTTGGACCGGCCAAACCAGAATGTATATTGGCAGGCCTAGTCTCCGGTCCTATTTCTGAAGGTTCATGCTATCAAGCGTTAAAAGCTGGAAAGCATAACTTATGAGTCAGAAATTACTTCTGAAGTTTCACGCGATCTAGCGATCAGCACTAGACTTACAAGTTCGAGTAACATCCACTAGATCGCCACACTAACGATCCAGTATACTGGCATTGCGCAGTTATACGATAAAACAGCGATGTCAGTATACTGGCATAGCACCCTCAGGGCACGGCCGCACAGTGGTCCAAAATAGCTGAAAATGGGAAAAAACCTAATATCTATTATAATTACTTTTTTAGCGGCATGGAACCACCCTTGTATTGATTTTTTGAGGTGCCGAATCGAATGAAATCAAAATCAGTGCAATGGCACCACCAGATCAAGCCCAAATTTGAGGTCAAAAAGTCAAAAATATCTAAAATTGGTGTTTGATATAGTCTTGTATGTCTTTTGAGGAGCCGAACCTAATGAAATCAATATTAACGAAATCAGAGCATCAGATCAAGTTAAAATTTGACGTGGAAAATAAAAAATTTGAATAGATTTTTTTTTATTTAACATTTTTATGCACAATAATACAAATAGGATATCATTACTTAATCTTGTTTAAATAAATTGTATTCTTCCTCAGTTAGCTCTTTTTCTTTTTATACTTATTTTTATTTTACTTATTTTCTTTTTATACTGGTCTCAAATCCGTAATATATGGGTCGCTTTTTACAAATAATTGGTGGAAAACATCTTCATTTGTTCCGATTCGAGATATCTTCCTGGAATGATGTTCCCTGTACTGCTTATAATATTTGTTCCTACTCTCCATGAGCCTCTTCTGACAGGGAACCGATACAAAGAGCTGCGTGCTCAATCATGTCTGCTACATGGAAAAGAATTTTTTGGACGGTCGATGGGAGATAGTACCAGGGGTACCGAGTCACTGCCATGTCAGCCGTTTCCGCTGTATACTTGCGAAATGCTGCAGTATCAATTGGGTACAGAGAGCAAATCACATCTAGTACTGTTTTTAATCTCATAATTAATTCATAATGAAGGAAATTTGTTAACCGTAGAAGAATATGAGATGGAAATGGTTGGGGGTGCGGTCAAATGAAAACACTATATGTGAAATAACATATATAACGTCGGCACAATATATATGTTATTTCACATATAGTGTTTTCATTTGACCGCACCCCCAACCATTTCCATCTCATAATTAATTCTTCATTTATCCCTGTAATTTGCGCGGTTAATGAAGGATTTTCAAAAAACTTGCAACAATAACAGCATCAAACTGAAATAAATGTACCGCCTCAATTTTCAGGGGTGAGAGCTCTAGTGCAAGGATCACCATACACTGTAAGCAAACTGTGCAACTTCAAACAACCTGCTTGTAGTAGTAGTTTATTAGTATATAGTAGTATATAGTATATGTAGTGTAGTGTATGTATGTAGTGTATATTAGTATATATAGTAGTAGTATATAGTAGTGTAGTTTATTTGATTATTTAAAATACAAAATAAAACAATTTTAATTAAAAATAATTTTATTTAATTATTTAATATTAAAAAATAATTTTTAATTTTATAATTAAAATGAAAATAACGTGTGATTTATTTTATTTTAATTCTAAGCCAGTCCCTCTACCTTAGAGACATATAGGAGGAGTTTTCTTAACTAATAGTTCCTCCCCAAGGTCATCCACCCTCGCCACTCGCACCGTTTAAACCCTTATAAATCCCAAAGTTGGCGGAAGTTGGCGCTGAAAATTTTACCACAGTTCCTCTACTACCTACAATTACATATTAAACCATTGCGACCGTAACGCAAACTTTTAATAAACTAACAAAGTCAAAAAATCATACTTATTTCAGCAACAATTTCGAAAATTAATTTCTGCTCTAACTATTGATATTATTTAAACATGTTTAATCCATAACAGTGCACATATAGATGACACACACCTGATGTATTGGGGAATATTTTATTGTTAATCTTATACAGAGTAGAAAATTTTCTTTATGTTGGTAGAAAGTACAATTTTTTCAATAATTAAACAGTTCAATTTTACTGGTACACACACATTTTAATTTTGAACTAGTTAAAAAAATATATTCTTCCCATTGTTCTACAAGTATCTAAGTATTCGAAAATCAAGAAAAAATTAGGTTTGGGCTACTTTCATTTATGAGGTTTTTTCCCAGGATGGACCACTGTGGGCCAGCCTTATTATTATATATTCTTCCCATTGTTCTACAAGTATCTAAGTATTCGAAAACCAAGAAAAAATTAGGTTTGGGCTACCTTCATTTATGAGGTTTTTTCCCAGGATGGACCACTGTGGGCCGGCCGATGCCAGTATACTGGCACAGCGCGCTCGGGGCATGGCCGGCCTCTGCCAGTATAGTGGCATAGGGGAGTCAAAGGGTTAAACATGTAAATGAGACTACTTATAAAGCCAACTCAAGTCACAAGGAATCAAATGATTAGTCAAAGTAAACATTGACATAAATAGTAGGGGGGAAAAAAATCTTATAGGATTACTTATGAGAATTGGAATGAAAATTTGAGAAGGCAGATTCAGGGAAATATATTTGCGCTCAGGACCATAATGGAGAAGTGCTGGGACAGAGATGGAAATTCATACCTTGCAATCCTATATCTCAGAGGAGCCTTTGAATGTGTTCATATGGAAAGCCCCGAGAGTGAAAAATATATTAGCCCCCTTAAATAAGGTCATTAAATTAACATACCATGACCCAAAAAGTGTATTAAGAATTAAAAAAATGTGTTCGAAATACTTTCGTATGAGGCAAGGTATGAAACAAGGGGCAGTTCAAGTCTTCTTCTATTCATGATGGATGAAATGGCTATGATTTATAAGAAGACTGGAAGAACTGTAAAAGGGAAATGGAATTTGAGAATAATATCAGTGCAGGCATACCTATTAGCAGATGATATAGTCTGTGACGGCCTAAGATAAATTGCAGCAAGCCTTGATTGAAGGGCAGGAAGAGCTCCAGAGAAAAGGAAGGAGAAGAAAAAAGGAGAGAAAAAGTGAAGTCATACTACACATTTTCTGAATGGTGAGGAGCTGGAGCCTGTTAATGAATATACGTATCTTGGTACATACATAATAGTGGTTAGCAACACAGCAATCATTAACAAAGAAGTGTCAAGCAGAATCGCGAAAGCGAACAAAATATATTATCAAATCTGCAACATGATAGTAGGCAAAAGAGTTACATCTTTAAAGGTGTTTTTCTGCTGACTGAACAGGGACCCAAGAAAAATAATGGAAGCCTGACCAACTGGCATAAGATCCAGAGGCAGGCCTAGAACTCAATATGCTGAATATCAACAGGTTCTGGACACAGGAAGAGAAAAACTTCTCGGTGAAATAAAGCTGTTGGAGCAGGATCGAGAAGACTGGCTCCAGTGGATTGAGGCTCCCCTATACTAAAAGGCATCATGGGAGAAGCAAAAGAAAAAGAAGAAGGAATGAAAATTTGTTCATGAGGACTTTTATAACAACCTATTAAATGTAGTAATTAAAAAGTTAAATATTCTCCTAACACACTTTATGTATTAATAAACATCATAAGTAAATTAATTTCATTATTATTAAAAACATTTGATAAATAAAGTAATAATATGAAGATACATGCAAGATAAAGGGGCTGGGGTGGCTTTAAGTAAATTAATGTCATTAATATTGTAAAGTTAAAAAAAAAAAAAAAAAAAAAAAAAGAAACATACGGTTTAAGTCCCAGACCTTTTGTTGGAACGAACTAGGTTGGGATTGAAAATTGTTATTTTTCTTAGAGTAAAAATTGTTAACCCACAGAAGTGTTACAATATTAAAAACATTTGATATATAAAATAATAATAATATGAAAATACATGGAAGATAAAGGGGCCGAGGTAGCCCCCTCCAGGTACGATAGATCTATCAGCCTACTGGAGGCAACTCACATCCACTAGGCATAGGAATGACAGGCAGGGTTGTCACCCAGCCATACCTATCCTATCAAGAATCATGTTTTAGTTTTCCAGAATGTCAGTAGTCCCTCTGTCTCTGTATCGGTGAAATAAATATAAGTCCTCAGGCTAACTCTGAGCTGCCATAATCTAAGGACCTGTCCTTGAACCCAAAAGAGCTGACACATCATTGGGACACTGTCAAATTGGCGACAAGGTGATTAGTTATGGAGCTATAGGCAGTCTGCCACTGGACCATGGGAACCATATGGTTTACAACGTGAGGTTTTGGGGCTATCTCCTCTTGCCTGTCTGAGCCCCCATAAGCAGTATAAATAACTGTAATAAGACTAAAATACATGGCTTAAGGTCTAATTAGGCCTACTGCACTAACAGAAAAAAACATGTAAAATAAAACATAATTTAAGTTGTTTTATTTTTTTCTGTACAATACAGCAGAACCTAGAAGCTAGAAGCAGAAACAGATCAACTGGGGCTGTAAGGGAGAATAAGTAAAATACGATTAAAAAGAACATTTACATACCAAAAATAATTTCAATGGAGTTTACAAATCATTAATGGCACACTTTCAGCAAAAGCCACTAATGTTTTTATACTGTAAACGATGTAAGTACATCATAAATCAAAACAAAAGAATAACGAGCAACTGATTTTTCAAGAGGACCATAAACTTCTCAAATTTGCTTATTTCATTAAGTCTAAGTTTGGATGTGAAACACCTCTCTCCAAGTCCAAAATAGATATATATTTTTCCAAAGCTCTCATAATTGTAACTTTAGGAGAATTAATTTGATTTAATAATGTTGTAAATATTGTGAATACATAAAAATTGAATCTGATACATTCGTAATAAGCCTAAACTTGATTTTTTATTTATAAATGAATAAATGAAAACAACTGATGATAGATTCCCTTTTTTTTTTTTTTTTTTCCAAAAAGAAAAGAACAAAAGCGATATGGATTAAAAATTAAAAAGTACCTTGATAATAAACTTACTCATAAGCTAGTTTATTGGTCATGCCACCACCCCTGTGACAGACCATGTGTTGTGACAATTCACTTGGTGTAGGGAAAGCCTTATCACAGATCTGACAAATAGAGCGACCAGTAGGCCCGCCCATTCGTACTCCACGATTTAAAGTCCTTCTGTAAATAATGATGATTATAAAACAGTAACTATAAAAATAAAAATAAGGCTTAAAGAAGAAATTGAGCAATAACAATATAAAAATCAATCAAAATATAGTACAAGACCTTAAATCTTATCTTTAATTTGTTAACATAATTTAGCTATGGTTTCATGTGAGTGATATGATACTGAATGACTTGTTTTTATACATTGGAGTTTTTTAAATAGATATAAGATCAGTAATACATTAGCAATGAAGTGCTGTGCATTAAACATGAGAATGGCCCGGCCCACCTCAAGTAGCCTCTACCAGTTGGCTCTTAGCCTAGGCAATGAAGGCCAAAAATGACCACTTATTGGGAATAATTAGAGACAAGCTGAATTTTTGCCAGTTGTTAGTACATACTAAAAGTAGTATTTTCCCAAAAGTCCCCGTCCCTCCTATTTGCGCTAACTTGGGAACCCCCCTTGGACAATCATTTAGAGAACCTTTCTGTTATCGCTCTTAACTCCGTTATTTTTCATTTGACATTGATACATCTTGTATTATTTTAATCCTCTTTATCTATTCTTTGAAATACTTTATTTAATGTTTTTGTGTGAAATTAATACTTTTCCTGTTATTCACAAAAATATCGTAAATTTTCGAGTTCAAATTTACATTGGAATCAGTTTTTTGGTAACAGATCTTTTGTTTCAAATAATACCCAAAAATGGTTGAAATAAAAGTTGTAGCACATGTCTCGCTGTTTTAAAATATAAATAATTAAAATTATATTTTAGAGGCGGGGAACCCTCACAGCCGGAGCAAGCGGCCTCGTTCACTCCTTCTTTATTATTTCTTCAGGCGAAGATTCTTTTGAGCATTGTATCCTTCCGGAAAAAATATTTCAATGTATATATATTAAAAAAAAATATTTCAATTAGTTTTAAGGAAAAAATGTTTTCATTTAATATTTTTTTTAATAATAATTGATTTACTTAAAACATTTATATTAGTCCAGTAACTTCTATCATGAAGGGGGTGGGTCTAAGTTACATCAAGTGGTAGTAGTTGGTTTCATTTGTTTTCTTTTATGGGATTAGACTGATAAGCAAAAGCCAAGTTTCCGACCTTGGGAGCCATCTGGATCACTAATGAATTTCCCAAAATCTGCAAAATGTTTGCACTTTTTTTTTTTTTTTTTTTTTTTTCGATTTTTCGCCCTTTTGACTAGGAATAAGCAAAACCAAGTTGAGCCAATTTTGCAAACTTGAAATTTTTATGCTTATTTTCATGTCTAATCATTTACAATTATCTTTATCAATAACATGTCTGATGTGTCATTGAAGTAAACATGTATCCAATTTAATATTTTGGAGGGGAGTAGTGAAGAAGAGGAAGGTTTAGAGGGGAAGGTCACAAAAAGAGTCGCATCTATAAAACTATAAATATCTTAAAAAAGGTAAAATTATAAATTGTCGCCTCAAATGAGTTACATACAATTGGAATCGTTTAAGTTGTTTCACCATAACAATTACCGAAATCTGGAAATTTTTAACTTTTCAGAATTACTCCAACTCAAAAGAGGGATACTCCAAATGAAAAATGTTGACTTTGGAGATCTCGTTATCTTTAAAGAGCCGTATGACTTTGGAGATCTTTGAGTTTGAGTTCCCCATGGTCATTTTTACTAAGCATGTCAGCTTTTTAGGTATTCCCATTTCCTCAAGGGTCTGGTAGAGCTCCATCCTATCTAGACTGTCGTAAGCGGCTTTGAAAACGACAAACAGATTGCGAGTCGTGACCTTGTGATCCTTTCACTTTTCAAGTGTAGTTCTTAATGAGAAAAGCTGGTCAATGGTAGATCTATCTCTTCTAAAGCCTACCTTGTAATTCTCTAATTTTCTTTCAACAAAGGGTGACAGCCATTCAAAGAGAATACTTAATAGGATCTTGTATGCGCATGACAGGAGTGCGATTCGTCGATAGTTTCCACAGTCGGACTGATCTCCTTTATATTACGGCTTTCGCATATTACGGTTTTCGCCCAGTTCTCTGGTATCCACTCTGCTCCCAGATCGTCACTATCATGTTGTGGAGTTCCTTCCTTAACTCATCCCTGCCATATTTCAAAAGTTCTGGCTTGATCCCATCAATAACAGGTGCTTTGTTATTCCTTAGCTTCCTGATGGCTTCCTCTATCTAGTCGGGGGCTCAGAGTCATCAACGAGAACTTGTTCCTCTTCTTCTTCAGGGCATTTGGACCATCTGCTCTGTTAAGTTTCCTTGAGGAGAGGACAAAAATAGTCCTTACAGCATGTGACTCTTGGTTCGGCTAATCTTCCTTCATTTACTCTTTGGAAGAAGAGTCTGTATTCATTAGCACTTCGAAGGTTCTCGATTTCCTCCATTCGCTTGTTCTCCCATTGTCTTTTCTTGCCCTTATCTACTCATGGTATGTCTCATCTGTGCTTCTGGCATGCCTTTGAACTTCTTTGTTCTATGCCTTGTTCTTGTCCTTAGTGGCACTTATCATCAAACCATGGAGACCTAAGAAAGTTTGGTCTGGGTCCCAATGCTTCCTCGGCTGCTGCTTTGTTGGAATTGGTAATTCCCTTCTAATGTTCATCAAGGCTGAAAACTGCTCTACTTAGTTCTTCTTCAAGCTTCTCAGAAAGTTTTCGCTGATATTCTTCCTAATATTTAATATATTAATATATAATAATAGTTCTAGTTACTTTAGCTTCCCTGTGTTAAACTTCTCCAAGGCTTGTAATTGGGACGGGAATTTCCATCATTATGAACTTACGAAAATCTCCCCGTTCCCGGTAAAGAAAAATGGACTGTAAAACTGGGTGCTAATATGAATAAAATAATATTTGACCTGTAGAGGTTGTATTTACATGTTTTAAAATTTTGCATTTATATGGGTCATTTTCCCAGAAAGGGCGAATCTGAACTTGGAATTCTTGAAATTGAAAATGTCGAATTAAATTCTGGAAAATATTTAGGGATGCTCTTTACATAGCACTGGTTGAACTCCAATGCAAGGTTATAGAAGAGCAGGGTGCTTTTATTATTTATAAATAAAAATAAAAAAAAATCGGAAGACGGGAAAAGAAATGTGCTGAGGTTCGTTTAAATATATTTTTTCTTGAGTTTTTTATTTTTATTTATTTTATTTATTTATTTTTTTATTTTTTGCTGACAAAAATCCTAAGCCATTTATCAGCCATTAAACAAATTTTTATGACCATCCAGTTATTTCTCGTTTACTACTTAAATAAAGATGCTTTTGAAATAAATTATAGACCAATGGAAACGTCTCAACGACCTCTATATGTATAAAGCAACGAGAAAATATAGATGCAATTAGTTTTCGGGTAGAGACAGACGGGACAATGACCATCCAGTTTTTTCTCGTTTCCTACTTAAATACTGCTGCTTTTCGACAAAACGATAGACCGTTGGAAACGCGCAAACGAGTTCTATAAGTAATAAGCAGCAAAAAATTTTAGATACAATTACTTTCTAATTCCCTAGAGGCGGGATAATGACATCATAATTTGAGAGGCTATCTAGTTTTTTCTCGTTTACTACTTAAATATAGCAGATTTTCGACAAAATGATAGACCGTTCAAAACGTTTCAATGAGCTTTAGAAGTAGAAAGCAACGAAAACATTTAGATACAATTAATCTCCAAGTACACTCGAGCCCCAAACCCAAAAACCCAAACACCGGGGACAAGTATTTTACCTCCTCTGTGTACTATTCTATCATTCTTAAAAATATCGCATACCTCACATTCTAATCTAGAGATGTTTTGAACAGCACCACAGTTGTAAAAAATTCAAAAAGAATCAATGGTCAATTTGTAGACGAACGTAAAGTTTGGAAACTGGAGTTGTGACATGACGAGGGAAGGAGATTTCCACTGGTCATATGAAAATTTAACCTTTAATTTTTAATGTTATATGAGTAAAACCCTACGCAGTCGACAGGGCAAGTCACAGATCCTAATTAGAGGTTGTTTTAATGAACAAAAATGGTGAGGGGGCTTCAGAATCCATCGGGGACAGCGATTTGCCCTTTCTGGGAAAATGACCCATATAAGTTTTAAATTGTACCATGTGAAACATGGTGGATTGGGCTTCCTCTATCTTCTGGCTGCTTCGACCTGTTTTCGTTGTATCCTCCTCCTCATGCCTCAGGGGTTTGCTCCTGTGTACTACTCGCTACACATAGTCTTTCATTGAAAAGGGAACAAAGCAAAAAACGAAAACTGTATGAGTACAGTTATGGTGTACACCGTTATACTCACTATTACTGACCGTTGCCAGTCGAACTTTGATCACTTAGGCACAGGGCAAAGTTGTCACACTGTTGCATCCTCCGTCCACAAGGAAGCGCCTTCGCTTGTGAAAAGACCTAGGTTGCCCGGCCTGAACAGCTTGTTTCCTCAGTTTTCTTGAAAGGAAACTTTGAGCAGATTCTTGCTATGATGAGGACTACACTCCCTGACAAAATTATAGGCCACCCCTCATTATGTTAGTTAATATTTTATAGGAATCCAATTCGTCAAACAAAACAATTAAAGACCGTTGTAAACACACATATACTTAAAAATAATTCATTGTATTGGGTTCTGATAGTTAATGTTTACGGATTAGGTAAAATGTCAATATTTACATGCGACAAAATTATAGGCCACCATCAGTTTTTATCTTAACCTCGTTCGAATCGGAGTAGTAATAAAGTGTTGAAATATTAAGTTACTTTAACTTTTAATTTCACCCAAAAATTAATTCTAATAGTTCAAATAAACATGCCAAGGGGGAAAGTGTTGTCGGAGAGTGAGAAGGATGTTATTAAAACGTTACTCGAAAAAAAGTAGACAATTTCGAAAATTGCTCGCACTTTAAATAGAAGTAGGCACGGTATAAGGAATTTTGTTAGGCTGGGTGATGATTATGGCCGAAAGAAGAGCACAGGTCGGCCCATGGCAGCAACTGTCCGAGAAAGGAGAACTATTCTATGCCAAGCATCCAACTCTTCTGCAACTGCAAGGGAAATCTGTCAACAAGCTGGTTTCCAAACAAACCTCAGAAACATCCAACCCATTTTGCAAAAAGCTAGTAATTTAAAGCGGCTAAAACTAAGGACAAAACCACCTCTTTCAAAAGCCCACAAAGCCAATAGGAAGCGATTCGCAGTAGAACATGTCTCATGGAGAAAGCGTTGGAAAAAAGTAATTTTTAGTGATGAAAAACGTTTTAATCTGGATGGTCCTGATGGTTGTCGATATTATTTTCATGATTTACGTAAGGAAAAAATATTTTTAAGCAAGCGTCAGATGGGAGGAGGGGCGTCATGGTTTGGGCTGGGATAGGGTACTATGGCAACACTGAATTAATACTTTGTTCCCAAAAAATTAATGCAAAAAAATATCTAGAAATTATTCAGCAAACAATCGTTCAAAGAGGAGAAGAGCTTACACGAGGGAGGTTCACCTTTCAACTAGACAACGCAGCGCGCATAGTAAAAAAAGTTTTTGAGGCCAAAAATGTTTCAATTTTACCGGCCGAGATCACCGGATCTCAACATTATTGAAAACTGTTGGGGAGAACTTTCTCGAGCAGTTTATGCACAAGGGAAACAGTTCAACTCCATAGAGGAACTAAAAACTTGCATAGTGGAAAAGTGGGGCAATATTCGTCAAAAGTACATAAAGAAATTGTTTAAATTTCTTCCAAAACGATTGGTGGAAGTCTTAGAATGCAATGGAGGATCAAGACACTACTGAATATGATAATTACTCAGGTATTACTACTATTACTATAGTAATTAAAACTGCTGGCCTATGTTTTTGTCGCGGGGAATTTTCATGTTTTGTATTTTATTTGAACCAGAAATAAATTTGTGCTATAAAAAATGTGTTTTTCGTTTTTGTTTTTTTTCATTTCATTTTGTCAGGTAGTGTATATACCACTATGTCAGTATCCATGTTATTTCCTCTATTATTTCTATTGCTCACAAGTTCAGATTTGAATCTGGAGGTTATGAGATGGTCTATTGGTTGGCCACTTTTCCAACCAGGGATCTATAAGTTTGCTTGTGAATGTTTCTTCGCCTGAGCAGCATGCTTCTTAAAATTAGTCCGTGCTCGGTCACAAGCTTACTAGTCGTTGTTGCTTGTTTCATGTAAACTATGTTTCCCGATAATGGGTTGGTATGCCTGTTCTTGCCCGACCTAGGCATTAGGGTCTCCAGGGATTAACTTCACATCTCGGTAAGGGCATTTGTTTAGAGCTTTGCCAAGGTCTTTGTAAAAGATATCTTTACTATCTTCTTTGGAATCTTGGTTGGTGAATGGCAATTTATGACGGAATAGTTGTTTTTGTTCCTCACCTTTTAGGCTATACAGGGATTCCCGGGCCAGAGGATAGGGTGGGGGATTAATGCTGAGTATTATTAAATTTCCCCTGGCTCTGGGTTTTGAACTTGTTATCGTCGGGTTCCCGATTATACGTTTGCCTAATTGGCCATCCCACCACCCAAATTATGATGGAATAGTTAAGGAATCTTCCCCTAAGTCTGATGTAGCATAGATATGGGATTTATGGTGAGAAATGTCTCACAAGTTGCCTGGCTCTTTCCATGACAGCTATAGTATATGGTGTGCCGATTCATTTTTCCCAATACCATTCACACTCATAGCAGGAATCTAGGAAATCTGCTGGCTGGGAAAAGGAAATCAAAATCTATCAAACATGTAAATTATATTATACAGGGTGTTTCGGGTAAGTGTAGACCACAAAGTCCAAGCCTAAGTAATGTGTGGATGTATGCATGTATGCATTTGCTGTATTATTCATACAATACGTAGACTTGGTATAGAAAAATGGTCAGACAGGTGTGCTTGTTAGGTTATAGGATCGAATCCTGGCACCTACTTCCTAGTACGGCTGGTCCCCGCGGGATGTTAGACCATACCCCCCATACCCCCTTAACTAGTACAGCCCTAAAAGTTGAAATAACAGGCATATAGTAATAAAAATTTATATTATATCTAAATAATAAATAATATAGTAAATCTTTGCCATAATAAAGCCGATGGAATACAAAATGACGTCCTCTCGAATACATAAAGCTATATGTAAGTTTTTTAGTCTACTGAGTCAGTTTTGGTCTCAAATATAAGTGGACATAATCTAGTTTAAAAATGTATAGACTAGTTTTTGGGATGTTATTGATGTCCGATTGGGGGAAGGGGGCTGCCAAAATCGAAAAGTTGTTTTTTTCATCAGAGTCTCATTCTATATAAGAACATAGAACAATAAGACTAAAATATTTTTTTCTCTTTTGATTTGAATATGTGGACATGCCGGGTTTCTCCAACATCTAATTTAAGTTTAAGTATTTAGAATATATATTCTTATTTATTGTTAAACTTATTTTTTTATAAACCAAATTTCATTATTAACCCTTTAACCGGGGAGTTCCCTTTTAAATTACGCATCCTACAACAGGCGCGAGCTCTTTGACTAGGACGTGTATATACGTCCCGCCCGGTGCAATGTAACTTCATATTATTATTTTTTTTATTTATGCTTAAAATAAATTGAAAGGCTATGGAATATATTCATTTCCGTTTATTTATATATAAACCATAAAGGAAAACACAAAATGACAAACAAATAGTAAGGAATACCAACAAAAATATAAAAGTATCGAATTAAGAAATTATAAATTTTACAGCCTTAACCAATATAAAGAGTACAAAAGATATATATATATATAAATAAATATAAATTAAATATATTATTATTATAAACATTATAAATTATATATATATATATATATATATATATATATATATATATATATATATATATGTAAATTCACGTAGTTACATGTATCGATGACTAATACCTCTGTTGTACGAAAATATAAGTCCCACCCGTTCCAGGGCACAACATATATTTCAAGGACGTATTTATACGTCCTGCCCGTTGGCGCTGTAGTTTAGGTTGGACGCCTATATACGTCCCGCCCGGTTAAAGGGTTAATAAGGAGATAATTAAAAGCACTAAAAGGTTCTGAACGCTTAAGGAAAATAATAAATACTATTCTTTATACTCAACATAAAGAATTCTGTATGAAAAGTAAGCTTTCATTACATGTTACATGTAATTTACTTGTCATAACCCTGTTCATCACTACCACATTTTTTTCTCCACACCAAACTTATATCTTTCGATCAGTTGAAGATACCAAAAGTATAGAAAAATCTGAATTATCGAAATGCAATACAAGTGTAATTATCTAAAATAACAGATACTTCACACAAATAAATCCAAGGTTGTTAAAGGCCATGAAAGAGATTGAGCTAACAAGCTGAAATCGTGTAGTTCTACTTCCTTCTCGGATATATCAGACACGAAAGCTTGTTTCGGCTTGACTGAAGATTCGGTCGATTTTTGGCCGAAACAGAAACTTCGGTCTGTCACTAGATGGAATATAAAATGCAATACAAATAGTTAACATAAAAAAGAATCATATTAATGCGAATTAAGATGCAAATAATGATGTCAAAGATTAAGTAAATATGATGTAATTTGTAAGTTTGATGGATTGTAATATTTTAAAAAATCTATGATCAACACGGAAGGCAACAATAAAAAATTAAAATAAACTCCAGCTGATACATAACATTATTATATAACTTATGAGCCATAAACTGATGACCATTTTTAGATGAAAATTGCATTTTATAAATATGACTAATTTACCTATTATAAATTATAAATGAATTATAATTACTTCTCTGAAAGTGCTGAATGGGTCATAAGTTGAAAAAGTGTAGACTAAATATTTAATGTTATATGAATTCAGAAAAACAACATAGTAAAAAATATTACTCTACCTTCTAGGAGTATCAGATTCTTTTGTGAGATCAACAGTAGGTAATTTGTTCATTGGTGCTTTGGGAGCTGGTGAGATAAAACCCTTTAAACATAACAATTACATGTTAACTGACAAAGCCAAAATAATACTCAAATAAACAAAAAATTAAAACATTATCAACATCACTTATTTAACTACAGAGGATAAAATAACAATAAGATTATATGCTGGTATTAATAAATTGAAAGCTAGCCTGAATTGTAATTCGTATAAAGAAATACAAGAAAGAAAAGAAATAAAAAAAAAAAAAGAGATGGGTTACTAAGGCTATGGATATGTTTTACATAATAATTCAAAACCTAGTTGCAAAATGAAATTTATTCTCATGCAGAGAGATAATGGATCAAGCACATTTTTAAATCTGGAATCAAGGTAAGGATGGAAGAATTGTCTACCATTATAATCAAAAGTGGCCACATATTCTGAAAATACAGACTAGAAATTGGCAATTTTGAATTTTAGGATGAAGTGAAGGTTAGGGCAAGAATAGAAGATCCTTGTGAAGCACATCAATATATGGCTCCTTGATTGGCTAGGAACATAAAAAAAAAAAAAAAAAAAAAAAAAAAACGGAAAAGGCTTCAACCATCATCAAAAAAAGTATTGATCCCCCCCCCCCCCCCATAACTTATGACCGAATCCACCAGAGACACAATAGTTTAGGCCTATTGATGTTTCTAGAGCCATAAAAGTTGTCAGGCACAGTTTTTCAAGCCGACCTGGCTACAAATCCAGTCAGGGTTTTATATAACCTTAGTATTGTAATCCAAAAGAGATGACAGTTCAGAAAAATTGTCTCATGCCAACAGTTTCTGTTATTATTTCTAATTAAAAAATAAGTAGTTGTACCTTTTGTAGTGAAATTAACTTTCCTCTTCACTCATAAATGGATATTGAAGATGAGAAACATGTTGGGAAGATTTTATAGACATTTAAAAAAAATATTGATAGCTGTTTTAAGTTGATAAAGAAGACTTTAACAACTGGTTGCAAAGTGGGTGGCAGAATGGCTGAGGGGGCAAATTAATTAGAAAATACGCATTACCCCTGACAACCGACAGATAATTGGGAACCCCAAGATAGCTAGTTCAAAACCCATAACCAGGGGACATTTAATGATACTCGGCATTAATCCCCCACCTGGCCCGGGAAGCCCTAGCTTGTTCCTATATTGTGTACAATAAAGAAACATATGTGTTTTTTGCTGAAAGATTGCTGATTACAATTTTTCAACTCCATTTAAAATATTATTAGTAAGTAAATGTCTTTCAATAATTTCCTCCTCATTTCATGATAACCCGGATTTTCTTTAACTCAGATTGATTTAGGTTAATTAGGTTCCACTGTATAATAAATACAACTTCTACCTCTTTGGAGACAGACTGCTGAGAGTGCATTGTGGGCCTGGCGGCTGAGTCTAGGCTAGCTACCTATGGTCTAAATTCTTCTATGGTCTAAAGCTACCTATACCTGTGGTCTAAATTCTTTTTTTCCACATTTACGTTTCTTTTTCTTCTTAATACATTTTTTTTAAAGGTTCACATTATAGTTTTTTATTTGGCCTGGGACCGGCATTGGTGAATTAAATTAAATATATTTTGTTAAAATTTATGTACAAAAATATTTACTGTAAAATAAAATTATTGACTATAAATAATAGGTAGAAAACAGACTGAATAAACTCAGGTAGCAAAAAGACAAAAAAACATGGACCAAGAGTGTTATGCTATTTATGGGGACCAATTCCATAATATTATAATATCCCCTCTAACACAGCTAATAATTTTATTTTAGAACATGCCGGTATAAATATTACCACTTAAACAGCAACATAACTGCACAGTTGTACACAAAAAACTTGTAACTTGAAATAAATTTTAAAAACAATTGTGCAATTAAAGAACTAGTTAAAACTGAGAGGGACCCATGAATAAGAGACCAATTAATAAGTCATTTCTATCCCTTTATTTAACTTCAAAACTAATTTTTATATAATAATAAAAACTAGATAACTTACTGCTGCTGCCCTATGCTGGGATGAAGGAGTGATAGAAATAGCAGAATTCAACTGTCTGGTAAGAACTGGTGGGTTAGAGGCAACAGGTTGAGTTCTACCACTAGGAACAACCTAAAACAAACAATTTTGTAGAAGCAAAATGATTAAAGGGTCCATTGTCAACTTTCAAACCCTGATCAAAGTTTTGTAAACATATTTTTTTCACTTAAATTTATATATAACTCGTACTTATAAGTAAATATTGAATTACCTAATAAAATAAGATTATAGAGGAAATAACACTGTAAGAAATAAAAAAAGTCATACATTACTATTCCACATTTACAACTAAAATAAACAAACAATAAATAAAAGAAGGAAAAGAATTTACAGGAATTTGATAAATAATTGGCTTAATCTTCTTTAAGCAAAGGGTTGAGTTACCATCACAAAGGGGTCAAGAATATAAAGGGAATCTCAGATAAAATGGCCACACTTGAAATATATCAAAAAGGAAGCATTTTAGAGAATATGAAAGAGAAGAAAACTGGTGGGGCTAGTTGAGTTCTATAAATACACAACCTCAGTTTTTGAGAAATTGCCCTTGAGGTGCAGATATGACCCTTCAAAGGTTGTTGTTCGCTTTGAAATTTCTCATTGTTGGCAGCTCTCCTATAATTTTCATTACGCCCTCCAGAAACAAGCACCAGACAACTATTTCATTAATGTTCATTAATTCCTGCAGATATTACTCTGATCAGCCATAGTGGTATTATCACTATGAGAAGATTCCTCACCTTAAATTCTACAGACTTTTATATTAGGTAACATAATCCATATTTTTTTTTCTGGAATAGGAGATTAAAAACATTACACTATTTTTGGAAGGCTAATAACCATTTTAAATTACCATTAAACAACTATGCATAATCAATAGCAGCGGGAGGGAGGGGGTATTTGAGTGAACCATGAATGATTTTCAAATAAGGCTTATTATTTGACTTAAAAATATGTTGCTTTGCTATTTAGGACTGATATACTTCATAAAGTTAGCAACAATGAGTATAGGTTGGTCACCTATGCAGCCTCGATGGATCTAGTCAGAGGTAGCATACTCATAGCAAATAGAAGTATATATACAAGGAACCTAAACTAACAGAATTTAAATCTATTTACTACATGGAAGAAGAAAGACCCTATCAGTATTGAGTGTTAAGGAGGGCAAAAGAAGCCTCTGACCATTACTTCAACATAGCTCAAATCGAGAGATCAAAAAATGCCTACATTTAGTATTAACCTATGATCCAGATAGCAACTGAATGGAAAGAAGATGAATAAACACTTTCATCTCTAGGCTGTATTTTGTTGATAAGAGTCCTAAAAAGCACCTCTACAAATAAAAAAAAAACATATCTATACAAAGAAAAGAAAAGTTATAATCAGGAAACCTAGTCAGGATAGTTCAAAGAGCAATAAATCTGAGCACAGGATGAAGATATGAAAAGTCATATTAATAATGCAACAGATAAAGTGATAGAATACCAGAAGTGTTAAAGTCATAACTCTGATCAAGATATAAAAACATCAAAATAGAGTATTGTTTAAAATTATAATAAAAACTAAACATAATATCAATTACTCCCGTTTATTTAATATTCTCAATAGTATTCAACGAAAAATAAAGGCATCAATACATACAGTTATTCCACGGTTGGCTAGCATATCGGTGACACTTTCTCTTTGTCGTTGCTGGGCTGTGGGTTGTGTGGCAGTCCTTGAAACAAGAGTAATAGAATCTGGCAATCTGATGTGAGAAGGCTGGCTGTTTTCTTCTCTTCTAGAATAAATGGTGTTATAGAGATATTTAATTACTTAAAGAATATTTACATGACCAAAAAATGATATTTTAAATATTTAAATGATAATTATTAAAAAGTTATTACCCATATATTGGAAAATACATTGATACATACATGGATAATACATTGATGAAAGGTATGTTGAAAATTGGGTATTTAGGGAGAAAGCAACCAACCATGTGAAGGCTGGGCACAAAACCACCATAACACACACTGTAGATAGCAAACCAATCATAGCCGAGTCTGCTCTACATTAGATGATGATGACAAATCTTTGACACATTCCTGTTGAGCCATTAAATTCCGAATACCAAAATATAAACAATTTTAAAGATACCTAACAACTATAATCACGACTCCCAGGATTTTCACATAACCTAGAACACAACTATGCATAACAGTAATTCCAAAGCTAGGAATAAAAAATAGAGAATTGGTTATTTGAGAAAGTTAATGATGAAAAAACAATTCTATCAATGAAAAGGATGATAAAAGTTTTATATGAGACAACAAAAATCAATCCCCCCATTTGGTTTCCTAAGAATTCAAGTGAACAAAAAAAAAAAAAAAAAACACCATCCAAGATAGCCTATATAAGAACAAATACTGTGAATTAAAAACTTTTTAAACCAATTCTTCAATGTTTATCACATTTATAGAAACAAAATCGCAAAATTTAGAAAGTGTGACTCCTGGTCTTGGCCCAATATCTACTGAAAAGGACCGGGGGTTTACTTATCCCTTTAGAGCAAGCGAAGTGAGCATGAGTCGAAAGCTGTAACACTCAGGAGCAATTGTTCTTAAGTTTTACCAAAAATATTAATACAAATGAGAAAGGATCGTAGAGTTCCCAAATAAAGCTATCAGGAAGTTTTATCCACTTTTTTTGGCATAACTGTCATGATCAGCAATTTCCCTACTTATTTTATAATCCACCTTTGTACACACATCAAACAAATTTTTGTATCACTCTGCTTCCCATAATAGCAATAAGCCACAGCAGAGGTGTCTTCTGATCTAAGCTAAACAGTATTAAGAAATAATAATCAAATAGGAGTTTCAGGTTTTAGTGTTCTTAAATCGAACCTGTGCTATTATTGCTAGCTTTTACATAATAAGCAGTTAAGTTTTATCAGCAGAAACCAACATTTAATGGGATGGCATAATCCACTAGAGTAGAGTGTCATAAGTGGTCAAAGGTACCAAAATTTAACGGGACGGCAAATAGCCCATCAACCGCAGTATTGCATGAGGACAATAATGAGTGACCAGACAGTTTGAAATCTTGAGAACAGGGGTCCCTAAACTTTTTTTGGTTACAGCGCTTTTCACATATCAGAATTTTGCCGTGGGGATCATCATAATGGAGTGGCCACAATTTTCTCCAGACATGAACAATATGGAGCATATCCAGAATTTGATTCAAAAGGCTGTCCAATGTCTTTTATCTGACCAAAATCTTTTATCTGTCAAAAGCTGAATATATTCCTTGAAGCTGGAAAACCAAGAGCTCACATGAGTCTGAAACATTTGATTACTTCATGACAAGCCAAACAGTGAGAAGCTAACCCCCAGTCACCAGTCCGGCAGAACATTGATAAAAACTAGTCCATACATAAGTTTACATGACAAAATTCTTTGTTACAAGGTCAAAAAATATAAAAATTTAATTTATTGCACCATTAAGGAATATTTAACTTCAATTTTTTCCAAAAAAAAAAAAAAAATTTAGATAAGGCCTGCAGCAAGTAGGCATAGAATTCAAACATTTCAAAAATGAATGCTTTATAAGACTATACCATACCAAATTTATCAAAAAAAAATTAAACTATTGTTCAATAATTTTTGAAAATTTTGTTTACCTTTGTTTTACAACAGGAGTTTCAGCAGGCTGTGGAGCTGGCCTCTTAGATAGTTGAATTCCAGGAGGCAAGTTAGGTACTGAAGGAGAAGGATTAACAGGACTCAACACAACACCTGATCCGATAGTTTGTGGTACAGACCCTATGTAGACATATAATTTAGTTTCAAATCCATTTTTAAATAAATTTGTAATTAATAAAATAATAAAACAGGAAATATAATAAATTTTTTCTAGGTTTTATAGGCACCATGAGTTTTATCTAGCTATCTAAAAGCTATGCTTTTCCAAATTATTAATCAATTGGATACTTTTTAATAACCATGAAAGCATTTGAAACACAAGAGTTTTATTAATTAATAAATAACAGAGTTTTGAGAAGGTGAAGGATTAATTGTGTTTAATTACTTAAATTATTTTTGAATGAAATACAATTATTTCTAAAATCTTGCAACCTAAATGAAATAAAGCAAAAATGTTAAAAAAAAAAAAAAAAAAAAAAAAAAAAAAAAAAAAAAGAAATGGTAGACCTTTCAGCTGGGATAAAAAGTGTCAAGAAGCCTTTGACAACTTAAGGAACAGTTGACCTTGGCCCCAATATTGGTCAACCCAGTTCCAGGGGACAAATTCATCCTCAACATGGACGCCAGTGAAGAAGGCATTGGCGGGGTTTTATCGCAATTCCAGGAGGGCCAGGAACAGGTTATCGGTTATTTCAGCAAAACACTATCAAAACCTGAGCGTAATTATTGCGTAACCAGGCGGAAACTCCTGACTGTTGTTAAGTCCATAGACCATTTCTACAAATACTTGTATGGTACGAGGTTTTTGTTGTGGACTGACCATGCAAGCTTGAAGTGGCTGCTAAATTACAGGAGCTCTGAAGTCCAAGTTGCCAGATGGCTACAAAAGCTCCAGGAATACGAGAATAGTGGAAAAATTGTAATTAACATAATAATAAATTTTAAAAATAATAATTTAATATTACTATTTATTCAATTAACTTGAAAATTATAAGACTATATTAAAACTGGACTTCTAAACTATCATACAGAGGATAGGAGTAGATTTTTGTGGTTGCTTATTGTATATTGCTAGATAGCACGATAGTATAAAGCAGTGGTTCCCAAACTGGGGGGGGGGGGTACCACCAGGGGACATAAAGACCTCAGGGGGACACGTTATCAGTAAGAAACAAGAAAAATTCTCACAGTTAAAACTTTAGTACACAATTTATTAAAATTTATTTATTTTGTAGATTATTTTAGTTAACATTTATGTTTAGAAAATTAAAAAAATGTTGTTAATTCGATACTTGTGTTTTTTTATCATATGCCGTGGTACATCATAAATACATTAACATCATAAAAGATTAAATTAAATCTTCTGAACGAATCGTGATCTGAAATTATTTAATTTTACAAATAGTAATGATTGATAAAGATTAAGATTTATAAATTCATACCATTCCGAAAAGATCTTCTGATTTCCGCACAATGATCATAGATTTATTTTGTAGATTATTTTAGTTAATAATTATGTTTAGAAAATTAAAACAATGTTGTTAATTCGATACTTGTGTTTTTTTATCATATGCCCATGCAATCAATTTTTAAGGGTAAAGAAAGGCTTTCATTTCAACAGGGGGGGTGGGGCAAGGCATAGGAGGTTTTCATTTCAACAAGAGGGACATGGGACAAAAAAATTGGGAAACCCTGGTATAGGTACGTTGTTTAAGGAACATATTATCAGTAGCTGAGTATTTTCATCATACATTACATTTGTAGTTATGGTGACTTTATCATAACATACCATAACGTTGTACTGGTGGAGTTGTTGAAGACCTATAGGATGACTGAGCATTAAAGGTGGCAGGAATCCTTTGAACCTGTAATTATAATTAATTACATATATAAGAAAATTAATCCTTTGTTATATAATATATTAAAAACAAAAATTAACAGTGTTTGCTTCGGGACTGACCATGTCCGATCTTTACACCACCCCTTGCCTCACACCAAATTAGAGAATTAGAGCTGCTATTCTTTTAGCCTCACATCATACACCACCAACGGGCTTTACATTGCCGTAATTTATTAAAATATTTTTATATTTGTGTATTTTTAGAATATATTATCATGATTTAATTTATTTAATTGTGTATGTAACTACACATTTAGCTCATATTTCATATTGTACAACTTTTACTAAGTAATATAATAGTAAATGATTTTTATGATATTTTGCGTTGTTTTTTTTTTCTACATTTATAAATCTGTACCTGTCAACAAAATAACAATCAACATATTTTTTCTGAAACATTGAAAAAACGTTATATTTATTATTTCAGAAGCTTAAAACAAAAATTTGAAGCTCTTAAGGAGAACCTATATAAGGAAATCTCCTCCGAACTAGTATCAACCAGGACATATTAACACGTACACGCTGGGACTGAAATTCATGCTCCTCGCCCATTGGCAGCTGAACTTAAGGATTTTCGTTCGGACAGGAGTTATTCAAGAGCATTAGGCAGTATTGACAATGCAACAATAATAAAATAAACTATACAATCCTACCTCGTTATACACCGTTATGGAAAGTTTTGTGATTGACTGAAGTGTCCGATGCGGCAGTCTAGTGCGGGCCACCGGTGGCCACGGCCTGAACATGTTAAACAACCTTATTATCATCAAAACCAATAATAATCTCCTGGATATCACTCAGCTATTCAACCCAAGCTCAAAATGATATGTTTTAATAAATTATGGCCTTGAAAATAATTGTTTTGTTTCTTAATCTTTTACGTATTAGTTAAACAATTGTCCAAAGGTATTGAGGGCTATTTCCCTGTCTGGTTTAAAAATTCTTAAATCTAATTTAAGGAGTGTCAAAGTTATAAGGATTTATGGCAACAACATGGAAAAATAAGGACATACCAAATAGCAATAGTGAGACGTTGTCTAGAAAAGAAATTGATTGGTCAAAGAAATGAAGTTCCTACAAACAGAAAGTGATTAAGGATAGACACAGCTCTTTTAACTTGAAGTAGATATGAGAAAAAGTGCCAAACCAAAATAAAAAAAAATTCAGCGATGGATTAGGAATGATTTTTACCCAAGAAATCAATGACGTAGTTGAATATTAGGAGACATAGGTTCTAGAATCATATAAGCTGACCTGGAGTAAGCAGTGGAAAAAGTAACATAAAGTAAGCATTGGTCAGAATTTATATTCCTGTAAATGGATCATGAGTTTTAGATAGTGACCAGTTTTATACAGCCTTTCAGAAAGCAGTAAACTCTGCTAGAAGTAAAAATACAAGTATTATACGTAATATAGTAATTAAATCTATAGTAAAGGCAACGCAAATTCTTTTGATTTTGTTCATTTTGCTTCTTAATACCAGCATGATGCAACTGAAGCCAGATGATACACAAAATATTGCACTTTTATTACTAATTACTTTCTTTTAAGTTGAAAAATCTCACGAACTACACCAAAAGCGCAAGAAATGAAAAAATGTAAAATAAATTTATAAATCTAAAACGATAAATTAGAAAAATCATCAAAGATAACCTATTTTAACTAGCCCCCTTCCCAATAATGAAAAAAAATCTCATGAATTAAAAAAAGTTAATCAGTATGAAATAAATCGTCTTACTTGCTGAGCCAACTGTTGTACAGGAGGCTGGTGATGAACCGCCTGGTGTTCACTGAGTTCTGCCGCTGTTTGGAAAGCGAGCCCTGAGCACTCTTGAAGACTGCAACTGTAATGCCCAGCCGTTGCTCGATGTTGTTCTAAAGCGGAGGGTGATGAAAACTTTTCATTACAAACAGAACACTGTTCGTTTGACCCATTAACCTGCATAATGAACGTATATACAATAATTTTTGGTTGGAACAAAATCCCGAATTCCTCACTGATAAAAGCAAAAAATATTTAATTAACTGAATGTTAACATCATAAAAGATTGAATTAAATCTTCTGAACGAATCGTGATCTGAAATTATTTAATTTAAAAAATAGTAATGATTGATAAATATTAAGATTTATAAATTAATACCATTCCGAAAAGATCTTCTGATTTCCGCACACTGATCACAGGTCGCTGATGACTATCTTCGGGGGTTGGGGTAGCTTCCTTTTCCCAGTTCTCACCATCAGTTTCTGGAGTCTTTGGCGTCTCAACACCATCTTCTCGTTTGATTGAAATTTTTTCCATTTCAAGTGCCCCATTTCCTACATAAAGTTAAAAATAAATAAAGAAAAACTATTTAGTAGTCATTCAAAAACTTGAGAATTAAGAACTAAGGGTCTTCTTTACAAAACGACCTCATGTTACTTTTTAACTGTTACCTTTATACTCACTTGTAACCGGAAAGGTAAACACATGATTTTATAAGCAAGGTTATAAACTGCATGATAAAAGTATTCTTGATTTCATTTGTATCTCGAAATTATCTCAAGAAAAGTGTATTGAAATACTAAGAAGTTATGGCATTCTCCATAAGAAGAGGAAGTGTTCCCTGGAATATGACATGAAGTTGGAGATTACAGGAGATCACACACCAAGATGGAGATGCTACAGAAAAGATTGCAGGTCAAGTTTTAGTATTTTTAAGGAGACTTGGTTTAATTTTAGCAAGCTACCTTTAAACAAAGCTTTGATGTTTATATATTCATGGACAAGAAATTATACTACCGAAAAGTTTTGCAAAAATGAACTAGGGATGTCTAGTAAAACCACAACAGACTGGAAGAACTACATGAGGGAAATATGTGCTGCCAATATACTTGCCCACCCGATGGTAATAATATTATTACCTATGACATTTATTTACTAAAATATACATGGTTTTATAAATTAACATCTGTTCTTATAAATGTAATTGTAACAGTTAAAAAGTAACATGAGGTCGTTTTGTAAAGAAGACCCAGAACTAATTTCATGAGAATTATACCAGGCAATGAATGCATAAGAAATGATAATCTTCATGGGGCTTATCGTAATCAAATTCAACTCTAAAATTGTTGTTATTAGGAGAGTAAATTTGAATGAATTGAGTTTCGAATACAGTAGGGTTCCGTTTAACCGAGTCAATGGGGACCAAGGTTACCTCAGTTAATCGGAACCATACCAATACAAACTGAAAATGTAGGTTATTTTTAAATAAAAACTACATATATGCTTAAAAACCTAATAAATATTTAATAATAACAATTTAATTATTTAATGCATAATAACAATAATAATAACAGAAATTGTGAAACTATATTTTTTTAAAATAAATCTTTTACTGTAGTTTGTTTGAATGAACTCATATACATAAATATGAGTTCATTCCCCTCCTCAGACTTGGCACCTCGGTTAATCGGGACCTCGGTTAATCAGAACCCTACTGTATTTAATCATAGTATTTAAAATAAAAAAAAAAATCCAAGAAAATTATATTGCAGAAGATTTAAGAACTCCCATAGATATCGAGAGCTCATTCAATTGCTGCTAATGGGTGTAAAAAATACCATAATTTGAGCCGTTACTATATAATTCATACTTTATAACATAAACTAATGAAAGAGACACGAAAGAAGGTGTCAAGCATTGCTTAAAAAAAGAAAAAAATATTAAATATTAAAAAAAAAAAATATGAAATATCCTGAAATGAAGAAAATTTCTATAAGGAGGGAGCTGACATGAGATGGTAAATGGGAAACAAAACAAAAATTTTTACATTCACATTCACTTATATGGAGCAATATTTTTTAGCCTTTCCAGCCAATTTTGTTTTATCTCATCAGATAAACAGATTTAGGTTTAGTTAAATACTACTAGATCTATAATTTATTATTTACAATAAATGGTTTAAAATATAGACAGTAAACAAAGTAAGTACCTTGCTTTTTTAAATCAGTCGAAGAACTAGGACTACATACTCCTGAGTCACTACGGCTGTCTTCTTCTCTACTCACATCAGTAGACTCGCTATCGATCTGTTTCACTGATTTAGCTACCTATAAATAAAATTTTTTATCATAGAGTAAA
Organism: Aelia acuminata; assembly: GCA_911387785.2. Taxonomy (NCBI): domain Eukaryota; kingdom Metazoa; phylum Arthropoda; class Insecta; order Hemiptera; family Pentatomidae; genus Aelia; species Aelia acuminata. The sequence continues at coordinate 149,486,431 of OU426980.1, forward strand.
GTTAAATGTAAATCACTTATTGTGATTTACATAGAATGAATTAAAGCAATGAGATTTAAAACAAAGTGATTCAAACCAAAATTTTCATAAAATCTTTTTAAAATTTTAAAATATTTTAAATATATTTTTAAACGACTGCATAATAGAAAATGCTGAGTTGACCTAACTAAATGCAGGTAACACTGATTTCAATAAAAATTTCTTTGGTAATGCTAGGACAAAAAGTATTTACCATATATAAAATAACTTTCTAGGGTAAAAAATGAAAATAATATTGTTGATAATATATTTTAAGGGATAACGAGGGGGATATGAGTAATAGAAAATTCCCAACCGAAGTCTGTCGACAGTTTTTAGTTCTATTCCACTTTTGTTTCAAAAATGTAGTTATAAGATTTTTTCTATTTAGTGAAACCAAAATATTTTTTATTTTATGTTTATTTATTTATTTATTTTTTTTGTGAACTCTTGTAAACTAACTTATCCTCAAAATATAAAATAAAGCCTACTTTTTTTTTTACAAATATTAAATTTTTTTTCCTATATATGCAAAATTTACCACTCATGCTCATGTAATGCTAATAATTTTTTCAGTCATAAGTCAGATGCGACATAAAATTTATTTCTTATCGTGTTTGCATAAATTAAATATTATGTACTCAAGCATCAAATATAATCTAATCAATTTAAGCTAGAAGAAAAGAAACCAAAAGTATGCTTTCTTTATCTAAGACATCTATGAACTCAAGTCAAAACAAAAATGTGTAATACTCAGTTGTATTTTTAAAATATTTTCAGATAAGGGAAATGTATTTTTAATATAATTTATAATTGAAGGAATAATTAATGAAATAATAAAAAATTTAATAATTTAAGGCTAGCAGCCCACTGGAAGCGACGAATCTGGAAAGCTAAAAGCTAAAATAAGCTACAAATAGTGACATTAGGCAAACACATTACCTTTAAGATAAAACACTCCATATTATTTTAGTGCTACAATGTGCGGCATTTAGAGCCATTTGGCTACCATGACACATGTTGTCACACTAAATCACTAAACATTCAACTGGTTTGTTTCTTAATAGCGCAGGATGAGAGATTGTGAAAAACTAATGAATTTGGATTTAATAAAGTGCGATCAAAAAATGTTTGTTTGAAATCCTTTTCAAATCAATTAGTTCATTACTTGATAATAATTAATTGATAATTTTTACATGATGATAATTTGCCACCTATATAAATTTGAAATGTAAAAATTATTTTCTATTATTATTTTTATATGTAAATATTATTTTTATAAAAATATTTGTAAAGTTAACAAGATATTAAGTACAAATTATTTATAAAATCATTAATGCATATTAATTAATTAGTTTAATTTTTAAAGTAAAAATTGAACAATAAAGCCAAATGTCCCTCTTTGTAACTCATTGTAGCACTAAAATTAGGCGGCGTATTTTACCTGCAAGTTAATGATTTGTAGGCCATCGTTGCAAGATGTAGCTTATTGAAGTTTGGCCAATTTGTAGTGAGATGTTACTTCCAGTGGACAAGAGGCCTAAAAAAACATTTTCCTCAAATTCCAAATACCAACTTTTTAAAAATTATTAAATTGAGAAAAAAAATTTCTAGGACAGACCTTAAGTCCATGCACGATTTCACAAATAACATCTTAAGTGAAAGTTAGTGTCTTACTTGCATAAAATAATTTATTCAATATATTTATATATAAACCGGAGAAAGTAAAAATCATCTTTAAATAGGAAGTGACAAGCTTAATTTACAAGTAAGTGGCAAAAATTAGTTTACCGTCTCAACTGATGTGGTTTCTTGGCTATCATCATTGAACTGAGATGATGATTGAGCATCCTCCATTGCTTCTTTTTCATTAAACTGAAAACAAAGATAATTAAATAGTATAATGTGTATTTACCATTAAAAGATATTATATTGATTGCACTGAACTATAAAAACTTATACAAAATGCTTTTTACAGTTTAATTTTTTTTTTTTTTTCATCGCCATTTTAGTGATTATTATTATATATCATATTGAATAAGTTAAAAAAAGTTATAACTCAAATTTTCTATCTATCGACTGACGTTATAGGACTTTGGCCTCCGAAAGAATCCTCATCCAACTTCCTCTGTCTGCCGCCTCTGCTCTCCATCTCCTCACTCCCATTTGCCGCAAGTCTGCATCCATGTCCTCCAGCCATCTCAGACGGGGTCTTCCTCTTAACCGCTTTCCTCCTGGTCTTTATAATAATAGCTTTCTTGGTATCCGGTTTTCCAGCATCATGGCCAAGCCATCTTATTCTTGCCGTCTTGATGAGCACAACTATATCGGGTTCACCAAAAAGGTCCATTAACTCCTTATTTTTCCTTGGTCGCCACTGCCCTGACTCACATACCGGACCAAATATTATTCGGAGAGCCTTTCTTTCCCAAATCCTTATGATCCAATTCATAGGTATTAACTTTACAAAAGTAAGACTACAAGTCTTCTGGAAGCATTTTTATCAATAAAGATTTAAACAAGTGCTCACACGTTTTTGTGCACACTGATTGGATTAAGAAGCCCTTAGAACCAGCGTATGAAGGACCTTTCTGTGTAATCACCCGCCTAGAAAAATATTTTCAATTACAAATCCATGGAAGGACATTGCGATTTCAATTGACTGCCTAAAACCAGCACATTTTCTTGCCAATGAGATATAAACAAACAAGGCACTTCGACTGTTCCTGTAGCCTAGTCTCAGGATGATTCTCCAGCATTGAGGACGCAGTCTACAGACCAGCAAGAACAGAATCGACCGGAAACTGTACCGGCCTCTACTAGGTGAGGTAGGACTGTGCGGTTTCCTGCAAAATATTAAGAAGAGATACTTGTTCGAATGTTGGTTTTTTATGTGATGATTTAGCATATATTTTATTGTTTTTTGTATACCCTATTATTTTTGTTGCTATTTGTATTTTCCAATTTTCTTATGTTATTGTTTGTATTATTCGTTATTTCCTGTTATTGCTCATTCTTCGTGGTAGCTTTTCTGATATTCTTTATCGAGTCACTACTCGTTGCTTTAGTCAATTTCTTTGTTTGTTAAATTTTATTTCTTGAATTTCATATTTGTTTTTGTATATATTTTAACAAAAAAAAATTTTTTTGTATAGAGATTATATCTTCTCTCTTCTTCTTCTTTACTGGCGCGACAGACGCATAAAGCGGTCCTTGGCCTGCTCATCATCTTGCCCCATATGGTCCTGTCTGAAGCATGCGCTGTGCTCATCCCTGCATATCGTAGGTCTATAAGGACGTTATCCTTCCAGCGTGATCTGGGTCTTCCTCTGGGTCTAGATCCGCCTGGTGTATTCTTGTATGCCTTTAAAGGGCCCCTGCATTCCTCCAGAGAGAGATTATATATTTCCTATTAATGATATTTGTGATCTTGTTCTTATAACATTTTAATGTTAACGTTTTCACTGGATAGGGGGAAATGTAGGGACTTGAGATATCGATTAATTACTGATAGATTATAATTAATGTTATCACAGATATGTAACCCATATGGTATGAATAAAAAATTATCACTTGTGATCTTACTTTTGTAAAGTTAATACCTACAAATTAATGATAACTCAAATATTACATAAAGTAATTTCTTCAAGTAGCCTATTGGTAATTTCGATTTTTAAACATATTTTTAAACCAAACTGGGTTGCACTGGTAACATTGTTACTTAGTTTTTTGGAGAAACATTGTAATATAATTGGAGAAAGTGGTTAAAATTAAATCATACCTAACACATTCCATTAATGTTTACCAGTAATTATTCATGGAAAGTCGATAACCTTGGACTGAGATGCTCTGTTGGATGAGTGAGAACTTACCAGAACCCAATATATATATGTCATAATATTAATGTGATACATGTGATAATGTGCATAAGATTCAAAATTGATCAACAATGGAATAAAATTGTGCAAAGGCCAATGGTCAGTGCTATTTGAACTGCGTGAATTGGTGCAACAGCTTGGACGAGCCCCAAGAGCATAGAAGGGATGGATGATTTAGGAAAATTTGATTAATCAAAATGAAATGAATAGGGCATATGCTTGAACCCAAGAATATGTTTGAAAGTAGAGGAAGGAAAGTGGAAAGATTAAAGCTAAGATAGATGCAGATAATTAATAGATCAAGCAGATAATCAAAATGCCACAGATCCCCCAGGTACCCATACCAGAACTCTTGGAATAAGAAACTGGTTGATGGACACCTGGGACAAAGAAGAATGCTACTCTTCAAGCAGCCAAGATCCAGTAATGGATTGTAGTGCACACAATAATAAACCCCACAAAAAATAAGAGTGTATGATGGCGGGTCAAGGGGAAGGGCTGTGGAGGCTGCAGCCCCACCATTGGGAATATTTTATCATTTTAAGAAAGAATTTAACTTTAATAATAATAAGGAAATAAGCTAAAGAACAAATAATATGTAGAACAAGTAGTAAGTTAGTTTTGGGAAACAAACATAAAGATAAAAAAGCTGATAGGCAAATCCAGGGAAAGGGGTATGGGGGCTGCATCCCCCCTTTAAAACCAGCTCGATTCACCTTATCTTCAAGAAGATAAATTAAATTATACAAGTTATAAAAAAATATATATATAACAAGGATTTAACTAAATTAATTTGTCTAATGTAATAATAGGAAAATCATTTTTTCATACCACCATCTTCAAGAATTCTGTTAGATCTGACAATCACAAATAATTTATTCAGAACCAACTATATCTCGGTAAATAACAGAAAGTGCATTTATTCCTTTAAAAAGAAATACACTGATCGTTCGATCAACAATGTTAAATGATTTCAAAGATCTTAAATGATGCCTGATTTGATTTAAAAAAAAGTTAAAATTCTAATTGTTTTAATCATGAGGTGAGTGTTACCATAATTAGATTATTTATTTAAACAATATATTTTAGTTTATTGACATGTTAAACAATGATTGTTACAATTTTACTCAGTGGTTTTAGGTTTATTTCTGGATATTCTTGTGTTGTACTAATTGACGAAAAACTATTACTGTTTATAGTGTTTACGTTTTTTTGGGTGCAAATCTGATCTCCAAGTTGTTATAATACAATCAATTTATTATCAGGACTTAAAGATAAATTTTGTGGATCAAACAATCAGTGTATTTCTTTCTAATTATCTTTATTCATTGTTTTATACAGTATTGGTCAAAAGTTTCTAATAATAAATAAGTTTCTCTATAAATAATTTAGTTTTTATTGAATCAGTCATGAGAAAGAAAAATAGTAACAGACTGAAAATTACTAGTGCTCAAAAGTTTAGGAACACTGGCTGTACAAGATCTGTTCCTTATTTATTAATATGGATTACCTTTTATCTTGCAAATGCTTTCGTTCAGTTTTAACAATGAGCCAAAATACTAGTTTAGATGTACAATTATTTAATTGTAAGATTTTCACAAAAAGAGAAATCTAGTTGTGAAATTGCTAAAATTTTTAAATACAGTAAAAGTACAGTTTAATATTTAATTAAAAAAATACAATGAAGAAGAAGGTTTGATAGATGGAAAAATATGTGGGACATTAAGTAAATTCTTTGATTTGATAGAATCATAAGGAGAAAATCTATTGGGGACATCCGTAAGACTACTGCTGGCGTTGCGGAGAGTTGATACAAGAAAATGCGTCAGATGTGAGCCTGAAGTATGGTGTCTGAGAGATTAAGATATTTCGGACTATTTGGATGAGTTGTAATGATCAAGTACAGCCTTAGAAAAATGATGGTTAGGAACATTTTTTTTCCTCTAATGAAATAATCAAATTATTAATGGGATCAGTAATGTTAACTAGCCATTTACTTATGTATAATAAAAAAAATTAAAAAAACTTGGTCATCAAAACGGGTATAACAAACTTAACTCGTTAAACTCCAAAAATATCTATGCGAAGAAGAATTTTTACTGGTTTCTCATAAGTAGGTCAATCAATGAAACCTTATACTTCATTATATTTTAAAAATGACATAATAAACGATACTTATAATAAAAATACAAGAGCTGCAAAAAACAGTTTTTTCTGTAATCGTTGAATAATGGTAACATTACTAAACTGAAATGAGTGAAGAAAGTGAAACATTTTGCAATAGAGTGAAGAAAGTGAATTGCCTTCTTAATTAGTAATAAGTATAAATTAAAAAATAATTTGAAGTTGGAAATTAAATGCTTTTAAATGTTTCTTAACATTGTAAGAATTTATTTTAACAAAATAAATTGAAATGTGAATGAATTATTGGTGGAAATAATCAATATATTTTAAAATTTAAATATAATAATAATTACCTTCCTTGTTTATAACCTGCACTTGTTTATAACACATAACCTTTCACAACCATGCTTATAACCTACCAACAACATACCATAACCTTCACAACATCCTAATTTTGTTCATATTCTGGTTAGATCTGATCATGTATAACACGATTACAGAAAAAATTTAATATTACACTCGTAAAAAAAGTAGAATTTACAACTCTCGTGAAATTACCACACTCGCTTCGCTCGTGTGGGTAAAGGTTTCACTCGAGTTGTAAAATGATCTACTTTCGTCACTTGTATAATAAATAACTATATTAGACCAAGTAAATAACCAAGCAGAGACTATAATTAAAATTTAGCAAATAATGTACTTACATCCGAGCTTTGTACTGTATCAAGGGTTTCCGTCATTTTATTGCAACTATTTCCATATAGTCCCTTGGAGAAAATAAAATTTATGCAGTCCATTATTATAGATTAGTTAATTAAACTAAATAAATAATAATTTTAACCAATATAAATAAATAAAACTCTAAAAACAAATATAAAACTAACAACTTACCTCTTTTATTTTTATTAGAGAATTTTTTGAGCTAACCTCAAATAGCATTCAAATATTAGACTTTCACTAATTGTTAGTGTACTCTTTTACTATTTATAACAGTCAAGTTTTAATGTTAAACTGCAGGCTAGTCAATAGATCATTATATGTTAAACCAGATAATAACAAGTAACTGATATGGATCACTCATGAGAGATCCAAAGGAACAATTTTACAGTAATCTGATGTCTTAATGCGAGGACCAGAAGAAACTAAAATAGAATACACAGATGCATGGGTCCCCACAGGAGGCCATAATACTGAACAATTACGGAAATCACCTGATACTATTGTGATCTATAATTATTTGCCACTTCATTTAATTCTCAAAAAATGTTCCAAAATATATCATCCAGCTTGAAGCAATCCATCTCGAAGGCTCTACATGACAATAAACATCTCACAGTTAACAAGAGACCGGGACCGAATTTTAGTAAACCAAAAAGTAAATAGATAGATGGATAGACAAAGATACTGCCTGCAGCAAACTGGAAAGTTAGTAGCCCAAGATAGGTAGAGATGGACAAACAAGGCTGTTTCAGGCAGCTTTATATCTACAAGGTCTCTCTGTTAAGACAACAGTAAAAAGAAAAAATTGATTTCTAGCACATTATTATCTTTAATCAAATAACAAAATTGGAGTACTCAAAAAGAAAGTTGTTGCTTTCAAGTTTTAATTTGGTGGCTAAATAACAAAGTAAATAATCTTAAGAGCTGAGATTAATGATGAAGTACTGATGCTAATATAATGAAAAAAAATTCTTACATCAAATCATTAACAAAGCTTTCAAAAACATTTCCTTACCTTGAAGCTCCAAAACTATATGGCAACTCTTCAGCTAAATTTCTTCCTCACACTCTAGAAAAAAATTGAAAGGTAATTACGAATTAAGTTTTATGTATAATTAAAAAATGAAAAAAAAAAATGGCACAATGAGCTGGTATGTTGTATGAATACATTAGCCGTTAAACACTATCTAAGAGTAATTTATTCTATTAAATTAAAAAGCTACCTTTCTTTGATCTATCACTGTAAATGACTCAGAGCGAAAGGTTGTTCCCGTAATTTTGTTAAATTTATTTCATTCAATTTAAAAGGGCAAAAGTAAGTTTTGATTCACTCGAAAGTGAAATCTAAGGTTGAAGCTTAAAATTCTAAAGGAGAAACAGTTTTTACAACAGATGGAAAGATTGTTTTTTCTAACTACTGTTCCAAGTATATACCATGTGAAATAAAATCACAAATCGACCAACATGTGAATACAGGTGACCTTTTTTTTTTTTTTTTTTTTTTTTAAATTTTCTTTGTTTTTTATTCAATTGGTTAACAGTTATTTTAGGATGATAAAACCTTGATTAATCAGATTAATGGAGGGAAGAGGCACAAATAATGAAAACCATTTAAGTATCATAGATTTAAACAAAAAGGTCAATCTACAAAAATGTATATTTTATTAACTCAAAAATTAGTTTTTCCCTGTAATTTTCTAGATTAAAATAAGATATTTAGTTAGGATAGAGTCAAAATCAAGGGTGAAATAAGAAAAAGAGGACAAAATGTTTTTTTTTTTACAATATGTTTGAATCAGTAAAATTAAAATAATTCATGTGTTTGAGAATTTTATTGAACCTATGTCCATATACAAAAATAATTTTAACCAAAAAATTATATAATTAGAATTTTTCTTCATTAAAATCATCAATATTCAATCTCTGGACCTCGGAAGCCTGTGATTGGCAATATGGGGAAAAAAAATGGTAGGTAACGCAGGGTTAAATTACCAGTCACTGGATTACATACATTCTCTATCCAACATTTAAATTGACTACAATTTTATTTTAAATGAAATGTTACCCCCTCTAAATTTTGAACTCGTTTATTTATTTCATTTTTCATGTTTCGATTCAAAATCCATGAAAAAAAAAAATTCATTTCAGAATATTAAATGTTTGAATGCATGTGTATTTGGATCTTTAAAAGAAACCGGAACCAAAATAAACAATGCATTAAAATTTAAGGACAACTAAAACTTACTGAGAATAATACAGTCAAATTCAAAATTTTATTTTGTAACTAAGAGGGAGAAACATTTCGATAATTTTGATTGCCGGCTATGACACCAATGAACAAAGATGAGTTCAACGAAGATCTGTGCTATGGAAAGGCAGCATCCCTTAAGGAATCTAACGAAAAGCCCTTTTAAAAACTTTTTGGAAAAATATATTGTACAAACAAACGTATACCAGACAAAAGCAATTTGCGAAAATAATATTTAGTTCTATGCTATAAAACAATTATTGACAAACAAAAAACAAAATCCAAAATTGCTGAAAATTATTTTTATATAATTGTCGACAAAACAATACATCACCGAGGTTTATACATAGCAAATTTATTAGTTGGTATTAGATAAAAATAAACCAACTAAGCCATATTTAATTTCTTGTAAACAACTATATAAAACAAACTTAGAGACTATAAGTCAGTTCATCAATGATAAACCTCAAAATTAAATGGTCTGAAATAGGAATAGAGAACCGTGTTTAGTTGCTGGTTACAGAGGCTTCATCATTATGGTAAAAGCCGCTATATCACTAAAAAGATTTTTTACCAAAATGATTCATTTGACATGGATGCAATCGCCTATCAGAAAAAGTTGAGTCCCTTTATCCATAGGTAAATGAATTAATCAGCAATGGAAAAAAAGATGTTTTTAAAAGCTCCTCGAAGATTTACGTAATATAAATTATTAATGAATAGTAAGCAACTACCTCTCTAATCTGTAATTACGAGATGGGGCATCTGGGTTGAAGCTGTTGTATTTTATGAAGTAAAATTTAAATGTTGTCTGTGAAATTGTTGAAATAGATGGAGATAAAGCCCATAATGTACAAAAAGTTTATGAAATAATGAATATAACATTGAGCAATGAACTTGCAGTTATAAATACAAATCTAAGTTTTTTGGCAATTAAAATAAAACAATTTAGGAAACAAATTTGTCCTTAGATGGCAGTTTTAAATTATTAGATCAAGCAAAAGAGAGAATAAATTGCATCCCACGTCATGTTGGAGAAACTTTTGAAAGAAGAAATGGAAAACGTTTTTATTCAGGGCTTAATATTCTGAAAAATATAAATAAACTTTTAAACAGGAAAAATTCAATTGTTGTCAGCGTTATTGACAACAACCCAATCATTTTAGGTGCTTAAAAATTTGCTCCAATCACATCAGTTGATATTGAAAGATTTTTTTCATAAGGTCAAAAAGAGGGGACACTTTATTTAATATATTTTGTCTCATTTTTACATTTTTTTTTTTTCGATTTTCTCAAAAGAGGCTCTAACGATATGATCAAACTCCTCATGTTTAATGAGAATCAAGTATTCTTTAATATCAGTTAAGTTTTGTCATCATTAATATGTTCTGAGGGGGGTTAAATGGTGAAGGGAACTTTTTTGTTTTCTTATAAAGTAACTTAATTTTTGTTTATATGGAAAAATTAACTCCATTGTCTCTTGTAATGCCTAAAAATAAGAAATGGCTAAATACGAAATATGAAAAAAATCGAGTAAACATACAAAGGAGTAAAAAAAGAAAAATATTCCGACAAACACATAAAACATGTTAAGCACACACATGCGCCGTACGCCTTTAACAGTCCGGGAACTGAGGGCCAAAAAAGTGTCTGATTTGAAGAAAGTTTTTGATCTTATAGACTGAAAGTACTCATTTCATAGACAACAAATGTGAAGATCTGCCACCTCAGATCGGTTGCCATCAAATTTTATAGGCGAACAAAATCGAAATGTTTGAACTTTATTCAATTATTCGCTCATAACTCGTAAACCATTATCACAGAGAACATTGTGTTCACTTTAAAATAAAAGTGCATAAAATTTCGTGTCGACTGAGTTCCTCAAAGTTAAATCGGTTCAGTCTTTTCACCAAAACCGATTATCAATTATCTGCAATATTTGCCATTTCAGCGGTAAAATGAATTACCCTTATTTTTCAAAGCCTGCAATTTGAAGAGAGCTAACTCCAAATAATAAATGTTACCTATAATAGTCATATAATATCAACTTCTGTGTAAAACGAGCTCCTTAATTTTAAAATTAGACTACTCCTGTGGAGACAAAGTAATTAAAACGTGAACGTATTTAGAGCTTAGTGGCCTGAAATCCGTGAAATGTTTGAATATTTTTTTTCATTTTTTTGCCTATAAATCGACAAATACAGATCACAAAGAATTGTATTTAAATCAACATATATTGAATTGATTCAATTTAAGCGTGAAAAAAACATTTCAAGCACTTGCTGGAAGGACGAGACTTCACAATAGTGACTGATCATAAACCGTTGACGTTCACTTTCAAGCAAAAAAATGATAAAGCATCTCCAAGGCAACAGCGGCATCTTCAGTACATATCTCAGTTTAGTACCAGAATCCAACACATTCATGGATATGACAATACCGTTGCCGATATGCTTTCACGAATAGAAGAACTACATTTGATGGACTATGATTTAATCGCAACTGCCCAAGCAGAAGATGAAGAACTGAAAAATTTGTCGCAGGATGAAAATTCTCGTCTTGACTTCAAGAAGCGACAATTATCATCTGGTAAAATTCTTTGGTGTGACATATGGACTGCTAACATTTGTCCATTTCTTCCAGAAAATTATAGAATGACTGCTTTTCATCAAATCCATGACCTTGCTCATGCAGGTATTAAATCAACAGTCAAACAGGTAACAGCTCGATTTATTTGGCTTAATATTAAGAATGATGTTAGGAAATGGACCCGTGCTTGTATCGCCTGTCACAGAAACAAAATCAATAAACACACCAAGTCTGAAATCAGCATATATACAGAGCCGGATGAAAGATTTGATATTTTACATATTGATATAGTTGGACCATTACCTCCTTCGGAAGGATACTCCTACTGTATCACTATTATTGATCGATTTACTTCTTGGATGGAAGTGATACGTCGGTAATATAACTGCTGAGACAGTTGCCAGGACGGTATTCGAAAACTGGATCGCAAGATTTGGCGTTCCGACACAAATTATTACGGATCGAGGAAGACAAGTCGAATCTGACTTATTCCGCGGTCTTGCTGCAATTTGCGGTATCAAAGTTCAACATACCAGGGCATCTCATCCATAAGAATGGAAAAGTAGAGCAATTACATATGACTCTAAAATCGGCAATCAACTCAATGAATTGGACCTTAACGCTCGCTGCCAACGATACTTCTAGGACTCAGCTCCGCAATCCGCAAAGATACCAACTACTCCATCACTCAAATGACCTATGGTAAATCCATTGATTACCGGAGAATTTTACCAAGAATCAAGAATACAAGTGGATACAAACTCGTTTGTAGCGAATCTTATACGTCAAATGGATCTTCTCCGACTCCTCAATACTCACTAACATTCATCGCACAAAATTTAAGTCCACGAAGACCTTGCAACATCATCACATGTGTTTGTGTGGATTGAATAAAGAAACCTTTTGAACCTCCTTATGATGGACCCTTTGAAGTGACACAGCGCAACCCAAAATTTTTCACTCTTAGAATTAAGGGCAAAGAAGTTGTCATATCAATTGACAGGTTGAAGCCTGCCTATTTGCTTTCGGACACATCTCAGACTACAAGCGACATTCCGATTCCAGTGGACACACCAGCGCCTAAGGATTAGAGATGCGACATCGAAAGCAAAACATCGATGTTTTGAACATCGATGTTTTTGCAATCAAAACATCGATGTCGATTAAACATCGACCACAAAACATCGATGTTCAAGAACATCGATGTTTTTTGACATCGATGTTTTTTGACATCGATGTTTTTTAATTTATACACTCTTTAAACATTAACATATTAATGCCCAAACGTAATTAAATCAATGTTAAAGTGTAAAGCATTTTATAATTCATATTTAATGTATAAAAAGTTCGATTTTTTCGACATGTTTTGACAATTACATCATATATGTTGTTTTAAACATCGATAGTTTTACCATAACAAATCGGTTTTGAACAGAAATAAATATTTTAAAATATCGATGTTTTGGAGAAAAACAAAGCTGTTAATAACATCAATGTTATAGACTAAAAATAATTTTTTTTAACATCGATGCTTTTATCAAAAACAAGTATACTTTAACATATATGTTTTGATAATAACATGGATGTTTTGGATAAATATTTATTAACATCGATGTTATAGACAAAAACAAATTTTTTTTAACATCGATGTTTTTAACAAAAACAAGTATCATTTAACATCGATGTTTTGGATAAATGTGTATTAACATCGATGTTATAGACAAAAACAAATTTTTTTTAACATCGATGTTTTTAACAAAAACAAGTATCATTTAACATCGATGTTTTGGATAAATGTGTATTAACATCGATGTTTTGGACAAAAACAAAGCTGTTAATAACATCAATGTTATGGACTAAAACAAATTTTTTTTAACATCGATGTTTTTATCAAAAGAAGTATACTTTAACATCTATGTTTTGACAATAACATCGATGTTTTGGATAAATATTTATTAACATCGATGTTATAGAAAAAAACAAAATTTTTTTAACATCGATGTTTTTAACAAAAACAAGTATCATTTAACATCGATGTTTTGAAAATAACATCGATGTTATTAACAAAAACAAAGCTGTTAATAACATCGATGTTTTTAACAAAAACAAGTATCATTTAACATCGATGTTTTGACAATAACATCGATGTTTTTAACAAAAACAAAGCTGTTAATAACATCGATGTTTTTAAGAAAAACAAGTATACTTTGATATACAATAACATCGATGTTGTGGATAAATATGTATTAAACTCTATGTTATGGACATAAACAAATTTGTTTTAACATCGATGTTTTAACAATAACATCGATGCTTTAGATAAAAACAACAATATATATATATATATATATATATATATATATATTCTTAACATCGATGTTGTAGTTAAAACAAAGATGCTCTAACATTAACAAACTTGTTTTCGACATCGATGCATTTACCATAGCAAATTGGTTTTGAACAAAAATAAATATTTTAAAACATCGATGTTTTGGAGAAAAACAAACTTTTTTTAACATCGATGTTTTTAACAAAAACAAATATCATTTAACATCGATGTTTTGACAATAACATCGATGTTTTTAGCAAAAACAAAGTTGTTAATAACATCGATGTTTGTAAGAAAAACAAGTATACTTTAATATACAATAACATCGATGTTGTGGATAAATATATATTAAACTCTATGTTATGGACAAATGTGTATTAACATCGATATTTTTAACAAAAACAAAGCTGTTGATAACATCGATGTTAATAACAAAAACAAAGCTGTTAATAACATCGATGTTATGGACTAAAACAAATTTTTTTTATCATCGATGTTTTAATTAAAAACAAGTATACTTTAACATCTGTTTTGACAATAAAATCGATGTTTTGGATAAATATTTATTAACATCGATGTTATGGACGAAAACAAATTTTTTTTGAACATCGATGTTTTTAACAAAATCAAGTATCATTTAACATCGATGTTTTAACAATAACATCGATATTTTTAACAAAAACAAAGCTGTTAATAACATCGATGTTATGGACTAAAACAAATTTTTTTTAACATCGATGTTTTAATTAAAAACAAGTATACTTTAACATCTGTTTTGACAATAACATCGATGTTTTTAACAAAAACAAAGCTGTTAATAACATCGATGTTTTTAAGAAAAACAAGTATACTTTAATATACAATAACATCGATGTTGTGGATAAATATATATTAAACTCTATGTTATGTACAAAAACAAATTTGTTTTAACATCGATGTTTTAACAATAACATATATGTTTTTAAGAGAAATAAAGCTGTTAATAACATCCATGTTTTTAACAAAAACAAATCTGTCAATAACATCGATGTTACGGACAAAAACAAATTTGTTTTAACATCGATGTTTTTAACAAAAACAAGTATACTTTAACATCTATGTTTTGACAATAACATCGATGTTTTGGATAAATATTTATTAACATCGATGTTATGGTCAAAAACAAATTTTTTTTAACGTCGATATTTTAATTAAAAACAAGTATACTTTAACATCTGTTTTGACAATAACATCGATGTTGTGGATAAATATATATTAAACTCTATGTTATGTACAAAAACAAATTTGTTTTAACATCGATGTTTTAACAATAACATATATGTTTTTAAGAGAAATAAAGCTGTTAATAACATCCATGTTTTTAACAAAAACAAATCTGTCAATAACATCGATGTTACGGACAAAAACAAATTTGTTTTAACATCGATGTTTTTAACAAAAACAAGTATACTTTAACATCTATGTTTTGACAATAACATCGATGTTTTTGATAAATATTTATTAACATCGATGTTATGGTCAAAAACAAATTTTTTTTAACATCGATGTTTTTAACAAAAACAAGTATCATATAAAATCGATGTTTTAACAATAACGTCGATATTTTTAACAAAACCAAAGCTGTTAATAACATCGATGTTATGGACTAAAACAAATTTTTTTTAACATCGATGTTTTAATTAAAAACAAGTATACTTTAACATCTGTTTTGACAATAACATCGATGTTGTGGATAAATATATATTAAACTCTATGTTATGTACAAAAACAAATTTGTTTTAACATCGATGTTTTAACAATAACATATATGTTTTTAAGAGAAATAAAGCTGTTAATAACATCCATGTTTTTAAGAAAAACAAGTATACTTTAATATACAATAACATCGAGGTTAGGTTAGGTTAGTGGTTTATCTGGGCGATCAACTTCACATACAATAACATCGATGTTGTGGATAAATATATATTAAACTCTATGTTATGTACAACATGTACATAACATAGAGTGTACTATGTTTTAACAATAACATCGATGTTTTAGATAAAAACAACAATATATATATATATATATATATATATATATATATATATATAAATATATTCTTAACATCGATGTTGTAGTTAAATCAAAGATGCTCTAACATTAACAAACTTGTTTTCGACATCGATGCATTTACCATAGCAAATTGGTTTTGTACAAAAATAAATATTTTAAAACATCGATGTTTTGGAGAAAAACAAGTATCATTTTACATCGATGTTTTGACAATAACATCGATGTTTTTAACAAAAACAAAACTGTTAATAACATCGATGTTTTTAAGAAAAACAAGTATACTGTAATATACAATAACATCGAGGTTAGGTTAGGTTAGTGGTTTATCTGGGCGATCAACTTCACATACAATAACATCGATGTTGTTATTAAAAACAAACTTTTTTTAACATCGATGTTTTGATAATAACATCGATGTTTTTAAGAAAAACAAGTATACTTTAATATACAATAACATCGATGTTATTGTCAAAACATCGATGTCGAAAACAAGTTTGTTAATGTTAAAGCATCTTTGTTTTAACTAAAACATCGATGTTAAGAATATATATATATTGTTGTTTTTTGTCTAAAGCATCGATGTTATTGTCAAAACATCGATGTTATTATTTTTATACCTTAAAAAAAAAAAAAAAAAAAAAAAAAAAAAAAAAAAAAAAAAAAAAAAAAAAATGGTCAGCTATTAAAAACATCGATGTTAACATCGGTCCAAAAACATCGATGGTCGGAAAACATTGGCTGCGTAACATCGATGTTAAAACCATCGATGTTTTGCGCAAAACATCGATGTTTCAAAAACATCGACATCGATGTCGCATCCCTACTAAGGATGCAGGAATCCATGACAGTAAACTTTCGACGAGGCATCCGCCGCATTCTCGAAGAGGTTGCCAGATTCGTCAGCAGTGCGGTTTGCGTCGTAAATATGAATGCAGTGCAAATATTTATTGTTTCCTCGAGTAACCATTTTGTTGTTGTTTTTTTTTTTTTTGTTTTATTTATTGTAAACTGTTAACGTAACATTTTTATTCTCGATTTCTCCCTACTTGTTTAATTTATTCGTAACTGGATGCTAAGTTACTGAGAGGGGAGTGATGTTGGATACATTAAATAGTAAATTTATAATCATTTGTATTTAAATCAACATATACTGAATTGATTCAATTTATCGATTGTAACAACTAGTCGATAAGAATTTTTAAAAAGAAAACATGTGTTTATAAAAATTGATAATAAAAAGTGTTCATAAAATGGAGTCAGAAATTTTATTAATAGTTATTTTAGTGACAAATCATTGTGTATTAAGGAATAACCCTACAATATTAATTGTTACATAGAGAAACTAAATCAATAGATAAAAAAAAGAAATACGGAATCAAGCTTTTAGGAAGAGACTATTGAATTATAGATATAGAATGCAAGGCCTCAAAGTCTCGTATAATTTCAATAATTCACTTAATCATGCAGGTTACATGCCAAATTTTCGCCTATTCAGGCATCTTCAGGGCTACAACAGTTTCACATGCAAGCTAGAAACAGACTCTTGCAACAGCTTGCATGTGAAACTGTTGTAGCCCTGAAGATGCCTGAATAGGCGAAAATTTGGCATGTAACCTGCATGATTAAGTGAATTATTGAAATTATACGAGATTTTGAGGCCTTGCATTCTATATAGAAATACGGAATTGAAAAAACTTGTGTGAATGGGCGTGTTGTATCAAGCAGATTAAAAATAATGACAAGTAAATCACAGAACAGTATCCAATGGAATGCACTACTGAACTTTACAGAAAGACCTGTGGAACACATCACTGGGAGCACAACACCACCACCCTCTAGAAGGCAGTTGGGTGACCATTTTTCTTTAAAAAGTGTATCTCATAGATCTTCCGCGTGACATGTGCCCAGGTTCGACTCCCGGCGGGGCCTAATCTTTTATCTTCAAAAAATAAATTGTAAAAAAAATAATTATGTGTATATTTTTTTTGTGAGCGAGCATTATATCTCATTTTTTGTTATTGTTCTATAACAAATATCAAGTTTTATTGGTCATTATTGAATAAAGTAGTATTTTTTTCTCCTTCTCTATGAAATTTGATAGAGAAGTCTTCTAGTCTTCCAAAATATTAGTTGAGCAGTCTGCAAAATTTGAAGCTGTTCATTAAATAACCAAGTCACCTTTGTTTTGAAAACCATTGAGAGTGAAAGAGTATAGAAAAAATATTGGATGGGTACTTTAGTTGAAAGCGGAAAAGGGTCTTCTCTAAAAGCAGGTAGGAACTTAAAGTGGAGGGAAACACGGGGAAGCTAAGAGTCTGCAATAGGAACACAGGAGTGTTAGTGAGGGATAAATGAACCATAGTGCCGGGGAGTTTTGCCATGGAGATGTATGTTTTTTTTATAATTCATAAAACCATGGTAAAGTAGTATTTTTTTTTCTCCTTCTCTATGAAATTTGATAGAGTTTTTAATATTTATTTTAATATCTTTAGAATTTAATGGTTTTGATCTATTTTTAATAATGGATGCAATTGTTGATAAAACAAGCTTTGGGTCACCTGAGTTTTAATAAATAGCTCCCCATTTGTTCTAGCAGTTTTATAGGTCACACTGACCAGACAACTGCATGTTACCATCCAAAAATTAATTAGGTTTAGGTGGGAAGGGAAAGAGGTGTGGGTGGCGACACTGCCATGTGAGGCTGTTAGTCTAAGATCCCATTATATAATGCTCCCGGTGGAGCCCAATCTTTTATCTTCAAAAAATAAATTATTTAAAATAATTTAAAACAAGGTGGTTACCTACAAAAACAGATAAAATTAATAAAAAATAATTATTTTTGAAAACTACCAAACATTAAGAGTATCGAAAAGGGTAATGAGAAGAAGAAGAAGAAGAAAAGTAATTTTTATTATGGGATATTTAATCCCCTAAGAATAACAGGCATGAACAAAATTAATGGCCATTTGTCTGGCTAGTTGAAAAAAATATAATAAAAACAATAAATAAATAAAGAATTAAAATATAAAGTAGACACAAAAAAGAAAAGCAATACAATAAAAATAACTAAGAAAAAATACTGAAAGAAAAAATAAAAGATTTACATATGGATGTTGAGTATAAAACTTTGATCAGCTTTTGAGCTTTAAAGATATAAAAAAAAATCAAAAAGATATATCCTCAATATTTTTTTCACTATTTACATATTTACATAATCATCGGAGATTGGAGATTCAGGAGTTGATGAAATAGTTGGGTTTTAAAGGATGTGAGGGATGAAGTTTTTTGGATAGAGGTAGGTAATGAATTCCAGAAGGTGGCAGGCAGCACAGATGACAAAGGATTTCGTAAAGGAGGCAGATCGGTAGAAAGGGATGTACAGGTTAGAGGTTTGGGATCTGGTATTTAGAGAATGTATGGAGAAGCGGGGTGTGAACAAACTGAGGATATACGGAGGTTTCTTGGTTCTAAAGGTTCGGAAAAGATAAAGGCCTAGGAAGTATTGCCGTCGGAAAACTGGGTAGAGCCATTTTAATTCAGCATACCGACTGGAGACGTGGGAGCGCCTGGGAACACCGAAGATAAATCTAATGAAGCAATTCATTAGTCTCTTCAACCTCGCCTCATGCATACCAGACAATAGTTCTGTGCATAATAGTAATAGTTCTTCTATATTACTTCTGTGCCTAGCCAATATGGTACCGTTTAATGTGGCCCCATCTCAACTGTAAAGGACAAGATTGGGGGTTTTTTATCCGTGAAGAGCGAGCATAGTGAATGGGAGTCAAAATCTGGGATCTAATAAAGCTGATTGACAGTAACATAGGGGAAGTGTTACCCTGGAAAGTTATGTTAGCTCCGATAAATACAAAATAGTTCTTTACTTTAACAAGGTAAGTGATTTATGAGCGTATTAAGTGAGAATTGAACATCTATCCATGGCTCCTCGTAAAGTTAATTGGGTTCTTGTTTCGAAAAAACCCATAAGATATATGGTTCAAAAAATTTGAAATGGATGATTAGAAAATTTCTTAAAAAACCTATGGGCGATAAGCCGATGTTGAGCCTGAATAAGCTCAATATATGCTATAACCAAATGTAAAGTTTAATTCATAGGTACCGTCAACAATTTCAGACTTTAAAGTATCCCAAGAACAGAGAAAGGTGATCTTGAATAGGAAAGACATTAAATGCAAGGAGAGATCCCAGAAAAAAAATAGAGGGAATCAGTTGGTATAGAATAGAAAAAACATAAACACAACACACTTTGTTTGATTGATCTCTTGATGTTTGATAATGCCAGGCCTCATACAGTTTTGGGGGCTCATCAGAGCGATGCTGGGAAATTCTGTTGCATCCACTACATTCCTCGGACCTAACAACCTCTGAATATCACTTGTTTTTAGCCTTTACAAAAGACATTGCAGAGCAAAAAATATACCAATATACCAAAAATATACAACACTAGTTCTATTCTTCACCTCTGGAGATAAGCCTTTTTAAGAAGTGGGATTTATGAATTGCTATCACAGTGGCAAAATAGCGTAATAAATGATGCCAATTGTACTAATCAATAAAATTTACTCAAATGTTCAAAAATTTATTTTGTATTATTTATGTGTTTCAAATTTCCCACCAAAATTAACAACACCCCTTTATTAATAATTTGTTACAGATATTGAATGAACCAAATGACCCACCTACCTTTTATTCCAGAACCTGGATGTCTACAACCTCTCCCGACCTAGTCTTCGCTACCAATGACTTAGCTGCAAATATGACTAGGACGGTAGACAAGCAACTAGGTGGTAGTGATCATCGTCCCATCATAATAACCGTTGATCTCCATCCCAATGTGCAAAAAGCAAGCACACTCCCCAGATGGAACTATAAAAAAGCCAACTGGGCCAAGTATAAAGTATTAACCGATAAATATGTGTCCCAAATAACACTATTTAAGAAAAAAAATTAATAACTCGGCCCAAGCTTTTACAAAAGCACTAATGAAGGCTGCAAAAGAAAGTATACCAAGGGGAGCAAGGAGAAATTACAAACCCTATTGGACGGAGGAAATTGGACGGTTGGAGGAGGAACTGAGCAGGGCAAGGGTTCGTGCAGAGAACGACCCCTCTACTGAGAATAACATACGAATGAAGGATGCAGCAGCTAAACTAAAATTCGCTGTAGGAACATCCAAAAAAAGGACGTGGCGAGAAAAAACAGAAGAATTAAATATGGATAAAGAAGGAAAAAAACTGTGGAAACTATCCAGAGTTCTAGCAGAGGATGTAAACAAATATGATCCCATAACAATAGTCCATGAAGGACAACCCTATGGTGGTAAAACAGCAGCAAACCTCCTAGTGGATCACATAAGTTGCCAGAGCAATACAGAAACAAAAAAGCAAAGGAGGAAGGTTATTCAAAAAAAGTTGAACCTTCACATAAGGGATGCAAAGAAGAAGACACATGAACTGGATTCCCCATTTACAACGCTGGAACTTGAAGAAGCTTTATCCTCCCTCAAACCAAAAAGCTCGCCAGGTACTGACGGAATCACAAATAAGCTTTTGCTTAACATCGGGGATAAGGCAAAGAAAAGGCTCTTAAAACTCTTCAATAACAGTTGGAAAAGTGGAACATTTCCACAATGCTGGAAGGAAGCAGCCTTAATCCCTATAAAAAAAGCTGGAAAGCCGAAAGGGGATGTGAATAGCTATAGACCAATCAGCCTACTAAGCTGCTTTGGGAAACTTATGGAAAAGCTGGTAAACAACAGACTAATTTGGTATCTGGAATCGAAGAAAATGCTTATACCAGAACAAGCAGGTTTCAGAAAATACAGAAGCACAGAGGATCAAGTAGCTCACATTACCCAAGACATAGAGGATGGATTCCAAAAGGGGGAGCACACAATTGCAATATGGGTAGACCTTGAAAAAGCATTTGATAAAGTTTGGAAAGAAGGTCTACTATATAAAGTTGCAGAAAGCGGAATAGGAGGGCGGATGTTGATCTGGCTGAGGAACTATCTCCACAATAGAAAAGCCCGAGTGCACATAAACGGTTAGAGAAGTCGCTGCAGGGAATGTAAAAATGGAGTTCCACAGGGAGGTGTTCTGTCCCCTACCCTTTTTATCATCTTCATAAATGATATTATTCAGGACCTACCTGTCGGTGTAAAAGCCTCACTATATGCAGACGACATAGCTATGTGGAGCAGATCTAATTTAATTGGCTCTATAAGGTATCGGCTGCAAGAAGCACTGAATAATCTCCACAGATGGACTGAGGAATGGGGCATGAAGATGAACAAGCAAAAAACAACATTCACAGTTTTCAGTCTTTCTCCCAATATCCCGCAGGAAATAAATCTCAGAGTGGGGGAAGACATACTAGCAAAAGATGATACCCCAACCTATCTTGGGATTAAATTAGACCCACGACTAACATGGAAGAGGCAGATTGAAAAATGTGCTGAAAAGGGTATAAAAAGGTCCTGCCTACTAAAAAAAATCACTGGCTCTAATTGGGGAGCAGACGAAAAAACGCTCAAAACTCTGTACACAGGTTATGTTAGACCAGTACTAGAATATGGTATTACAAGCTGGGGTACTGCTGCACCAACAAACCTTAAAAAAATTAACTGTGTACAAAATCACAGCCTTCGAATAATCACAGGCGCAATGAAGTCAACTCCTATCAACACAATGGAAACCATCACTGGTTTACGAAGCATAGAGGACAGGAGAGACTTAAAATATCTTAATTTAAATTCGAAGGCTACATGCATGACGGACCACCATCTCAAAGAAAGAGCCAAGCAAGGTTATTCCTCGCGACTAAAGAGGCAAAGTCCTATCCACAGAACAAAGAGTCTGCTGACAGAATTGGGAATGAGAAATGTGGAAGCTGCATGTGTAGATTTAGCAAACGTTCTGCCCCCTTGGAGTAAAACATCACGCCCTGATATTGTCAGCATTATACCAGAAATAGACAACAAGGAGGATATGCTAATCCATGAGTTGAGAGCCACCAGCCTGAAACACATTAATACCCACTACCCAAGCTATGAATGGACAAGAATATATACGGATGGCTCAGCTACTGAAGCAATCAAGGATGGTGGTGCTGGGATATATATTGAATTTCCGGATGGCAGTACCACTGAAATGTCGATCCCTACAGGTCAGATCTCAACTAATTATCGGGCTGAGCAAGAAGCTATAGTGGGCGCCGTGCGGATAATCCTTGCTCTACCAAACCAGCAGAACAAAAAAATAGTGATCCTGACGGATGCCGCATCAGTCCTGGGAACTCTAAAATCAAATTGGTGCAAAAAATGCTTTGAACTGGCATCTGAGCTAGAGAAGCTCAACCAAATCAGCAATAAATTGGTTCTGCAATGGATTCCCGCACACTGTGGTATCAGGGGTAATGAAAGAGCGGATGAATTGGCAAAGGCTGGAACACTTAAACAGCAAATAGATGCTTGTCTCTCATTGGACGAGGTAAAAACAATAAACAGAGCCCTGATAAGACAAAGATGGAACACCAGGCATCCTAAAAACAACCCCCAGGACCCCTACCACAAACTAAATAGAAATGAATAAGTTATGGTATTCAGACTTAGGACTAACCACAACAGACTGAATGCTCATCTCTACAAGAAGTTTAAAATAGGTAATAGTCCTATGTGTACCTGTGGTGGGGGAGAACAAACAGCTGAGCATGTGCTTCAAGACTGTGTCCTTTTCGATGAGGCTAGGAGGAGGATTTGGCCAGAACCGAGATCGATGGAAGCAAAGCTCTACGGGACCCTGGAGGACCTCAGGAGGACTGCCGACTTTCTTCACTTATTGCCAAAGGAAGTGACCATTTGATGGGAAGAACGAGGAAGAAGAAGAAGAAGAAGACAACACCCCTTTCTGCAAAATTAATATCTTATTCATCAAATCTAATATAAATCAGTCAGAAATAGAAAACAGGAATCTTTCAATAGAAAATAATGCTTAACAAAAAGTGACATACAATTTACCAATTTGACCTATTATCAAGACAATATGTTTTTTTAAAAAAGTATATAATAAAAAATGAAAGACTTACATGATTGGTATATCCAAATCAGCACAGAAGGCAACTTATAACAACACTTTCTTCCTGTTAATCCACAAAATAATTGTATTGGTATGCATAGAATTAAAGCATTCTTCAGGACAATTATTAAATCGACAAAAGAAGGAAAAAAATACTCTTCAATAACCACTTGTTAATTTAAGCTATATACATATCACTCCAAATGATATCTACCAAAACACATGACATATATCATTTGTTACTAGAAGATGTCAATCCCATAAACTAATATGATTAGAGGATAAACACTAGAATATTCTCAGTGTTAAACAGTATTATAACTAAAAGCATTAAATCTATGTTTTAAAACGTAAAACTGATTATAATTTGTACTGAAGAAGGTATTAAAAACAATAATGGAATCAATTAGAAAATTAATCAAATAAACGTTAAGTTTAATAATGAAACTCGTATTTTATATTTGCATTTAAAATTTAAGAATGGATATTTTCGATGATACCAAGAGAGATTTTTGTTTAGAGCAGAGAATAACACTAATTTATAAAAATAATTATTGAGAAAGCATAACATAGTTAATTACCTCAGTACATTTAACTGTTTACTACTTTATCGAGGTAATATAACCTAACACCAACGAAATTCATATGAATTTATGAGGTAAAGAATTAAGAAGTGCACAGTTTTGATTGGCGACAGCATTATATATCACACAGCAATTAAACAACGGCACTGTAAATTGTAACTGTTTGTTATTCAATTGTATTAATCACACGACCCCCCCAAGGTTGTTTCTGGGACGTTTCGCTTCCCAATCGATAACTGAGGACGGGTTAATTGTGCTAATTGTATTGTGGTTGAGTGGGGGGGAGGAGTTACAGTTATTTATATAAAGTTCATTTATACAAAGGAATGCAAATAAAGTGGAAATAAATGATGGAAATACATACATATACCTGTGAGCTGGGTCATGTGTCATGGCCCTCACAACTGTAGAGGGGGTAAAAAGGGAATTGTATAACGCTCGATACAAAGGGTTTTCGGTCCCAAACGCGCACGAAACCCCTCCTTTGCGTGACCTGCGCAGCGCAATTGCGCAACACCTTTCTGAAGCAATTCAGGATCGATGGAGAACAATTTAGTCAGTTCGATGCGTACGACCCTGAGTGGAATAGGGGAGGTGGAAAAAAAGAGAGGACCTGATGGTCCCGTTCTAAAAAAAGAAAGGATTTGGAAATATTTTACCAATTAATACCACTGTCCTCCGTATTTTTACTCTGTTCGTGTTTATGAACCTACAATGTTTCTAATATATTTGACTGCTTAAACAGCAGTAAATAAGGTTTTTATTTACTTCCTTCATTTTTTTTAAAGATACGATAAAAGAAAGATCAATTATTGTTACTTTACGTATTTACATAGTATGTCTTATATTATTATTATTTTTATTTATTTTTTTGTGTGAGAACAAGATATCTACATTTTTTAACCATATTTTTTAAAATCAATGATAAATGTTAAAAACCAACTCACAACAAATTCCTTGAATTAAACTTCTATTACAACCTTTTGATGTAATTGAACTCAATTTTTTTACAGCACCTGTAATATTAATATATATATATATATATATATATATATATATATATATATATATATATTATCGTGTTTGATTATGCTAGTGTTGGTGCAATCAAGTGAAAATGTAATTGAAAGTACAGGAGCGCAATACTGCAAGTGCGCACCTGCGGCGTTGACTATTCTCGTGCGCTCCATTTATATCACTAGGAGCAGTAGTAATATTTAAATTGAATGAAAATATATATAACAATGTAACAGTCAAAAAATATTCTATAAACTCAATATTTTTTAAATTTAATGATTTTTAATATTTAATTTTAATTACATGCCATCAATATTATTTCGAATAAGTATATTTGATTTATTGTTATAATGGAAATTGTATATTTGATTAATGAATAATATTCGTAGAAATTACACTGGAAACAATTTAATATTATTTTAAATTAACTGCTATTCCAGAAGTGTCTCTTATTTAAAAAACCAAGCAATTTTGTTTTTGTTGTTTTTTTAAAATACATCTTATAAACAGATCAGATTTTTAATCAAGATATAATGAGTATCAATTCCTCTTTTCATGAAACGAAAATAGTTTCAGGTTGTTTTTGTTATATTTGAATTTTATTATAGTATATTTAGGTGGTCATCCATACTAAAAAGAAATGATAAGTATTAAATCTTGGAAGAAAAAACATATCATTTTATACAAATTGATCTATGTTTTTAACTAAAAGAAGGTCAGTTTATAAAATTTAATGCATTAATAATTTTGTTGCACAAATAAGTTATTTTTATCCGAAAATCGTTTAGTTTTAAAAATTAGAAACATTCATATGAAACACGTCTCGAATAGCAGGTTATTTAAAAAATAAATTTTGAGTTTAAAATCGCAGAAATATATCTTTTAATGTTATTTTTAATACTGTACCTTACCTTCGTTTTATTTGAAAAATTAATCGAACCCTTTATATGTACTCGAATACTTCAATTCCCCCCCCCCCTCCGGTCATAAGAATTGTACCAGCCTGCCCTCCCCCTAGACAAAATCCTGCGGACGCCTTTGTTCTGAAGCTTATTAATTATATTTTGATTCATCGAGTTCACATGATCCCGTAAAAATTTGACTGATTTTTTTTCCAACAAAAAGGGAGAAATTAAAAATATTATGAGGCACTCAATATCATCACTTTTTTTATTAACTACGTAGATAACCAGTATTGATGACAATTTAGGGCCTTTTTGAATAGTAAAAACTAAAAATTCTATCTCTTCTTATTTAATCTTAAGATGTTTTCAAAAAATAGGATTAGCTGAAAAATCATAAAATCCGTGATTAATTGAAAATAGTGAGAAACCGACTATGCCTTTATAGGAAATTTGAGGTATAAAAATTTGAGTTTGCTGGTCCTCAATCACGAAATATAATTTACTAAATTATATTTTGTGACTTGTTTATAATACACAAACCTACAGTCATTCTAATTTTAAATATATCTTGTTCAGTAATATTGAGAATAATGTTATCTTGTCATGGTCATTAATAACATGAATAACGTCTCAATAGACGTTACAGCTCCTATTCTGTAACTGGAGCTGTTTTGTTAGCCAGGCAAAGCACTTGTTTCATGACCTATATAACGTTGATCGGGATTGGCTGGTTGGTTGTAGGGTAACTGCTTTCGGACCAATGCCGTCAGCCGACACACACGCCCTAGGAACGTTTTGCAGTACCCTTTCCCCCCCCACCACTGACTGGCAATACTCTTTCCTTTTCTCCCGCTTGGGTTTGTATATCTCTTTCTCTCTCTTCATACTATTGGGATAAAACAATCCCTCCCGTATCCCACAATTTACGTTAGCTGGCATGCCCCCCTTTCTTTCACCCATTTCTATCGATCGCTTTCTCTTCCACCATGGCGCCAAATATCAATGCTTTAGTATTACGTAGTATTAAAAATATATTCTTATATAAGTTCATTACTTTGAATAAATATTATAAAATATTTACTTTATTGCAAGAAATATAATTTTAATTCCTCATATATAATTAGAATTTTTAAATTGTCAGTGCTAAAATTAATTTCTTTTTGGGAATCGGAAGGAAAAAAAAAAAAAAAAAACATGTATCACTACAACCCATGAAGGGTCTTGGGTTCAGTACTTTTTCTTGGTCATAGGTCTTACTGGGAGGTGATTTGACCGTGATCACGCTCAACCACCAAGTGTTCCTCCTTAGGCCCGATGCACACGGACGACACTTTTCTGCGATGCGGACTATAAGCCAGGTCAGGGGTACCTGGAGTACAATGGACCGACCGGATTTACCATTATACTCCAGGTACCCCTGACCCGGCTTATAGTCCGCATCGCAGAAAAGTTTCGTCCGTGTGCATCGGGCCTTAAAGGTGCCTTTACACTCTACGAACTTTACCTTCGAACACCACCCTCGAACAGCCTTAACGTCGACTGTACAGGTGTTCTAGGTATTTCATCTGTTCGCCTGTCTTCGGGGGTAGCGCTAGTGTCACTTTTGATTTGGGTTTTTCCCAAGTGACAGGAGTTGTTTGTGATATTAGTGGGCCGTTCTAATTCGTCTCCTATTTTTTTATTTTTCAGATAATATAAAATATATTGATAATGGAGATTTTTTTCTTTATCATAAGCTAGCGTTGCGTGCGTCAGGCATATTGGTTCGCTTTACGTCATGTCAAGTATAAATGGCTGTTCGTTTAACGCCGGTAGGCAAGGTTCGAGGGAGAACCTGTTCGAGGGTGAGGTTCGTAGAGTGTAAAGGCACCTTAATAATTCAATCAAGGATTCCCACTTAATAGAGGCTGGGTTTTCCCCAGGAGTGTCTCTCGGCCCCATAGACGATCAATGAATACTACAGCTATTCTGGCAAGCCAGATTCGAACTCGGACCTTAAGCACAGCAACTCAATGCCTTGTCTATGAGTTACCCCACTCACCATTTTATTTGCAACCTCTAGTTAATGTTTTTTTGTACTACTTATCCGATGTTGCATCTGATCGTAACCAATATGGATCCGTTTGGTATGGTCTGATATCGACCGAAAAGGACTCGTTGGAGGTTTTTATGCCCCGAAGAGCGAGCAAAGCAAGTGGGAGTAGAAAACTCGCATCTAATATAGCAGATCAACGCCATTTTAACTGAAAATGAGACGATGGAAGTTCGCTTATATGGCACGCCCTAACCCTTTTTAAAAATAAAAAATAAAATAAATAGTACATCGATATAGGCGGGCGCAAGCGACGGTGCTACGGGAACTAGAGAAACGGGGATAAAAGCCGGGCCATTACCTGGGATTCATAGGGTTTTTTGGCGATTTTAATTTATTTTCCATAATTAAAACCCGATTGAGCAAAAAATCATTTGAAAAATATCTAATAGGTATTGCTCGGTCCCTCAGTGTTCAATTAGAAAATCAAAAGACGTGTCATTCCCTTTTATGTCCAAAAAATAAAAAGCTTCTTAAAGAGTGGATTGTAAAATTAAGAATAGATAAGCCTGTTTCGAAACATATGACGATATGTAGTCTTTATTTATTTAGTCTTTTAAAGAAAGAGACTATATTTAT
This sequence comes from Aelia acuminata, assembly GCA_911387785.2. NCBI lineage: Eukaryota > Metazoa > Arthropoda > Insecta > Hemiptera > Pentatomidae > Aelia > Aelia acuminata. The sequence continues at coordinate 149,515,665 of OU426980.1, forward strand.
CCAGGTAAATAATAGTATTTGACATTTTATTATTCCAAAATGCTAGTTTTATGCAAATAACATTGAGACCATAGTGTCATAGATTTGTTTTTCTTTTTTAATTTTCCCCATTTTTCTATAACATCCGTTGTGCTTAATTGTTCCATGTTTTCAATGCGAAGCCTGAAAGTTTTGACAAATAAATAAATAATATGACAAAGAATCTAAGCTGTCATAACAATGATTGTATGAATAGGTAATTAATGTTATTACTAACCAAAAAACGTCGAGTAAAGTTACAATGATGTGTTTGCATTTACCAGAACTACCAGCTTTACACGTACAATGACAAGAAAATTGCTTATTATTATTAATAAATTTGATTTCCACTTGTATTTGATGGGGCAGTCCTTTAAGATTGCTAGTTTAAAGGCACGAGGCTTGTAAAATAACTGTTTTTTTATTTTTAGATATTATTCCACATGTAATTATGTGGTTTGCATCAAGGATAGCCAGCCCTTCAATTAATGGTCTTTTAAAATTACCAATTATCTCTATCACATCAACTATGTCTAACACCTTTCTTTCCGACATTTTGCAAAACTACTAGCGCACCCTATATTCGATTGCGCCCGCCTATACGGAGTTCGATGTTAAATTAGAATTCATATTTTAACACACTATCCTTTCTTTTTTTTTTATTTTACCAATTATTGAATTCACTGTGGAAACATTGGTACTAGTTCTGAACAGTGGCTCCCGCCCCGTTCACAAAGGCACCCTTCAAAGTAAGGCCCGATCCCCACTGAAAAGGACCCTTTTGAGGGTTTATTTATCTCTGAAAAGCGAGCGGGAGTCGAAAGCTGGAACCTATCAAAGCTAATCAAGGCCTCTTTTTAACATAAAAAAACGCGATAGGAGTTTGATATCATCACGGTCACATAGCCTCTCAAAACAGGCCACGCACAGGAGCCACTCTTAAGAACTATGGTACCGAAAAATTATAGTTGTCCGTTTATTGTAAATTCAGTACTGCATGTAGTCTTGCATGTGCTAAACTTAAACTTGTCTTTTTATTTCAGTATCTGGCCCCGAATTATAAGCCCATAGCTATAAAATCGAGACGTCATTCTGAGGATGAAAAGTTTATTCTATCTAAAATAGAGAAAATGAAGGCAAACGGAATTGTTGGACCAAGTCAGTCTCAATGGAGTGCTCAAGTTCTGGTAGTTAATTGGAAACATAGAAAACGCCTAGTTATAGATTATTCTCAAACAATTAATAAAGACACTTTATTAGACGCCTACCCGATTCCCTCTGTTGAGAAACTGGTCACCAGAGTAGCTACTAACAATGTTTTTAGTAACATAGACCTCAAGAGCGTCTATTCTCAGATACCCATTCAAAAAGAGGACAAACCATATACAGCGTTCGAAGCAAGTGGACAACTAATAAGAATCCCTATGGGCGTGACCAATGGACCGCTTTCAGCGGGCTATAGACAGGGTCATCAAACAGGAAAAGTTAGAAGGCATTAGGGTATAATTCGACGACATAATGGTCTGCATAGATTTTTAGAAGTCTATGAGAAACATAAATCAACGATCAATAAAGAAAAATCAAACTCTTCTGTTAGTGTATTCAAAATAACATCTCGAGACCTGATCCGGATCGTCTGAGACAACTGATAGACCTCCCACTTCCGAAAAATTCAAAATCTCTAAAAAAGAGCATTAGGACTTTTCTTTTATTATTCCAAATGGGTGCGAAAATTTTATTAAAAAGTATATCGATTAAACAATACTAAAACATTTCCTTTGAGTGAAGAGTTAAAAACTGAAATATCTTGTTCAAAAATCATCTGTAGTGAGTATTGCAGAAGACTTACCATTCTGTGTTGAAACAGACGTTTCGGATTTTGCAATTGTTGCTAGTCTAACGCACCACGAAATACCAGTACTATACTTTTCAAGAACTTTATCAAAAAGTGAACATCAATCTTCGATTGAAAAAAAAAACTTACGCGAAAGTGAGGCTCTCATAAAATGGCGACACTGCCTCATAGGACGACGATTCAAGTTGATCATAGATCAGAAATTGGTTGCTTTTGTTTTTAACACCTAACACGCCAGGAAAATCAAGAACGAGAAGATCACAAGATGGCGACTAGAACATGCATCTCAACAAAATAATTGGGATATTTTATACCGTCCAGGAAAAGAAAATAAAGCACCGACGCACTTTCAAGAATTTGCCGTTCAACTTATGCCGCAGAGGATTTGCACGACATGTTACATCATCCCGGAATAACTCGAATGACTCACTGGGTAAAATTACAAAACTTACCGCGCTCGATCGAGATATCAAGATATTCACAATTTTCCAAAATCTGTGCAGAAATCAAACCTCGCTTTTACCGCGATAGGCACGGCGTCCTAATGAAAGCAACTTTTGAACAGTGGCTCACGCCCTGATTAGTAAGGTACCATTCAGACTAAGGCCTGGCCTCCACTGAAAAGGACCCTTTTAGGGGTTTATTTTTCTCTGAAGATCGAGCGGGAGTCAAAATCTTGAATCTAAGAAAGCTAAGGAAGGCCCTTTTTGAAAAAGACGTGATGGCAGTTCGACAATATCACGGTCACGTAACCTCTCAAAGCAGGGTACGTCGCCCATGAGCCACTCTTCAGAAGTATTACCCTTTTTTTTCGCTTTTTTCCAATTCCGGTAACCATGGGCATGGGGGAGCTTATTGTTTTATCATATGATGCAGACTGCTGGAAAAATACTTTAAAATATAATTTTTCGTATAATTATAAATTAAAAAAAAAAATGAAAAATTAACAAAATATAAATTAATTAAAATTTATATATATATATTTATATGCAGGATTAATCATAATTTTAAATGTTGTGTTACCTGTACAATCTATTTCTCATAGTTTAGCCTAATCTTTTCCATATACAGTGGGTCAAAAAAGTATTGGCACACCCCACTTTTTGGACAAATCTCAATAGGATTAAAACATTTTCCAGAAATACCATTTAATTTTAAAGAGGCTCTTGAAAATTAGATTTTAGAAATGATCAATGTTTGGAATTCATATAATGAATTTAAAGTAAACATAAAAGATTAAATTTTGATGGTCAAAAAAGTATTGGCACAGTTTTAAATGTTTACGATTAGCTCCAGTCAAAACAAATAAATCCCTTTTCTTTCAATAGATTATAAATGAAGATTGACACTAATTCTATATCAACATTAAGATGCAGTGTTTGTTCTATCTTTGCCCTAGCAACATGGCCAAAACCGGAGAGTATTGCGTTATTTTCAAAAATAGAATAATTAAATTATATTTAAAAGGACTTAGCTACCGACAAATAGCGAACAGGCTAGAAATTAGTTTTAGTTCAGTTAGAAATATCATAAAGAAGTATATTAAGACGGGTTCGGTTTTAATCAAACCTCGTTCGGGACGACCAACGAAATTCAATGAAAGGGAACAAAGGAGCATACGCCAGATTGTTGGGCGAGATCCATCTTCATCAGCAGCCATGGTAGCACAAGAGGTCGCAACAACTTCTAACATCACCTTCTGTTTACAGACATTAAGAAATGTCATTCACAAATTTAATTATTATGGCAGTGTCCAACGGAGAAAACCGTATATTTCGGAGGTCAACCGCAAAAAAGGCTTGAGTTTGCTAAAAATTACATTAACAACGATCTAGAGTTCTGGAAAAATGTGATTTTTTCAGATGAAAGCAAATTTAACATTTTCGGTTCTGATGGCCGCAAGTATGCTTGGCGAAAACCCAATACCGAATTACAAGCTCGACATGTGAGGCTGTGAAACATGGGGGTGGAGGTGTTCTAGTTTGGGGATGCATGTCGTGGAACGGTACAGGCAATTTGACCTTCATTGAAAATATTATGAATGCCGAAAAATATGTCGACATTTTGCGCCATAACTTGAAAACCAGTGCTGAAAAAGGCTTGAGTTTGCTAAAAATTACATTAACAGCGACCTAGAGTTCTGGAAAAATGCAATTTTTTCAGATGAGAGCAAATTTAACATTTTCGGTTCTGATGGCCGCAAGTATGTTTGGAGAAAACCCAATACCGAATTCCAAGCTCGACATGTGAGGCTGTGAAACATGGGGGTGGAGGTGTTCTAGTTTGGGGATGCATGTCGTGGAACGGTACAGGCAATTTGACCTTCATTAAAAATATTATGAATGCCGAAAAATATGTCGACATTTTGCGCCATAACTTGAAAACCAGTGCTGAAAAATTGGGGATCAAGGAGACATATATATTTCAGCATGACAACGACCCCAAACACACAGCAAAGAAAACAAAAAAGTGGATGCTCTACAATGTTCCCAGGCAATTAAAAACACCACCACAATCTCCGGACATAAATCCCATAGAACACCTATGGTCTCTGTACTGGGTTAGTACAATTAAATAAATGAACTAGTGTTTTGGTTATACTTTAAATAGTTTTATTTAACACTAATACACATACATCGCACACTTTACTAACTAACTACTAGCAGCTTTTACAATAGGGAGGTTATTGGTAGGTTACCATTACAGGCTGGGCAACCGCTACATCACTCTCCTCTCAGTGACAAAGTCACGAAATTAATGTGAAAATTAAAAATCTCATGATCAAGAAGTAATAAGACTTTCAAAATATAAGTTATACTATGTGCACATAAATCAATTAGTGGAGTATGTATAATAATTAAAGTAAAATATTGAGATATAAAATAATGAAAATAATAAAAGAAATTGAAAGACAATTGAAATTAACTAAGTAATAAGGGGTATTAATAATTAATAATACTGAAATAAACAATGAATTGGGATATCATAATCATCGTAACAACATGAATAAAAGAATAGAAGGAACAAAATTATTTGAAAGATTGCATTAACATTAATAAAATATTATAAAATTGAATTACAAAATATAATCATAGATATCGACTGGGAAAATGTATCCTTCTTCCGGAAGATGTCGTTCTTAAAGGCACCTTTGGTGGGACTTCTTGATTTTCAGGTTTAGGAGGTGTTGAAGGCCCAGATGTTTGTGTGTTTTCAGCCTTTTCCGGATTGAATTCAGGAGAAAGCAAATAGGCAGGTTTCAATCTGTCGATAGAAACATTGAACTCTTTGCCTTTAATATTGATGGTAAAATATTTTTCGTCTCGTTTGAGAACTGCAAAAGGTCCTTCATAAGGTGGTTCCAAAGATTTACGAACTCGATCAGTTCTTAAGAAAACGTGTGTACTTGTCTGAAGATCGTTATGAATAAAAATAGAATGAGGGCTTCGATGAATTCTTTTCTCTTTAGGTTTAATTTGCTCTATATCTTGGCGAAGTTGTGCGATGAAGGAGTCACAATCTGGTAAGGTTGTTGTCGGTGGTTGTAGGAATTCTCCAGGTAGCCTTATCGGTGTCCCATAGAGAAGTTCTGCAATTGAGTATTTATCATCATCTCGTAGAGCTGCACGCATACCGAGTAGAACTGTTGGTAAGGCATCTGTCCACTTTGGGTTGTTATGTGCTCTTATAGCCGCCTTTAGTGTACGATGGAGACGTTCTATCTTCCCATTTGACTGAGGGTGATAAGGTGTTGTGCTCTGAAGTTTCGATCCGCAAATTCGCATTAGGTTTTGAAATAGTTCAGATTGAAATTGCTTTCCTTTGTCGGTAATCACACAAAGAGGTGTGCCGAACCGACAGATCCAATTTTCAAAAAACGATTTTGCAACTATTTCAGCTGAACATCGTGACATAGGAATAACTTCCATCCAACCACTAAATCGATCTATGCAAGTTAGACAGTAAATCTGATCATTTGAGGGTGGTAGTGGTCCTACTATATCTATGTGAACTGTAGAAAATCTTCCATCTGGAGCATTGAATTGCCCAATGTGTGATTTTGTATGCTTATTAACTTTGTTCTTTTGGCAACTAATACAGCTTTGTGACCATTTTCTGACGTCATTTCTTAGTCCAGGCCATACAAATTTTTGAGAAAGGCTTTTAACAGTGGTTTTAACACCAGGATGAGCGAAACCATGAAAATGTTGAAAAACAGTGAATCGAAAAGATTGTGGTATGTAGGGACGAATAGTGTTCGTAGAAGTATCACACCAAAGAATTTGTCCGGATGGTAACTGATGTTGCATTAATTTGAGGGAGGAATTTGGAGTATCAACCAACTTTTTGAGTTCTGTATCAGTAGCTTGATGTTTGGCAATCTCCTCATAATCGATTTTAGTCACCTCTTCCACTCTTGAGAGAGTGTCAGCAATAATATTATCTTTTCCTTGAATATGACGAATATCAGTGGAAAATTGAGAAATATATTGCAGTTGCCTTAGTTGTCTGGGAGAAGCCTTCTCGTTTTTCTGCAGAAATGCAAAAGTAATCGGTTTGTGGTCTGTGAATATACAGAAGTTTCTTCCCTCTAGAAAATGCCGGAAATGCTTTATTGATAAATATATGCCCAATAATTCCTTATCATAAGCACTATAAGACTTCTGTGCATTATTTAATTTTTTGGAATAGAATGCTATTGGTTTCCATCCATCAATTTCACGTTGTTGTAAGACTGATCCTATAGCTTGGTCAGAAGCATCAGTGAATAAAGCTAAAGGATATTTTGAATCTGGAAACGTTAGCAGGGCAGCTTCAGCCAAATTTGTTTTGCACTGTTCGAATTGTTGTATAGCCTCTTGAGTCCATATGATTTTACGATTATCTTTTTTGCTTGCCCCTTTTAAATAGTCATTTAATATTGCTTGAGCATGAGATGCGTTTTTGATGTATCGTCGATAGAAATTTAACATCCCCAAAAAGGTGCGAAGTTGTTTGACTGTTTCAGGTAACTTATAGGTTTTAATAACTTCAACCTTATCAGGTAGTGGTCGTGAGCCACTGGGCGTAATAAGGTAACCAAGAAATTCTAGTTCTTTTACACCAATTCGGGATTTCGCTAAATTTATTCGGAGGCCATATTTCAAAAGTCGTTCTAATACTGTTGTTAGATGTTGAGCATGCTCTTCTTCTGAAGTTGAGGCTATAAGAATGTCATCGAGGTATGGGAAGACAAAATCTAGTCCTTGTAGTACCTCATTGATGAGCCTTTGAAAAGTTGAAGGTGCATTACGGAGTCCAAAGCTCATTACATTAAATTCGTAGAGACCAAACGGAGTTATTATAGCTGTTTTGGCTTTATCTTCTTCGGCTATTGGAATTTGATAGTATGCTTTTAGTAAATCGATTTTAGAGTATATATTTGTACCAGGTAAAATGTGATTGAAATCCTCAATTCGTGGAATGGGGTAACGATCTGGGATCGTGCGACTATTCAAACGACGATAATCTCCACATGGTCGAAACGTACCATCCTTTTTGCTCGCTATATGAAGAGGGCTGGCCCATTCAGATTTAGATGGCCTAATTATACCATTGTTGAGCATAAATTCGAATTCTCGTTTTGCACATTTTAAACGTTCAGGATTTAGGGGTCTGCTTCTTGAGAAAACAGGTGGTCCTTTTGTATGAATATAATGTTTGACACTATGTTTCGTTTCACATGGTACTAGAGTTGGTTTGGTAATGTCCGGAAATTTGTGAACAATGTGAGAAAAATTTATGTTTTTATCAACAGTACTTAAAACTTCCGTTTCAGAAATGGTCATGACCTCACCTTTAGTCCTAAGTTTCGTCATGCCATCTATAAGTTGTTGATTTCGGATATCGATCAATAAGTTGAAGTGATTCAAAAAATCTGCCCCAAGAATACCTTTACTAATTTTTGCGACAATAAATGGAAACTGAAAAGTTCTACGAAGTCCAATATCGATATTCAGAATTTTAATTCCACAAGTAGGAATGGCAGTGCCGTTTGCTGCATAAAGTTTATAACTATTATTGAATTTGTCGGTTTTTTTAGCTGGTATGATTGAAGCATCAGCTCCAGTGTCTATAAGAAATGGCATACCAGTTTTTTTATCTTTGATAAATAGTCTATATGTACGGCATGCACCTACATTGGCAGTTGAAGATGCCGCTACTTCTACTGCCGATTTAAGTTTTCCGGCCTGGTAGCACCCCAACTGCATGGTTGTGTGCATTTTTCAGGTTTACACCTTTTCCCGTATCTAAAATGGAAGTAACAGTACTTACCATTTGGGATAAATTTCCGCCTGTCTCGAGATGACCTTCTACTTCTGCCTGAACTACAACTTGAACTGCGGCTAGACGAACTATTTCTATGATGTACATTAATAGCTGCAATTTGTTTCTCCAGTGCTGATATTTTAGCAAATAGGTCGTCTAAGCTATTAGAATTAATTGAAGTACGAGTAACACTACATATTTCTTTGTTAGAATTCATTTCTAACATTTTATCACCTATGTCCGCCAATTTGTTCAGGTCTCCTTCAGAGATGGCCAAAATAGGTTTTACATTATCTGGTAATTTGTCGAGCCAAAGTGTTTGTAATAATTTATCAGAAACATCTGACCCAGCCAATGACCTCATTTTACGAAGTAATTGACTGGGCTTTAAATCGCCAAGTTGCACTTCACCAATTAATTTTTTAATTTGTTTTTCTTCACTCTCCCGATAAATACCCAAGAGTCTCTGTTTAGCCCTTGAATATTTATCAGGATGTTCGGAATCTACAAGATCCCAAATATTTTCAACAGTTTTTAAGTCTAGTTGTGCTATTAAGTAATTAAATTTGGTAGTTTCTTTTGTAATATTTGATAACTGGAATTGCGCCTCGGCCTGCACAAACCATATATCGGGCTTTTCATGCCAAAATGGGGGTAGTTTAATACTCACAGCTTCAATTGTGGGTGGTTTCAGTACTGGAGCACATGGTTCAGGAGCACATGGTTCACCATCGTCTTTGTTAGGCATTTTTAACTTTAAAACAGTAACAACACAAAACACGGGGTCACCACTTTGTACTGGGTTAGTACAATTAAATAAATGAACTAGTGTTTTGGTTATACTTTAAATAGTTTTATTTAACACTAATACACATACATCGCACACTTTACTAACTAACTACTAGCAGCTTTTACAACAGGGAGGTTACTGGTAGGTTACACATTACAGGCTGGGCAACCGCTACATCTCTATTGGACCAGAAAGTAAAGAAAAATAAAATTTCTTCAAAGAATATATTAAAAGAAACTTTGGGTGAAGAATGGCATAAAATCGGTAAAGAACTAACCCAAAATCTTGTTGCATCAATGCCGAGAAGACTTCAAGCTATTAAAGATGTCGACGGAATGATGACCAAATATGAGTTCTTAAAAAACATTAAATTATAAACATCACACAATTGTGTAATTCATAGTGTGCCAATACTTTTTTGAGGGTCTAAAAGTGAACTTTTTTTAAATTGATGGTTATGTTTTGTAATTTTTCAATATATCCTTTCCAATTATGTATTTTTCTCAATTGTTTATTAAATAAAAATGTTTAAAAAATGATTTTTTGAGTTTTTCAAAATGAAACCAACAAAAATGTGAGTGTGCCAATACTTTTTTGACCCACTGTACAAACTCCTGAAATTCTCGGCAAAAATGAAAAGTAGCTCTTCACTTAAACCTTTAATTAAATTTTCTTATACCTGGACAAGTAATTAATGGTTAAAATGTTGCCTTTTCATTGAGCAACATTAATATTAAAATGCGTAATGGTTTGTACCTCTCTTCATGATTCTGAGATGGTGCAACGAAAATGAAGGTTTCTGGTAGTTTACATTTAGTGATTTTTAAGGTTGAGAATTTATGTATTTTGTAATATTTTATCAGTTCTTAAAATCTTGAATATATCAATAAGATGACGCATTTTAGGCATTAAAAACTCAATGTTCTTTTAAGGAAGTATAAATAAACTTTTAATTGCCAATTCAAAATTTAAATGAAGTCATTGGTGATTTCATTGTAATGTGACTATAAATTATACAATTAGTTAAATAATCCTAATATTTATTATATTATGTTTAAGTTTTTGTAGAGGACTTATTTTGTTTTGTTTTGAACTTTCCAAGGCAGATAGTGAAATGGAGCAATTAAGGTCTGATAAGCCCAATATGATTAAATTTTCAATATTAAAAAATTAAATATATTACGTTAATCTGACATTTTTATTAGATTTATGTTGTATTTATTCGTGACACCTTATATCTTTTCATGTTTACTTGTCCATTTCGTTGTTCAGTTTAATCGTTTGTATAATTCAAATAAGGTTCATAATTATATATTTATTTACATTTGCCTGACATCCTACTTTGGGTAGTGCTGCACTACTTTTGTTAGTAGTGCATTTTATGTCGAAACTATTTGAAGCTAGATTATCTGACAGTGTCAATAGCTTAGTTTTTGAGAGGACTATCTTTATTTTATTACTTATTATTTATTAGTCAAAAACTATTCAATCTTGTAAAATAAGCGGACTAATTAGAGGGATAGCTGTTCGCTAGATAAAATTATAATGAACCAGAATTTTTGGATGAAATCTTTGATTATAATAAAATTTTGATGATAAATAAAAAGAAACCGATTTATTTTTGTAAAAAAAAAAAGTGGTCCAAAGTATTATTTTGGTAACTACACAGCCTACTTTTTTTTTTTTTTTTTTTTTTTTTTTTTTCCACTGGCACTATGCACCGCGACCTCTTGGGTCTATTGTGCGCCTGATTTTACCTGATTTCTAAAAGTCTATTTTTAGTGAATCAGTAAATTTTAGCAAACTTGTTGGGTTGACCAGTTCGTTAGTACTTGGGTCAGGTAAGTTTACCTCGCCAAAGATGCTGAATCTTAGCCTAACAAGTCGTTCACACCAGCTTATAATATGATAAGCTGTCTCATCCTCCTTGCCACAGAATCTGCAGATAGGTGAGTCTGCAAGTTTAAGTCTGTGCATATGTTTGTTGAGTTTACAGTGTCCTGTATAGATCGCTGTAACTTTTTTGAGTGCTTTCCTGTCCAAATTCAGTAGAATGTCACTTCTTTTGGCAGAGTAGCCTTTTAAAAAGAATTTGGAGTGAAACTGTGTTTTATCATTCCAATTTTGTTTTTTAATTGCACCATATATCTCCCCTATCCTTCTTTTGGCATAGCTTAGACTTATGCCAATTACTGGTTCAGGGGTCATTGGTCTTTTTGCTGAGCCTTCTCTTGCAAGGCCATCTGCTTTTTCATTTCCTTGGATGCCGGAATGTCCGGGCACCCATTCCACTCTGACTCTATTGCTTTCCGCTAGTTTGTTGAGCGAGATTTTGCAGTCTTTGACAATCTGTGATTTAATGACATTGTTGTTTAGTGCCCCTATAGCTGCTTGGCTATCTGTAAAGATGGTAATGTATTTATTTTTTGTATTTTCCGCCAGCAGCTCCGAGGCACATTGGTAAATTGCTAACACTTCTGATTGAAAGACTGTAGCATATTTACCAAGTGAGATTGATATGCTCTTTGTGGGTTTATCCTCCCTCCAGATTCCCGCTCCAGATCCACTCTTGGTGAGCGAGCCATCCGTATAGCAGTTGATTCCTTTGTGTTTTTCGTGTGGTTTCAACTTATTTATTATTGTTTGATAGTTGGTATCCAGGATTTCACGAATTTGTAGGTCAGAATGCATGGACAGCACTTGATCTTTCTCGATTTTCCCGTATATTTCCCAATGGCCAACTCTAGAATTTATTCTAGGTGAGTTGTTTTGTTTTACAATCCTATATGAGGATTTCATAGCTTGAATCTCCACTTCTATCTGAACACAGCCTACTTACTCTGTTGATACATAAAAATTTAGTTTTTAATTATTAAAATTAAGAAAATTTACAACTTTACAAAAAATATTAGAATGGTAAATAATTAGAATCAATACCCAGTGTTTTAATTTTTTTTAGTAAAAATAGATAATGTTTTTAATTATTGGAACTTTTATTAATATTTAATTTTAAAAAATAGTATCGACAGCTGATCAGTATTGTCCTATTCTGAGGACTGTTAACCCTTCAGTATTAAAATTCAAAATATTTTTTTAAATTTTTAGTAAGAATATAAGATTACTTTGAAGAATATTATGAAAATGAATAGTGTTGCATCATTTTCTAGGCAAGCCATTCTATATAAATGTAGTAGGTACTGGCTTAAAATTATGTAGAAAGGAAACTATATTAAATAAGACCTTCTACATTGCTCATCAACAATTACATGTATATTTTTATAGTGGTTGATTTAGGAACTAGCTTTTGAGATTGTTGGAAATAATTTATTCCTTTTTTAATTGAAAATTTTATGTATCCGTATTAATTGGTGATTAAGGATCAACTTTATGTTTCTTGTAATACTTACCACATCCTAATATTGTTTGAGCTAAATTAAGTAACATTTTTTAAAAGGTTTATCTATTAATTATCATTTATTACAAGGAAATAATTATGTAGATAAGTACATTTATGACGGTAAAGCTATCATTTTGCTCCTTCTGGGCCAGTCCTATTTTGGGAGGTTAAATAGCTGTATATAATCCCACTCCCATTACGTCCTATTCAGTTACTAAGTGCTGTGATCAGATTTATTAGATCCCAGCTCTCAACTCCCGCTCTCTCTTTAGAGATAATTAAAGAAACCCAAAAGGGCCCTTTTTAATTCAGATTCACCGAACGGCGCCATATTGGCAATCCCTAGAAGTCTATACTATTATTCTACCCGATTTTGTAGATAAATCATTGATCATTCTTTTTTCCAATAATAAATATTCTGGTTCCACTTTATTCTGGATTGGCCTACTCCTTTTTGCCTACTGGGGTAAATAGGACACCATTTATTTAAAATTTGTATTTCATTGTTTTCAATTTTTCATCTATTTAATATTATTTCTTAGTCAAATGGAAATACAGAAATAAATAAGTGAACTTATTGAAAGGGAAGTCTATTTTTTATATGAATTTTTAAATATTGAGTAATTTCTCTGGAAGGCAAGCCTGATGGAAAGAATATTTATTTATAAAATAAATGCTTTGTGTATAGCAAAATAATGATACTTTTTTTCTTAAAGTAAAATGTTTATAAACATTTTTAAAACCAGAAAAGATGTGTTAATATTTATATAAAAACAATTTGCATGAATATACTTTTCTATGGATGTGAAAAAAGAAAAGCGACTCAGTTATTTACCTTATATAAAATTAGGTGAACCAATTTAGGAAGGAAGGCCTTTTAAAAATCAAGTTGACTACTAATTTTAAATAAATGTATTTAATTGAATACTCTGGGGTAAAAAGCATGTTCTCAAATAATATTCACAGCACACTGGGGTTAATACTACCACACTAATGATCTTAAATGGGATACCCTAAATCTAATTCAATGTTCTAAACTATTCTGAGAGAAAAAAAAATAGGTAGAGGAACATTGAACTCTATGAAATTGAAGGCTTGATTATTTACAAGAATTTTCATAAGAAAATGTTAGTTTGTTTCCTTGCCATAGCAATCTGCTATTAATTAGAAACCATAGAGTGCCTTCCAGGGTTAATTAGAACTCACATTGGAAGGACATGGTCAGTTTCTCACAGATCTCGATAAACATTTTTTTGAAAGTTTCTGGTCAAACAATATTGGGCTGGTATTAAGCCAATCCGGCCTAGAAGACTAGAAAAATATAATTAAAATAACTTTAGGCTATTTCATTTTATATCACAAGTTTAGAAAATTATATCGACATAATTCTTGCATCAAAATTTTTATTTTTGAGTACATATTTAAGGAAAAATACACCCCTTCCATAGATTTTGTTTAAGGCCAATGAAAAGGTGAAGATATTAGATCTTCTAAAGAACTACCTTCATAGATCTTTTTACATAAAAACTAACTGAATAAACTTTTTTCCATGTTTTTGAGTGTGCCGAATTCGAATCTGATGCCATTTTATGTGTTGAAAAATCTATAAGGGTATTTGATTGAAGATCAAATCATTTTTACATTCACTTACCTATATATGAAATATTTGTATGGTAATTGAAAAAATTGCGATCGTAAAAAAATTCAACTTCTGGTTGACAATGGAAATACACGTTTTGTGGTCCCCTGAGTCAAAATAATCAAGTCCCGTTAAATGGTCTGTGGGTGTATGTGAACTTCAAGTAATAGGGTCGAAATCAAGTAATAGGGTTCAAAGCTGCAAGCCCAAGAATCTGTGTGATAAGAATCCAGGGAACATTTTACAATTATTCCATGCTAAGTGTGCATGCCCCCACGGAAGTCTCGGAAGAGGTTGAAAAAGAAGCCTTTTATGAACTCCTTGAGAGAACTTTAGATGATTGCCCACTAAATGATATGAAAATAATTGCAGGAGACTTCAACGCAAAGGTAGGCAAGGAAACAATATTTCACCCAACTATTGGCAGACATAGCCTGCACGTGTCAAGTAATGACAACGGCTTAAGACTTATAAATTTTGCTGCCTGTCGTGATATTACTATAGGCAGCACCCTTTTCCCTCATAACAAAATCCACAAGGGAACATGGAAAACACCTGACGGGTCAACACTTAACCAAATAGACCATATACTTATTGATAGAAGACACATGTCTAATCTCCTCAACGTGAGAGTATTCAGAGGGGCAAATGTGGATTCCGACCACTTCTTAAGCATCGCTCATTTCAGAGCCCAAATAGCATTAAAGACAGTAAGCGCACCGGCACAGAGGCTTAAGCGATACAACTTAAATATGCTTAAGGATCTAAAAATTCTGGCACAGTATGAATCGGATAAGTGTGTTCGACAGGTTGATGTTCTGGAGGGTGATATCGACAAAACATGGGATGCATACACAGAGGCTGTAAAAGATACAGCGACAAATCTGCTTGGACCACAAGAGAGGGACTCGAGAACTCCATGGTTTGACGAGGAGTGTGAGAGAGCAACACGTTCGAAAAACAAAGCATATAAAGCGAAGGTTCAACGAGAGACAAGGAGCAATTCTACACCAGTATAAGAAAAGAAAATGGGAAAAGGAAGAACTAGAAAAGACTGAACTCCTTAAAGGAAATAAGCAGTAAAGGGAATTCTTTAAAGCAGTCAATCAGAAAAGAAAACCCTTTGAAATCAAATCTACCTACTGCTTGAATGAAGACAGTAAGCTTCTTACCAATAGGATTGATGTCCTTGAATAATGGAAGAGACATTTCTCTCGGCTTCTTAACAAAGATCTGGAAGAAGTTAGGAATAACAGTCATGTGGATCTACCTTTATCTCAGATAATGGAACCGCCGGATGAAGAGGAGATTCTGGATTCTTTAGCGAAGCTCAAAAATAATAAGGCTCTGGGTGTTGACGAATTGCCTGCCGAATTACTAAAGTATGGAGGAAGTGAACTACTGAGAATACTTCAGAATATCATGATTTGGATCTGGACCGAGGAAGTTTTGCCTGAATCCTTGAATAAATCGATAATCTGTCCAATCCATAAAAAGGGTGATCGGCTGGTCTGCGGTAACTACAGAGGCATCTCCTTACTCTCTTGTGCGTACAAGGTGCTGTCCAACATCCTCTTCCAACGACTACTTCCCTATGCAGAGAAGATCTTAGGCCAATACCAGTGTGGTTTTCGGAAAGGACGATCGACCATTGACCAGATATTTTGCTTGCGCATCATGCTTGAAAAAGGACGTGAATATAAGCTTAAAACGCACCGTCTGTTTGTTGATTTTAAGGAAGCATATGACAGTGTTCACAGGGAACAGTTGTATGAGGTGATGATGGAACTTGGAATCCCTGAAAAGCTTATCAGAATGGTAAGACTCACCATGAGAGAAGTGAGATGCACTGTGCATGTTGGTGTAGCAAGATCTGCAGAATTCACTTCTGGAAAAGGATTAAGGCAGGGGGATTCGCTGGCATGTCTCCTCTTTAATTTAGCTTTAGAGAAGTCCATTAGAGATTCTGGCATTCAAGTAGGCGGAACTGTATTCAGCCGGACAGTGCAGCTTCTTGCTTATGCCGATGATATAGACATTGTTGGATGCTCTTTCCAGGCCGTCTCTGATGGATTCTTGAGACTAGCGGACGCAGCAAGAAAAATGGGCCTTAAAGTCAACGCCGCAAAAACCAAATATCTGGTCACTGAGGAAAACCCCAGACCTGGCGAAACCATTACCATCGGACAACATTTTAGGAGCCGTGCTTTGTCAAGAGAAACAAAGATATTATTATATAAAACAATCATCCGGCCGATACTCCTTTATGGCTCAGAAACATGGACTATATCCAAGACTGAGGAGCAGAATCTAATGGTCTTTGAGAGGAAGATTCTTCGTAAAACCTTTGGAGCCTTTAAAGTTGAACAGGTATGGAGACGCCGGATAAACCAGGAGCTCAGAGATTTATTTAAGGAACCAGATGTGGTTCAATTCATGAAACTCAATAGATTGAGATGGGCTGGGCACGTTGCTCGAATGGCTGAGAGTGGCATTCCGAAGAAAATGATTTCTGAGGTAGTACACAGAACAAGGCGTAGAGGAAGACCTCGGCTGCGGTGGAGTGACTGTGTGGCTGGTGATGCCAGGTCCATGCTGGGAGTGAGGAGCTGGATGGTGGCAGCACAGGATAGGAACAACTGGTGGAGGCTGGTGCAGGAGGCCAAGACTCGGCATCGAGTTGTAGTGCCAAATGAATAGAATAGAATAGGGTGTATGTGAACAGACTAGCTAAAAAAAAAGAAGAAAATAAACCACATGGACATGAAATAAAGTATTTCAGGTATGTAACATGGCTGTGATGTGCCAGCAAATTTGAGTCACAGAGGCAACTTAATTCCATTAATGTAATAACATTTTTTATGATTTGCTCAAAAACGGCTCTGAGGATTATGATTAAGCTCATCATGTTTAATGAGAATCAAGTAGTTTTTAATAGAGGTAGGTTTGATCAAATGGGGCTTAACCCTTTCAGCTCTGAGCAGTGCGAGTGTATTGCGGGCCCTGGGGCCTGAGATCTTAGACCAGCTGCCATGCCCAGTGGCCTGAATACTTTTTGCCACATTCATTCTTCTTTATCTCCTTATTTATATTTTTCTTCTAAAGTTTCCCATCGTCCGGACTTTGGACAGGCATTAGTGGATCAAAAAACTTTAATTTTTTTTGTTGGAAGTAATACTACTAATTATTACTACATTTTAAGAAATTAAAAAAAAAATTATTGTATGATATATGCCGAAATATGGCACAGGACATAAATGGACTTTGCAAACATATTTTGTTTGCGCTCCCTTTTTCTTCTTACAAACAACTCAGCTTCTACTTTTTTCTATCATAGAGGCAGAATGTCGTGTTAGCCGCGTTTGATTTTCTCCTGTTTTTCTATCACCACCCGTTTTTTTTCTGTCCTGGCTAAATTTTTAGCATTCAATTTTGCCTATATTCAATTTATATAAGCAAAATGAATTATATAGGCGTAAGTCCAACATGTGGATAAATTACTTTCTGTACCATTCCATCGACTTCCTAATTGAACCGATAGATGATAACATCATGTCATTTCTGTCGATGGCCCCCATGCATTTATTATAGTCTACCACAGCTTCTGGTTTCATTTTTGTCACTCCTTTGAATGTCTTACCGGCTTTTATCATATTCTCTGTATGAAGGGTCGATAAAATCCACCACATCTCTTCTGTAAAACCATTTTATAGCTAGTAATTTCCCCTTGGATCTGCGGTATGTGCATTCTCCCTTTTTCAATTTCTCTTCCATCTTCGGCATATCCTTACGGGTATGGCGGACGGTTCCACAAGCATTAGTGGCTTTTGCATGGAGCCAGGAAAATTATGTGGGACTAGTGTACCAATTATCGATAAATAATGTGTGGCCTTCCTCTAAATATGGTTGTAATAAAGTGGCTTCTACGTCCCCAGACAATCCTAAGCCATATTTATATATGTCAATGGCAGATCCGACAAACAATAAAATCTAGAATATATCCGGTGATGCAGTCTCACAACACAAATGTTTTTATACCAAATCTGCTTCTTTTAGATGGTATAAATTGTTTAAAATGAAGTCTCCCTTTGAAAATCATTAAGCTTTCATCTACAACTGGGCCATTCCACGTCAAATCATCCAGCCGAAATTCAAAATTTTACCTCCCACCCTCAGATTTTGATAAAAATTTGTAGGTATCAAGTACATATATAAATCAGAAAAAAATCCGAAATTTTACCCAATTCCATTAAGTAGTTTCAGAGCTATGGCCATTTGAACTTTTGAGATATTTGAAGTTCTGACGACGACTTGAGCTCAAAACCAACTTGTACATGTTAAGACTTTCCTCTGTAGTATGTTTACTAATTGAACTAGAGCTTTCAAAATTTATTCATTAATTCTGCCTTTCATACAGAATCAGATGGTACCATATATATCAGAGAGATAATTTTCCTTCATCATAATAATAATAAAAATATCATAAATAAAAAAATCATAAAAATAATAAATTTATGTTTTTTCCAAGTTGTAAAACGGTCATAGAAAAATGCCATGAGCGAAAATCTCTCTCCAACCAGCCTTACACACTATATATCAACAGAAAGAGGAAGAAATTCTCTATCTAATGGTGGAATAATATGAGTGGCTCTTTGACTTATAAGAGTTTTATCATGATTTGAATCTAACATAGTAAAATTTAATTTCAAAGTGGCGCATACAAATTAATACAGCTGAAATCTCTCTTAGATATACTCCTTCAAAGGTATATTATTGAAAAGGGCATCTAATTTCCTTTAAAATGATATGATAATGTTTGTGAACTTTTGAGCTGAAAGAGTTTTATTACAATTTAATCTTATAAAATTAATTCAACTAGGTGTTATATGAAAATTTCTGTATGGCTAAAATCTCTCTCCAAGCTTATTAAAATATAATATACCACTGAAAAGAGGATGATATTTTCTATCTAATGATGAAATAATATTAGTGGGCTATTGAGTTATAAGAGTTATATTTCGATTTGAATGTAATGTAGTTAACTAACTTTAAAAGTAGTGTATACAAATTATTATAGTAAAAAGTGTAATTAAAAAAAGTAAAAAGAATAATTAGAAAGAAAAATCTACAAAGTTAATCAAATAATGATCAAATCGTAAATGCAAAGCAAATGCACGAATATTGTGGTAAGATTTTTTCCAAAATAATTTTTTTTTTTTTTGAGCAAAGAAGAAATCGAAATCAACAGAAAAGCTTTAGGTATTCGATTTGAGTCTGGTCTAAGAAGTACCGGAACCAGGAGTTTCAATTATTTTCAGCCTGCATCAACTGAAGAAATAATAGCAAAAAGACTAAGCTCAGACTCTATTATCTGTTTGCGATAAAATATTTTTCGCTAAACAGGACCAACTGTTAAACCAGAAGTCAATTCTTTCGTGGCCTGTTTATATGACAATAAATGGTGGATCGGGATAGTCCACTGTATAAATGAGACAGAATGTGATTATGATTTGCTATTTATGCACCCCTCTGGGCCAACAGAAACATTTTTTGGCCTAAAAATGAAGACCAATGTCCAGTTCCACCATCTCATATACTATGTGTAATCAATCCGCCAGAAATAATTTTCCCGTTCAGTGATACTTACAAGATTGATTGCAATTCTGCCAACAAAATTAACAAGGCATACAACACCTTTATAAACTCATTATAGCCTAATGCTAAGATTTTCACCATTATAATTTATTAGCTTAAACAAATAAAAATTGTGAGTTGATTTGATATTATTATTACATTTAATTTTTAAAAAAATCTTTAAACTTAAAAGCCTGCACATATTACTAAATTACATTAAAGTTAAGTACATGATCTTTTCAGCAATAAGTATATGGTGATTTGAGGATATTTGGAAATAGATTTCAGATGTATTAATTTGTATACACTACTTTTAAAGTTAGTTAACTACATTACATTCAAATCGAAATATAACTCTTATAACTCAATAGCCCACTAATATTATTTCATCATTAGATAGAAAATATCATCCTCTTTTCAGTGGTATATTATATTTTAATAAGCTTGGTGAGAGATTTTCATACAGAAATTTTCATATAACACCTAGTTGAATTAATTTTATAAGATTAAATTGTAATAAAACACTTTCAGCTCAAAAGTTCACAAACATTATCATATCATTTTAAAGGAAATTAGATGCCCTTTTCAATAATATACCTTTGAAGGAGTATATCTAAGAGAGATTTCAGCTGTATTAATTTGTATGCGCCACTTTGAAATTAAATTTTACTATGTTAGATTCAAATCGTTATAAAACTCTTATAAGTCAAAGAGCCACTCATATTATTTCATCATTAGATAGAGAATTTCTTCCTCTTTCTGTTGATATATAGTGTGTAAGGCTGGTTGGAGAGAGATTTTCGCTCATGGCATTTTTCTATGACCGTTTTACAACTTGGAAAAAACATAAATTTTTATGTTTAAGTTTTTTATTTTGATGAAGGAAAATTATCTCTCTGATATAAATGGTACCATCTGATTCTGTATGAAAGGCAGAATTGAAAGCTCTAGTTCAATTAGTAACCATTTTATAGAGGAAAGTCTTAACATGTACAAGTTGGTTTTGAGCTCAAGTCGTCGTTGGAACTTCAAATATCTCAAAAGTTCAAATGGCCTTAACTCTGAAACTACTTGATGGAATTGGGTAAAATTTGGAATTTTTTCTGATTTATGTATGTACTTGATACCTACAAATTTTTATCAAAATCTGAGGGGGGGAGGTAAAATTTTGAATTTCGGCTGGATGATTTGACGTGGAATGGCCCAACTATATTTTGAAATGGGTAAAAACTACTTTTAAAACTTTTCTGAAATGTTCTAAAACACTTCTAATCTTTACCAAAACATCATTTCCATGCGGCAGGGAGTTATCGTTGAAATGAAGCACACGGAAGTCTCAAATACCGATCTCTTAAAATAGTTTTGAAAATATCGGTGTTTCAAGAAGCTTATTTGTTTGACCAATTTTCATTCAAAGATAATTTCTTATGGCGCGTTATCAGAAAAGTGGTGGCGATGAATAAATAAATTTCATTGGCTGTTGTCGGCGTCCACTGTGCTTTTGTCTTTTCACTTGCTATTTTTTTTAACAAAATATAAATTTGTTTGTTTAACAATTAAATTTATAATGTCCAAATTTAAAAATATTGACAAAAATGAAAAAAAAACTATTACTCACAGTTTCCACTTAGGGGCCAGTTAAATTTTTATCGAAATTATGTATAAAAGGAGTCATTCTCTTGTTAGACCACTTCAATTTCTTCGGAGAAGGACCTTCGTCTTCATCGCTAGAACTATCTGAAGAGGAAAATTGTACATTTCTACCACCTGAAGAACTATTTGTACCAGATGTACCCGCAGTTGTGCTGGCAGAAGCATACTCTTCTTCGTCCGAACTATCAAAATTATCTGAATTACATGCTAGTAATTCTAATAATTCTTCATCTGTATAAACTCTCCTAGACATATTGAATTCTTCACACAAAGTCTCACAAGGAAGTTAACAGTAGAAAGCCATTAATTTGGAAAACCCGGAAAGAACACCATGTCAATTAGTTTACAACCCTCGGAAATTTTTGAGGAAACCATAAACCTCGTCCCTGGGAAATACCGGACTGGCTGGAAACAGGGTTGGAGAAATGCAAATGCCAGTTAATTAAAAATAATTTTCATATGTCCTGCACTCGTCCTAAATATGAATCAGAAAATGATGACTATTTTGTCTACTCGCCATGCTCCTCTAGTATTCATGAAATTAAAAAAATACGTGTAGGAACCTAAGTAGACAAACTTACTTTGTACGAAATGTAAACTTTTATATATCTGTTTATTTTAAACCATTTTTAAATTATATACTATATTTTTTTTACGAGTTGTTACTTATGATTTATGAATGTTGCATTCCTAAATAATGATAAGATAAATCCGAAAGAGAAGAGTAAACATTTATTTTTTGTTTTAAAAGAAGCCACAAAAACATTTCTTAAGGTGCTGACTCCTCAGGATTTTATCCTGGTGCAATAGTTAAATAGAAAGAGTTAGGAAATCAATTACAATAAGGTCTGCAGTTTCAGTCTTCTAACGCTGAAGCGGGCGGAACTGATATATCAGTCTACAGGCCCCAGGGACTGCAGCGCTCGAACTGATATATCAGTCTACAGGCATTAAAGGGTTAAATGACGAAGGGAGATTTTTCCTATAAAGTACCTTTGATTTTGTTTATATGGAGAAATTAACTGTCTCTCATTATGCCTAGTGATAAGAAATGGTTAATATGAAAAAATTCAAAACTAGATACACATACTAGAAAAAAAAATATATAATTTTCCCCAAGATTAAAATTTCAATTTCCATTAATGAGTAATATATATGCGTAATACATTTTTGGAAAGGTGGAATTTCAGAAAGAATAATATTTAGTTTTTTTTTTTTTTTTTTTTTTGTAAATAAATATGGAAAAAGCTATTTTCTGTGGAATTGATAAATGCCATTTCACATTTATTAATGTACGTTAATTTCTACTCTAGTATGAGTATAAGTATGAGCTCTAGCACCAAATTTTTTTACCATGTAATTGACCTAAAACAGAATCTATCATATGACTGTATTTTCCTTTGAATCTAAACTCAAAAACAAAATCAAGAATTATGACTATACCATTTTTTAAACAGTTTAACCCTATAACCCTTACAAATAAAGCAGTTTAACCCTTTAACTGTGGAGGTAGTGGGGCATGAGGAGGGGACCAGCACGCAGCTGGCTAATATACCAGCCACTAGCAGTTAAAGGGTTAATATTATTCTATTTTTCTCAGCTTCTAGGGCCCATTGGCGCAGGGGGCAAAAATAAATAAAAATGAAAATTCATAATAATATACTGAAACCTTGAACAATAATCAAAATCAGAAATAAATACAAACAAAAAATCATAATAATATACTGATAAAAAAAGTAATATTAATGATGGGTAAACCCATCTCTGAAACAAAATTGGTTAAGGATTTAAGATTGAGAATGTTATGAATGTTGAAAAAAAGGGATTAAAGTGAGGAGAATGGAAAGGTTGGTGAAGAGTTTTATGTTTTTAACTATTGGATAATAATACTTTAACAGCTGTTTAAACACTGTATTAAATTTCTATAATTTTCTTTAAAATTGTAAAAATTAAAACAATTATAACTTCACAATTGTTTTATGGCTTACTAAGGATATTTAGTACTACTTATTGGTATTCAATAGACCTTTGGTTTACACAGCATATGTGTAGGATCAATGATAGCTTAAATTCCAAGATTGTTTGACAGGAATGTTATTTATAAAAATAAAAATGTGGCCAGTCCCAGAAAGCTGCCAGTTCTCCATTGGGTTTATAGGTACAGATAAATAAACATTTATAGGCTAAAAACCACCAGTATTATTACTAAATTTATTATAAACTTACAATAAACACAGTAATGTACATCATACCCACAATCACAAAAAGAAAAAAATATATATAAACTTTTCAGATCCCCTTCTCACTTTTTTATTAAATAGTCTCTAAATCACACATGTGATATGTATTAAGGATTATTATGTTATCATCTCTTTGTTTCACATTTATATATATTAATGTAAATATACATAATACTAATTTAAATTCCAGCCAAAATGATTTCGGAATTCGGCTTCTTGAGAATTAGTTCTCTGTCCCTTGGCCTCTGGCGTGTAAGTTTGATCTGAAATTAAAATTATTCTTTAGTAAATTTGTAAAAACTTAGGTAAGTACTAAAATAAATTAAAAAATACTAGAAAGCATATTAATGCAACCTATTACAGTAAAGAAATAATGTCCCCTCTTACGAACATATTCTTTTTTCATCTAAGCTAAAACTTTGTAAAACTTAGTACATCAAGCTACATTAGTCGTTATATAGTTAAAAAAGAAATCATATCCCCCATACCCAACTAAAGTAAAGTACGTTCGTTCTCTCATAGATACAAACTTGAACAGATCAAATTCTTGAGTTAAGAAAAGGAATTCTTGTAGACTGAAAGTTTTAATAATAAGAACAAGTCTATCTAGTTGTCTAAAAGCTTTTCTAAACATATTTCAAACAGCCTTTGTTTGTTTGTTTAACGTCCATTTTTATGCTACTAAGGCTAATCGGACGATGCTACAGTGGGAGTCCTAAATTTTGCCTATCCATCTATTAATATCGCTTGGAATCCTTTTTAATAAAATCTCTTTGTTTTGTGACTTTCTACACAAAAGCAATTTGACAATCATGCTGAAACAAAGGCAATATTTATTAAATAATAAAAATTGTAATTAACTAGTTTTCAATATTCCCAGAAAAAAAAAATATTGGTGTATTATTAATAAAATATGGTGTAATATTTTAAAGTAATAAAAGTTCAAATTGTGACTTACCCCATCAACTAAATGTACAACAGCTCCTTGGACAACATGGTCACAACTCACAGTAGGAACTTGACCAAATACAGCTACATTCCCTTTCTTGTAAACTTCAGTTACTCGACCAGAAAGGCTCTGAGAGACTGGTAAGAATGGCCAAGAGGACGCAGCAATGTTATTGCAGCAGATAGGCTCTTAAAATATAAGGAATAATAAATAATTTCAGGTATTAAAAAGTTTATAAACAAACAAAATAGTGAATGAAATCTTTAGCAGATAGGCTCTTAAAATATAAAGAATAACAAATAATTTAATGAATTAAAAAATTTATAAACAAAACATAGATAGTGAATAAAATCTTTGGGAACAATTATTAAAGAAAAAAAAATTGATTCACAATTTCTGCATGGTACATAAGATAGTGCAAGAAAAGTTATTTTAGTCAAGCTATTTCCGGTTTAGTATCAAAATAATTTCATGTATTAAAAAATTTATAAACAAAACATAGATAGTGAATAAAATCTTTGGGAAAAATTATTAAAGAAAAATATTGATAAACAATTTCTGCATGGTACATAATATAATGTAAGAAAAGTTATTTTAGTCAAGCTATTTCCGGTTTAGTATCAAGATAATTAAAAAATAAAACAATGTGGACAATAAGAAATCAACATGTTATGGATCCAATTATAATGATTTTTAACTACTTCACCATTATATTTATGCTCCTGTTGTCTAAAATAATTACAAAATTGTTAATGATTAAGCCAAGGAGACTTTAATAAATTAAATGCTTTATTTGGCAAAATGGGAGATACTCATAGGCTATATATTTAAGACAGCCTCAGTCCAAGGCTGAAATTTTACTTCTTCTGATTCTTTACTAGGTATATTACTTGGCATTTTAACTTCAGGAACACAATTACTCTTAAATAGGATATGCTTACAAGGTAAGAGGTCTTGTGATGACTCTTCTATCCATCAAAAATAATAGTATTTTCTCCGAATTTAAACTAATTTTAATAATTCTTCAATGATGGAGTTAATACAATGTTAATACTTTCACAAAAGTTTTAGGAAGTGGATCGTTTAATTAATTTTAAATCTTTTTAATTGTAAAAAAGATTGGCCAAGGCTAGGATTTGAACCTGAGCCTCCGCATCTACTTCACAGTAATGCAGCAGTCAAGGTAGCATAGTTGGGTTGTGCACCACAACATAGATACGGAGGATCTTTTCTCTTCAAAATAAAAATATTTAAAATTCTATCTAAACATTATTGTTTAATGTTATAGTTGATTAATATTAAATTATGTTATAATTTAAAACAATACTACAACCTTTATAAAAAATATATAACATTTTGCTAGTTGCTATCAAAGAGAACACCAAAAATATAGATTTATGTCTCATTTATAATGGGTAAGGCCTTGTCCATGTGGGTGCACCGCCTCTAGCCCTAGCTAATCCCCTGGACCCTCGTACCTCGACCCTTACCCCAGGCCTGTCCACAATGGGGCACCACACCTAGCACCACTGTCAGCTTTAAAGGGAAGCTGGAGATCTTGATAGATACATAAAAACATCCTTAGATGCATGCAGAACATTATCTGACAGAGATATTGATCTAGATCCAATGTTATCCCATCTTTCATAAATATTTAATATTATAAAACGTGAAAAATAAAAGAGGTGAGGTGCGGTACACCAACATGGCCAGTCTCATTGGAAAAGCTGTTAATTTTTACTTTCACTTACCTATATATGAAAAATATAGTAAGTGGAAGTATTGCGATCGTGAAAAATTTCGACTTCCGGTTTTCAACGAAAATACACGTTATGGGGTCCCCTGAGTCCAATTAACCAAGTCCCGCGAAATGGTCTGCGTGTGTGTGTGTGTGTGTGTGTGTGTGTGTGTGTGTGTGTGTGTGTGTGTGTGTGTGTGTGTGTGTGTGTGTGTGTGTGTGTGTGTGTGTGTGTGTGTGTGTGTGTGTGTGTGTGTGTGTGAACAGACTAGCTCAAAAACTATAAACCGTGCGAACCTGAAATTAGGTATTTACGGAATGTATCTGCCCGCGATGTGACAGCGAAAATTTCATCAAAATTGCTCAAAGGGAGGGGGTAATTTATTTAATAACTTTTTAAATTTTTTCGATTTTCTCAAAAACGGCACTAACGATTTTGATTAAACTGAATATTTGATCTATTTATATGCCCGACATATGACTGTAAAAATTTCATCAAAATTGATCAACCGGAGGGGGGACTTTACTTAATAAATTTTGTATCATTTTCAGGTTTTTTTTTTTATTTACTCAAAAACAGTTTTAACGATTTTGATCAAACTGGGTATTTGATGTATGTATATGCCAAAGACGCGATAGCCAACATTACATCAAAATTGATCAACCGGAGGGGGGACTTTACTTAATAAATTTAGTATCATCTTCACGTGTTTTTTTTATTTACTCAAAAACGGCTTTAAAGATTTTTATCAAACTGGGTATTTGATGTATGTATATGCCAAAGATGTAATAGCCAACATTTCATCAAAATTGGTCAAACGGAGGGGGCACTTTATTTCATAACTTTGTTTACCTTTTTTCGATTATCTCACAAACGGCTTTAATGATTTCCATCAAATTCGTCATGTTTAATGAAAATTTGATGTTCTTTAATATCAGGTAAGCTTTATCATTCTTAAAATGTTCTGAGGGGGCTTAAATGGGTTTGGGGCCTTTCTTGTTTGTTTGTTTCCTATAAAGTACCTTTGGTTTTGTTTATGTGGAGAAATTAACTGTCTCTCGTTACGCCTAAAAATAAGAAATGGCTAAATATGAGGTATGATAAAAATAAAGAAAACATAAAGAGGAGAAAAAAGAAAAATATCAGTCAACTCATAAAATTCGTTGAGCCCACGCATGCGGAGTACGCCTTTAATGAGAGACCATTGTTCATAATTTAAGCCGTTCTGTTCATTCGAGAAGTAGCAATTAACAAAGCGCATTAATTTCAAATCTAAGTAAGTTGGTAAGTGAAAGTTGTGTGTTGCGGGCACGCACCAGATTTTTTTGCTTGGTGTGGGAAGGTGCGAGGGGTGGTGGACCAACGTGGACGAGGCCTAAAGATAAAGCATACCACATTTCAATTGCATGTTAGAAAACTATGAATGTGAAAATTACCTTTAAGAATGTGTGACCTAATTACTTCATCAGCAAGACTTTTGTCATTTAAGAGGCTGTCCAATGTTTCCTGTCCAATATTTTCAAAAGCACTATCAATAGGAGCAAGAAGAGTCACAGGTGATCCCAGACCTTCTTTCAGTTGCGATTCAATTTTAGTGCCCTAAAATAAGCATATTGAGAAAACAAGTTTTTAAAATTACAAGCTCATAAAACTTCACGGTTTAAAAATTATTCTAGGGATTCCTTTTTTATTAATTTTATTTGAATAATTGAATTAATCCATATTAAAACTCATCACTTTTTTCTCAGAATAGAACTAACAGAGTTTCAGTAAAATCAAGCTTGTAAACAGCAATTTTTAAAAGTAATTATAAATTTTGAGAAATAATAATTAAAAAAAAAGAAAAGGAATAGTCAACATTTTTAATGAAATAGCATACCTCAAGAATTTTTCTGAATGTTTTAAGTTCTTCATTAGATTGAATGAATTCCCAAAGCGTCTGAGTTGCTGGCTTCATGACTGATCCTATTTCATGAAGAACACCATTACAAACTCGTCCTCCAATTTTGGTTAATGGAGTGCACTGAACAGACATGACTCGGCTCATGCCTAGGAGACCAGGGAAAAGCTAAAAAACAAAAATAAAATGCCTAGTATCTCATAAACGAAGGCTTATAAATTTGAATTAATTATAAAACTAGTTCTAAACCTAAACTCTTAATATAAGTAAGCAAAGATATTTATCTAATTTTCTCTTTATTTTTGCTATTTACTATTTACTATCATTTAGCATTTACTATCAATTTTTGTTCTCTACTAATTTGAAGATTATTTATTAATAGTAATTCCAGCTCACATCAATGAAATAACTGACTATTTTCATCACTACTTTTACCACATTATCACAGAATCAGAAACTTGGCTCAACCCGAATATTTCATCTTTCTCTGTTCACATTCCTAATTACACCCTCATCCGCCATGATAGAACTGAACAAATCTTCAATCCAATTCTCCCAAAATAGTTTCTTTTAGACCTGGGATATTCCCTTGACTTAATCAATGTTCCTTTTGAACCAACCCATCATACACAGTTTTCCCAACACAAATCAACCTAATTTTCGAGGAATCCCCTTAAAAGCAATCAATTATATCGTCTCAAGCCCCTGATTCTAAATCCAATCCTCAGAAAATCAGTTACTAGCTCCACATCCAGAATTCACAATCCAGTCTCCCCTGATGAACTAAACAGCTTTTTGGTTAGATTCCAGACACTCCTTTGATTATAATCAAGTAAAAATAACTTCTACTTTTCCTATATCCTTCCCGATGATTTAATCGCTTCTGTCCTAAAATACCGAACCAAGAATCTGCTCCAGAGCAAATTCCAGTAAAATTGTTAAAACTCAGTCTCCCAGCTCTTCTATA
Organism: Aelia acuminata; assembly: GCA_911387785.2. Taxonomy (NCBI): domain Eukaryota; kingdom Metazoa; phylum Arthropoda; class Insecta; order Hemiptera; family Pentatomidae; genus Aelia; species Aelia acuminata. Next base: position 149,544,755 of record OU426980.1, read on the forward strand.
TATATATATATATATATATATATATATATATATATATATATATATATATATATATATATATATATATATATATATATATACAAAATTTCTTTACAAAACTACATTTTCCCAACAGCATGAAAAAAATAGTTGTCCACTCACTCTGAAAGGTTCAGCATCATTCAACGGCATTCAATTTCAGGCCCGTTGACGTTCTTACAAATCTATCGAAGCCTTTGGAAAGATTGGCCCATTCGCAACTTACATCCTTTCCCAAACAAAATCAATTCCTTAATCCTTCTCCAATCAGATTTCCATTCCAGTCATACCACTCAACCTGCCTTGATAAAAATATAGCAAGACCTTTACTCCTTCCATAGATTAACATAAAATTACGATTCTTGTTCGATTGAATTTTTGGAAAGTATTTAATTCTGTTGACCTATCGATACTCGATTAATGAACCTTTTATAAGATTTGTTCTCGGTCTACTCAGACACTCTCACTTTTCTTAATGTTATACTGAGCAAGGCTTCCTTTTTCCTGATCTCCGAAGAAATTTATCCTTGTACTTTTCTATTCCAATCCCTAAATACAAAAAAAAATTAACTATACTCTCGACCTCCTTACGCCATGTTCACCCATCCAACTATTAAACACAAGATCTCAAACGACAGATCTGTATATTCCTTCCCATAGAATCGCCTCCTATGAGTGATCCTACACTGTTCATGCCTCTCATCTTTTGACTTCCTTACTTAACTCAATTCTTAGTGCTTCTACCATTTATTTTTCTATCTCCTAGATAATCAATCTTCCTTATAAATGTAAAAACCATTAATTATTTAGTCAAGAGTTCCCAGTTTGCAGAATCTGGATGTGCCACAAGAGGGTCTCCCAACACCCGGGCAAGTCCACAGCTTTTGCAACAAAATAATAAATTCCACATAGTTGGACATAAACCACACCCTTACTAAACCAAACCACTCCCAGGAAAAAAACATAATCCAATTATATAAAGTAAAAATAGAACTGTATTTAGATATAATATTCAGACTAGTTATACTTCCTACCTCCAGATTGATTACTTTGATAAAACTATCTAAAATAGCTTTTTTTTTAGTTTATTTTTTTTTCTTTTTATACAATTGGAAACTCACATTTTTCTCAGCTGAAACAGTAAGGTTTTGCCCATCAAGCCAAGTGCTTATGCTGTGGCCTTCTTGATCTTTAGCAATATGGAATTTGACCAATTTCTCCAATTCATCCTGGCTCATATCACTGTTTATAACTTCCTTTACAGCTTCATTTGTTGGCACAAACATGGTAACATTTTCAGTTGTTTCTAAACGATCTAAAAGTCCTGACTTTTGGACAACTGACAGCCATTCCTTATGGTTTGACTGTTCAAGAAGTTCTGAGATTGACCTAGCTACATTTAAATAATATTAATTACTTCACCATTTCTAAATCTTTCGAGAAAAAAAAATTATTTGATATGGTTGTAACATGGTCACTTACCAGATGATGGCACAACAAAAGAATCAGCAGTGTGCACTATGCCATTGGTAGTAACAAAGTCAACCTCTATCAACTTGGTCTTATTGCCAATGATTATATCATCATCCTTTTTCGTAAAGGGCAGCAAGCTCTTGGTAATGTCAACAGTTGCTAAGTTGCTAGAATCAGCAGCGATAGAACAGAGACTGTGCGGCAGAATATGATGAGCGAGTACATCTAAAATTGAACAATAATTAATATCAATTACTATTTCAAGAGAACATTTCATCAAAATAAGTTAGTTAATTTATAAACTTACTTTTCATGCACATTTTGTATTTGTTTCCTATTTTTTCAACTGCTTCATTTTCCAGAGCAAAAACTGTGAGGGGTTTTTCTCCAGACATGATATCCCATAAATCACTCTGTTCCAGAACTTTATTGAAAATCCATCATAATCAATTAAAATGATTAAAGTAAAAAAAAAAAGGATTACATAAATTAAAAATGTGAATTCGATACTTACGTTCCTTAAACTTTTCGAATTTTGGTTCTGAAAGTCGATCAGCAATTGTACCTTTGACTGGTTTGATCAGTGAGTCAACTAAGTGGACAACACCCTTTTCTGTTAGCTTGTCTGTAGCATTCATTCTAATACAATTTACAGTGATAGGTCGATCTGGAAGAAAGTTGATCCTTAGAGTTGAATTATCTCTTGTTTGCAAAACCTAATAAGAAAAAAGAAATATTAGTAATTTAATTAATTTATTCATCATCAAGATTATTTTTAAATTATGGAAAACTTCTGATTCAACAATAACAAATTTTACACAAAATTATAACCATTCTTTAGATTTAATTTTATATTCAACATACTAGACACCTCCAGGAAATTGATACCTAAGGTCATTATTTTGCTTACACGACATTCATATAACATGAAGAAAAAAAATACCATTAAGAGATAGGTACGTACCATTTCATTATACATGTCTGAAACTTCATACACACCATCAACTACATGTGCACGGACAAGTGCTTTTTCATCACGAATGGGCGAACTGCTAACTTGTACTTCATTTGTCAATATTTGGTTCTGAAAGCAAAATTAATGAAACAATTTAAATAAGTACACAATTATAAATCATTAACAGTAAGGGGGTAAATCTGGAAGTAATTAACATTAGCAAGTAGCAAATCTAAATCATTCTTTCTTCGCAATATATAAAAACATTGAAAATTTACAAGATTAAAGGTAAATAACAAAATAAATTTTACTATGAGAAACAATTCTGGAAAAAAACAAAAACAATATAAACTAAAGGCAAATAATTGAGTTTGATAAACATGGAAAAAGCTGAAGCTGGTTTGAAACAATGAACTGAGTCGTACTTGATAGATTTAAAAAGTTATTACTATTATTTTTTTTTATTGGCTTCTTTCATATCTGATTTGACAATATATTGGCTTATTTAGAATTTGATGACAAACATACCAATATGTACAATGATAATATGATTGACTTCCTTTGTATTGGTTTTACATCAATATCTGCTCATTGAATTACTGCTATATCTTATGACTTTAAAAGGTGTAAACCAGTTAAAACAACCACAATTTTAATGACTCAAAAAGAAAGTGTTTTGTGCAAATGGGTAATCAAAGTTTTTAAGAAAAATGCCCTTCAAAGGTTAGTGTTTCCTTTTGTCATATCACTCACTTGAATAGTGATTAAAGTACAATGAGATCCTGTGATACCCGCTCTTTAACATATCATTTAGTTCTCTCGCTAATGAGAATTTAAATATTTTAATTAAAACCATTTTTTAATTTTTAAGAAAAATGCCATGTTTTTAAAGTTATTTTAAAAAGAATCTAACTAAATAATCAGTTTTTTTTTTTAGTTTTTTAACAGTAATTGAATTAAAACACAAAAGGATCTCACAATGGGAGGTTTAAAAAGGGCCTTAAACTTTTTAAGTTAAATGATAATCGAATTTATATCAGACCAATCAATATTATTTCTCTTATTTTAAATTACTCATTATTGTGGATAACCACCATGTTTTTAAATTATTTTAAATAATATATTTTTGAAGAGAAAAGATTTGGCTCCGCCGGGAATCGAACCCGGGTCTTCCACGTGAGAGGAAGGATTTGGCACCGTTTGGAAGCGTGCTCCGTGGTGCAATGGTTAGCATAACGCGCATATCACACGGAACACCCGGGTTCGATTCCCGGCCGAGCCAAATCTTTTCTCTTCAAAAATAAATTATTTAAAAACATTTCTCTTATTGTTTGAACCTAAATAAACTTAGAATATTGAATATTAACCCTCAATATTTGACAGCAAATTACATCTATTGTTTTTCCCCAATTCCACACTTAAAAAAAAAAAAAATAGTGGCAATAATATGTTAATTTTTAATGGAAGTATATCACAACTGAGGAAATTTTATGATTAAGAAAAAAATATTACAGACCATGGAGTCTAAATCATTGTGATGCTCTGAAACAGCTTGGTCAGTAGGTAGGAAGATGGTAACATTTCCTTCAAGTTCCTTTTCAAGACCGGTAGTCTTGACTAAATCAGCAAACTTGCTAGCCCCCAATTCCTCAGCTATTTCAGCAATTGGCTTGGTCTCCACCTTGGAACATCCTGGATTACCACTAGTTTTCCTGTAGCCATGACAGCACTGATAGGAGACGATGACAGTCTTAGTGTTGCCATTCTTCTTAGTTCTATAATGTCCAACAATATAATTTTTTGATAACTTTTTTATTTATATATTTTTAGAGAGCTAGAAAGTACTTACATTGTCTTACAAGTGTATTTAGAAGGAGTGTTTTGGCATGTTGAGAACTGTGCTGAGCCAAAGGCAATGAAATCACTTCTAATGTCGTCTGATTTCTCCTCTTTTTCTTCACGATCAACACAAACATTGGGTCTGTAAGGTAAAAAAACTGGTATTAATAAATCATATCCAAACACAATTCATGATTTGGATTTATTCAAATTTTATAGGTGAAAAGACTAAAACTTGGGATTGATCATTTTAAATATATATACATAGATAAAATTATCTTATTCAAGGATATCAAACACATTCCTGATGTAAATCTCTTAAATAATAATAATTGCACATCGTTTTATTGGGCACGAAATATTACTTGCATTCCCTTGCCTTTTGATGGTTTACTGTTAACTTTGTAAAATTTAAGTTACTTTAGGTTATTTTTGTTTTGTAACCACCCAATTATATTTGTATTATAGACCGATATCACATTTAGGTATGTAGTTTAGATAGTAATATTTAATAGAGATGATTATAATTATAAAAATGTGGGAACAGGGTAGCTCAGTGAGTAAGCCTTGAGCTACTAGCAGTGGCGGTCCCAGGGGGGGGGATATTGAGGACAATCCCCCCCCCCGAAATTTCGACGAAAAAAAAAATTAGCGGGAAAAATTAAAAAAATTAATTACGCAACTAACTTTTACGAGTTTTCTAGGGAAGTTTAGTTTAATTTTGACTAGAATTTTTTATACAGAATTTTGTATATGAACTTAATGTGTAAGCATAATCAAATAAAGTGTGCTATTTTTACGTTTTTTTTTTTTACCGACCAATCCCCCCCCCAAAATTTTTTCCTGGAACCGCGCCTGGCTACCAGGTATGCTCAGGGTGAGCATTGCTGTGACAGGGTACTTATCTGCTCTGCCTGGGATCAGAAGCAGAATTTTTCTTGTTTCATTCCTTGTAAAAGGATAATCCTTAAGTTGTTGATGTGGTTTGGAAGAGTTGTAAACAACCTTTCTGATAGACGTTGTGAAGATGAATAGTCTTACCTAATAAAGATTTTTGGACTAATTACCTATGCGAGAGGTAACTAGTCGCGAAAAAAAAGCCGTATTAATTACGGTTTTTAAAATTTTAGTTCGCGGGAACTGACAAGAGATCGCATTGAAAACGTTGGTCGCGCTAGCCAGGAGGGGGGGGGGGTATCGAGCTTTCGATATCCCATCCCTATCCTACGGCCTTACCACAGAGGTGCTCTCATCGCGATTTTATTTTACAGCTTTTACTCCGCCACACCCGAAAAAAATGCTATTTTTATATGATGTCCAGGAAAAGAATTGTTGCTTTTTTGATAGATTAAAAACGATAGAGGGATCTTAGACAATGGCAAAATCATCTATGTACTGCTATTTAGCAATAATTATTCAATTACTAATGGGATGAGTAACGATTTTCCGTCCTTGGACACTGACCAAAGGATGAAATGACGCAGATTTAAAGCGTTTATCATATTCAAGGTCTGGGCTACCTTTCAGAAAACAATCACATTCAATTCCCAAGATTCCCGTCCAATGTAAATTGAATATAATGAAGCAAGCAGCTAAATTCTATAGTTATTATATAATAATCATAAAGTTCTGTTTGGGGTAAGCTAAACGTAGAACAGTAGACAAGGGTACTTCAAGATCTAAATAACTGAATCATACGAGATTTTAAGAAAAACTAATAACCATAAGAACAAGATTTCTACACAGATAGGCGCAGAGCGTTAACTAGGCCATGGAACAATTTCACCGGGCAGAGGTAAACAACCGCTCAATTGTTAGGTGCTGCCATTTTAGAAAGTATTATGGGGGGCACTGGCCCTTATTTGCCCCCTTCCAAACGATTTAAGGAGATACGCTCATCCAACTCAGCTAGCAAAGACAAACGCAATACGTTATCACAATCACGGAAATTTCGGAGTTCCACGAGAAAGCTATATTATCAAGGATACATATTTAATCTTTCCGGCGCAGTTGACAGGGTTAGGAGAACCACTTCATTCATATAACTTCGAAGGGAGGCATACGTACTTATTTAATCCACTGTTTGTTAGTAATGAACAGTTACTAAACCTCGATCGATGCCATGAATCTTCAAAATATTTGTCACAATTGGTCTCTGTATGAAAAAAATTTCCGACAATCCATCATGAATTGGTCGAAATTTATATGTTCGAGGTAATTTATTTTTCAGCTTAAAAGATCATTAATAAAAGTAATTTTGATTGACAGTCTATTGTAACTCTTTGATGGATATAGGATAGCACCAATTAAAAGTATTTTTGGCCCCGAAAGAAAATTCCATATTACAACTGATAACGAATCGAGAGAACTTACAAAAACCCACAGAGCCGCAAGGTATCACTCACTTTGAAACCATCAAATTAACCAAAAATCAAGGAACTATAGTTTTTCTATTGAATGAGCTATATCGCCTGAAGAAACTGATCCATATATTATAAAAAAAATTTTGTTATCAAACCACGAACTAGAAAAATGTTTTGGAGCTAATTTATCGTAAAAGTAGTAGTTGATTCATTCCTAAATAATAGCTGTCGATGTGAATCCAGGCAGGACTGTCTTCCGATAGTATTGACTGATTACAATTCAAACAAGTGGAATCAAAACTTACATTGTATATCAGATCTGTCTGTGAGGTCTTTGAAACTTGTCAGATTAGAATAAAGTTTAGACTGACGGTTATAATTCTATACATATATGTATATGTAAGCTATAAATTTGGCCTAGTTATGATCATAAAAACGTTTTATCTACAAGAGGAATCCATACCCGGTTGCGATACAACAGTAGCGGATCCAGAAATAAATTTTCTGAGGGGAGGCGCACTATTTATTTTTTAAATTTTTGCGTCATAAAGGACCTAATTTAAAATATTACTGCACATTTAAGTGGTAAATTTCTATTAAATGTTTGAATACAATCCATTTTTCATTTAAAGGGTTTAAACATTTATTAAAGATGACCCTTTTTATACAGAAATAGAAATAATTGATTGGTGTCCTCACCTCCCAGGGGGGGGGGGGGGAGTCGGCCACCCTCCCCTGGATCCGCCACTGCGATACAATGGGTCGAGGCTATAAAGATGATATTGAGATTCAGAACGTTCTAGATGGCGATTCCAAGGACGGGAGTTAACCACATCGTCAAGTATATCCGATGTCTTTTCGGTTTAAGATGTTTCCTTAACCTAATATTTCACCGTGAAATCATTGAGGATATTATTCATCCTTAGTAAAAAAATAAATAGAAATAATTGTTTTCTTAACTATAGTTTTTCATTTATAAATGTAGGTACTACACTTCTTTAAAGAATTCTTTGTCATGGCGATATTACAAAAAAATAGATGAAGCAATAAGTACTTTAATAACATAATGCAATGAAATTGATATTGTAAAAATAAATTGACATGATTGAAAATAGAATGAATTTTAGAACATGAACATAATTTTATGTAACAACGAAATCAAGGACATTTTTGGATACATGATAACCCTTAATCCTGTTGTTTGAGTTTGTAGAACAATATCCACTATTGGTCGACGATGAAACCAAATCCAACCTCTACTTTCGCACGTCTCGTTGATTATGAATTTGCTGAACATCATTAAAGAAGACATAATTAATAAGGATATCAAATACAGAAATCTCCTACCATTTCTTCATTTTATAGGATGTACCGCAGCAGTAAGTGTTAATGAAGTTGTACACGATTTTCTGTTCTCGGACCAATTAGAAAAGTTTCTCATATTCATCGCAGAATCTTCAAAACTTGAAAAGTCGATTTGAGCACAGGTGGTTGACTGTGACCGTACCGTGCCATAGAGTGAGAATACCATCATTTAAAACAAAGAAAGCGGGCAGAAAAATCATAAATCTTAACATAAACAAATATCTTTTGGTAAAAAGGACTTATTATATATTCATAGAGAAATAACTCAACAGTCGAAGAAGTTCCACATGGTCATTCAAATAACGATGGTGAAAAGTGATGCAGGATGCAGTGTTGCCGATCTAAGGCAAGCAGCGTTGTCATGCTCACCTAAATGACGCACCTCCCAGGCAAGCTGATATTCAGCAACGATTCTCGATTAATTTCAATCAATCCGAGGGATACGAGATATTGCTTATAATATTCCCTTCAATCTCTTTCATGATCCCCAAGATACATGCGGAAAACAAGAAATTTTATATACAGAGACTTTCAAAGTTCCTCTGGGCTTCACGATCGTGTATGCAATGATGACAAAATCTATGAATTTTCACTACATACATCTTGAAACAGCCCTACATCGCGACGAGTACTTCATAACTTGAACGAAAATGGCTCTTATCTTAGTTTTCTACACTACCACTTCCTCACTTGAGTTACCTTCGATGGACTTGACGTAATAAAAGAAAAATAAATGAAGAACTAAAAACAAAACCCCTTCAACAAGGTTAAGAAAAAACTCTAAAGGTATGGGAAATTAACTATACTAACATTAGACTATGCTAACCTTGATCAGACTATACTAAATAGACATTAGCCTTTAGAACATACATAGACAATAGACTGTAGAACATTAGACTATAATAATTAATAGATTTCATGTATATATGGGAAAAATTACAAGCATAACTGGATAGCATATCGGTATAATGGCTATAAAAAACTCGACAGCGCATGGCACAAAACATCACCCTCAACCAAAATATTTTACCATTGATTATGTCGCCTGTTGAGAATCGTAGTGGCGAAACTACAAAAAATCGATTTTCGAGTTAAGACAACCAAACTACACTAGGATGACTCATATTTTATAAGCAGAAGTGGCGAAAATTTATTTCAATGCCTTTCCTGTAGAGCGCGATATTCGCTAAGCGAGAGGGAAACAAATTAACCGCATGCTACAAAAAAAAAGTATTTTGGTTTTTTTTTCATACCATTACCCGTGTTATGTCTAGATAATAGGCTAACACTTAAAGGAAAAAGGCAAACAAAATTACAACAGAAGCTGTTGTCGTGTTGATTTAGTTTGAAGTTTTTTGGAAATTTGGAATGCTGTTTTCTCCGGTATGATGTTTTCAGACTTACGCCACTATGGTTCTCAACAGAGGATGTATCGTGTCGCCCCCATTTTTTTCACGAGACAGAATCCTGTTCCTCTATTTGACAGTAAATGCTGGAAATCCAGTAATTAAATATCATAGATAAAAAACTGAAATTCTTTTATTTAATGCGCGTGCAATCTCTTTTTATATTAAAACGACATTAAGTTAATAAAAATTAATTAAACATACAATCATTTTTCAAAAAAATTAATAACTATATTAATTAGTTTTTCTTAAAAGTTATCCTAGAAAGATTCTCTACTGAACTTGAGCAAAGAAACTTCCAGCTTTCTCTAATTATAATGAAACATTTTAAAAAAATGATTAGTTCCGGTGCAGTAATCGTTTTACAGAATGCATTTCATTTACTTCTCGTTTTTTAAGAACAAAAAAATACAAAAGAAAACTGTTAGTAATTGCAAAATTAAATAATTATTTTGTTGCATAACTGTTAGGTTGAACACTTTCCTACCATTTAATGCAGGAAGCGAAGCAAAAAAAAAAGAAGGTAAAAATGACAAAAGTTACAGTTTATTCGGATCAGATGGAGATCTGATTTTTCGTTCGGATTGAAAATCTCAAATTTCCGACCTCGGCAAGTCAACAGAAGTTCATTTTAATTCAAGAAATAAGTGAAATTTCTAGGATATTTTATAAAATATCGAGTAAACTGACTGAGGTTTGTCCCCAGTCAATTTACCTTTAGTAGGTTCGAGGATATAAATTAGATCAAGAATTAATAACATTTATCAGGGATTGATTTGATACAGAAATAGAAACATTTAAAATTATTTTTTTTTTTTATAAAATAAATTTTTTTCTCCATTCAAACAAAACATCAAATCGACATATTGCTAGTTTTTAAAACATAATATAGAAGGTATTGGTATTAGGTTTTAATTTTAGTTGCTGTTTGAATAAAATGTTTATTTACGATTTTGTCTGCATGCATTATTTTTTTCAAATCACCATTTTCAAATCCTTTGTGAAATTGTTTGAGTTATCCTATTATTGTGCTGGACAAGTTCCCTTTCCCCATTATAATTATATGGTATTATTTTTTTTCTCGGAAAATTATCGAAAAAGGTTTAAACGGCGAGCTCGTCTTTATTAAGGCTCAGTAGTGTAGTTTATTGAAAACCAACATGAGTGACGATTCAGTTCATTTTCGGCATATTATGCTGTTCTTCTTTAAAAAAGGAAAAAACGCAGCCTAAACTGAAGAAAGATTCGTGCCGTGTATGGCACCGATTCAATTGCTGTTAGCACGGTTCAGAAGTGGTTTTCGCGGTTTAGATCAGGAGATTTTAATTTAGAAGACCAATCCCGGCCGGAGTTCAACTCTTGGCATCGAGGATATTATGACGGTCATCGCAAACATTCCACGAATTACTGTCCGTGAAATAGCTGCGGAGTTAAGAGCAAATCGACCGTTTTCGATCATTAAAGAAGGCTATTCGAAAAGGAGTGCTATTCCACCAAGACAACGCTAGGCACCATGTGTCTTTAAGGACTCGGCAAAAGTTATTAACCTTCAGATGGGAGGTTTTACTTCACCCGCCGCATTCTCCTGATATTGCTATTCGCATTTCCATCTTTTCTGTTCCCTCGAAAATTTTCTACAAGGGAAATCCTACTCTTCAGCAGATGACGTCAAAACGGACCTTTTATTGTTCTTCAGGAGTAAGGACAGTGATTTTTGGAAAAAAGGCATAATGGACCTTCCAAGCCGTTGGGAAATCGCTAACGGTCGTAACTATTTTGTAGATTAAATAGATAAATTTTAAGCTGTCCATCAATTTTAATTTTTGTCCAAATTTCTCTACGAACTTTCCGGACAACCCAATAATATAGTGTAATTGTCATCCTAACAAAACATAAACCCAAGGCCCGTCACAGGTGACAGACAAAAAATATATGTTCCGACTGAAGTGAAAATTAGGCAAGATAAAAAAGACTTACCCAGACCACCAACTCTTTGGTTGGGAGATGCCGAAAATGTTGGGTAAATTGTCGAAGATGCTACGAACAGGAATAAGATCAAATGGGTCTTCATCACTGTCTTCGTCATCATCTGTTACCGGTTTCTCGGTTGTCTCCTCTTTGGTGTTTTCTGTAAAAAACAATGCCATTATGAATCATAAATATAGTAGAAAATAAAATTATAAATCACAATAGAGGAGTCGGGGAGCTCAATAGTTAAGACAATAAGGTCTCTGGTAGCAATCGGGATCATTAAGATAGAAAATCTAATAGTCAATGACTAGCAGTCACTAAGTCCGGGTCTGTTTGCGAAGACCACCACAGTTACTTTCATGACGCGACATCCAGTTACTTTTAGTTAACAGTTACTTCTTTTAAACACTTATTTTGGCACTAGTACTGAAGTGCGGCTTCACAAATTAAGGCCCGATCTCCACTGAAAAGGACCCATTTGCGGGTTTATTTATCTCCGAAGAGCGAGCGGGAGTCGAAAGCTAGAATCTATTAAAGCCAATCAAGGCACTTTTTAACTGAAATAAAGGCGATGGGAGTTCGATAATATCACGGTCACATAACCTCTCAAAACAGTCCACGCCCATCAGCCGCTCTTCAGTACCTTTACCTTTATTTTGATAACAATATTTATAACCTGTATTTGCAAATAATGGCCTAGATGAGAATAAAAAGAATATATTTCAACTATAAATATTTATTTATAATAGAACACACCCTTGATCTATGCAATATTTCATTTTCTTGCAAAAACTGAAATGCCTTGTTTTTGGCAGAAATTTCTTGAGCTAATTTCAAAAGACCCTTTTTTATTATCACTGAAATTACAAATTAAGGTTATCACTATTTATAACCACTACAGATTGTTGAAAGTAACTGTTTACTAAAAGTAACTAGATGTCGGGTCGTGAAAGTAACTGGATGTGGTCTTCGCAAACAGACCCCTAAGTCGAGTGTTGCATTTAAATTAGTTTTAAATTTAATTGTAATATTGGTTCAATTTATATCATGGCGCGGTACTTCAGTGTAAGAAAGCATAGCATGAGTGGTATTGTTGACTATTAGCCAACCAAGGAAATCCCTAATTGTACATAATGAAGGTGACCTTGCGCTTTTGTAACTGCCATTCAGGTATTCCGCCGCAAAATCTTATGCACTTTTTAGTTACATAATCAAAGAACAAAGAGATTAAATCAATTTGATGATTTTATAATAGGATGCTATAATAGGACAGATTTAGAGGAGCATATTGTCAAACCTAGAATAAATTTAAAACCCCCCAAAATTACATATTTATCAAAAACTAAGTATACCTTGACATATTTTAAGACTGAAGCTAGGAAGAAGTTCATTTGCCGCTTATCATAAATTCGGATATTTATTTAATTCATTTTTTCAATGATATATTATTAGTCTCAGTGATTTAGCGTTACATAGCGGCATAAAAAAAGAAGCCATAGAGCTATCTCCAAGGGATAACGGTAATAGTGCTGATCTATTTATTTTCAGCTCTGATTTCGCCGACAACTCCCAAGAGAAACAATCTTAATTTGGAAACGTCACTTATTTTTGACCAACATTCTTTTATTATATTCAAAATATGATCACTATCATTTGTATGTAACTCAGTTAAGGACCGCGCTAATAAATATAAAAGGATTATTGGGATGGTTCCGTCCAATGAAATAAAAATATTTCTTCTGGAAATATTAACAAATAATTATATGCAGGGTGATTCAGTTCTTAATCTCAAAGAGAAAATGATTGAAGCCGTATCTACGATAACTTGAATAACAAACTGAAGAGGAAATTAAGGCCCTGCTAAAGGCTGGAAATTCTTGTTATTATTCGGTGACAAGATTACTTAGCTCACGACATCTGTCCCGAAATTTAAAAATTAACCCTTTGCACTCGAACGGCGCCTCTCAGGCTCCATCCTATTCATTACTTCAACTCGAACGGCGCCCGAGAAGCGCCATTACTATTTATGATAATATTTTACTTTATATTTTGCACGCGTTGTAAATTATTTTACTAGGTTTGAGATTAGTCCGGTATACTCGTATATCAGATGGTGAACACTTAGGTCCTCAGGGCAGAAAATAAATTTTTAAATTAATATAAAAAAATATAAAATAAATTTTTTTTTTTTGAAATTAATATAAAATTCTAAAGAAATATAAAATTAAAAAAAAAATTGATTTTTTTTTGTTGTAACTATATGTTCTTGAAGCTTCACAAATACATATAACCTAAATTTCATTACAATTCCTAACTTGGTTGTAAAATTTTACCGTATAATATTACGTTTAAAACGTGCACGTTTTCGCGAATAAGTTGCGTCGAGTTGCTGCTAGGTAACATCCAAAACGGTGCGGAGTGCAAAGGGTTAAAATTTACAAAACTATAATTCTTCCGACGATTCTTAACGGAAGTGAAACATGGCCGCTTAATGTAAGGGATGAGCAACCCCTCAAGGTCTTTGTAAACAAAGTAATGCGTAGAATATTTGGGCCGAAGAAGGATGATTCAAAAGGAGAATTTATACGGCTACACGATGTAGAAGAATTGGGTTAACTTTTACCGGTAAATGTAATCGAAGTTATAGCTACGCGTCGGTTAAAGTGGGCGTGCAAAATTGCAAGTCTTTGTTGCTAACGAATACCTAAAATATTGATAAACGCTTTGCTGAATGGAAAACGTCCGAGGTTTAGCCCTAGACGAAGGTGAGAGAATCCGGTGAGGGCTTTTGGAGTTGGGATTGGACGGAGGGAGGTGGATGAATGTGTAGAGGGAGCGATCGGTGGTTTTGGCATTGGGCCTTCGGGTTCGTTAAGGCCCGATGCACACGAGCTGCATTTTCCTGCGGTCCGGCCTGGCTTGCTCTCAGGGGTACCTGGAGTATAATGGACCGACCGGATTATACCATTATACTCTAATTACCCCTGACCACAAGCCAGGCCGGACCGCAGAAAAATGCCGCTCGTGTGCATCGGGCCTAAGCCTTTATTCTTTCTTCAGTTCTTAATGGAGAAGCTTTGAGAGGTCATTCTAGAAACAATTTCTATTAAAATATGTATTTGATGGATACTCAAATTTCGAAAGAAAGATGAGACCTTTTTTTTTGTGTTGTCCTAAGAGGTCGCGTTTTTTATGGAATTAGGATTGTTCAAAAACTGATCATGGCAATTGAATACTAAGTGTACCTTCGTAAATAAGACAAGTTTTTCCATCACAAAACATTTATTTAGATTATTAAGAAGATTAATAGCAAGCAGGTATAACAACGCAAAGTTGTTTCTCGATAAAAAAGAGGTTTTTCGCGAATTACAATATTTCATCTTCCTCATAGAACAATACAAACTCTCTACTTTCCAGGAGAACTTCTACACTAAAAGTACAGTAAGCAATAAATTTCTGCAAATGAAGTCACGTTTATTGAGGGAACGGGTGAATAAGTTGACTCCGATTCTCAAAACATTTGTGGAATAGAGGTTTTTAAAGAGAAATTTTACGGAAAGGATCTCGGTTCTTAATATCCATACTCTAGAAATAAATTGTACATTTCAAAAGACAAAATATAACTAAGAGAAATTATTTAAAATCGTTCTTTGGAATGCCTATCATAGGAAAGAGTATTAAATATGATTACGGGTTACTTAGTTTAAATTTTTTTTTATTTTTTCAAACGTATCGGTTATATACGTCAATTCTTTTATTATCGAATTTTTTGGCGTATTTTTCCTAATTTTTGTTTTTTAACGCAATTCAGAGCATGCAGTAATATTAGCAGCAGAGCAGACTATTCTAATTGCAACCTTCATCAACTGATAGCAATCTATCAACAATTAGCTTGTAGTTGGACCAACTCGAATGCGAGTTTTAAAATGCCAGGACAATAAATTCAGCTTAGAATCCTACACCCCCCCCCTCATTCTCATATTAATGCGTGAATTGTAAGATTCGATGAGTAATTGTAATTCTATGCCATAAATTCGAACTGGCTCCATAAAATGGTTGGTTGTAAAATGGTAGGAACAATAGTAACGGTATTTTGACAATAGGTAATAAAATCAAATAAAAACAAATAGCAATGGCTTATGGAGAATGCGACAATTGTAGCCCTCCTTTGATAGGCTGAATCTCGAGAAAGGTTATTAAGCGAAAAAGTGAAACTCAATAGTCCAACCAGCCACACTCCCACGCACACACATTTATTATCACATATATTATTCAGATACACATCATATATGAACATGATGAAATCACAAACTTTTTCATCTTATTAATAAAATGTAAATAGGGTGACCATAATTCGTCACATTATGACTTTGTGAATAAAATCCTATCTATAAGAGTTATATATTATTTTCTAAATACATAAAACTAGAATGATATACATAATACATAAATAATTTTAGTGATTATCATGTAAAATATGTTAAAAAACATGCGTACCATGTAAAGAAAATATTTTTAAAATATTGGGTTGTCCGGAAAGTTCGTAGAGAAATTTGGACAAAAATTAAAATTGATGAACAGCTTAAAATTTATTTATTTAATCTACAAAATAGTTACCGCCCTTTCCCAACGGCTTGGCAGGTCCATTATCCCTTTTTTTCAAAAATCACTGTCCTTACTACTGAAGAACTATAAAAGGTCCGTTTTGACGTCATCTTCTGAAGAGTAGGATTTCCCTTGCAGAAAATTTTCGAGGGGACGGAAAAGATGGAAATCCGAAGGAGCAATGGCAGGAGTGTACGGCGGGTGAGGTAAAACCCATCTGAAGCTTAATAACTTTTGCCGAGTCCTTAAAGATACATGGGGCCTAGCGTTGTATTGGTGGAATAGCACTCCTTTCCGATTTGCCAACACCAACGGTCGATTTGCAGGCTCTTAACTCCACAGCTATCTCACGGACAGTAATTCGTGGATTGTTTGCGATGACCGTCATAATATCCTCGATGTCAAGAGTTGAACTCCGGCCAGCCCGGGGTTGGTCTTCCAAATTGAAATCTCCTGATCTAAACCGCGAAAACCACTTCTGAACCGTGCTATCAGCTATTGGATCGCTGTCATACATGGCACGAATCTTTCTTCAGTTTGGGCTGCGTTTTTCCCTTTTTTAAAAAAGAACAGCATTATATGCCGAAAATTAACTGAATCGTCACTCATGTTGGTTTGCAATAAACTATACTACTGAGCCTTAATAAAGACGAATTCAGTGTGTAAACATAGTTTATCCCATGAGGATTAAAGGCATATAAATAAAAAATAGCTTTGTGATTCATTTTTAGAAGACAAAATAAAAGGTAAATTTTATTTTAAAAATCTCTACGAACTTTTAGGACAACCCAATACATTAATGTATTCTGTTATGTGTTATGAGTAAAAGAACGAACTAAACCATTCTATCCTAAAAAATTTAAATGTGAAAAAGTTTTAAATTATTTCTTTTTTTTTTCTTTTCATAAGTTTGTAATAAAGTGTATTGGTTTCCTAATGGAATATTGTCAGCCGCTGACGAGAATCAGTTTGTTCCTTGCATGACCCAAGCGTTAATTTGGGTGAATTTATACTGGCGGATCTGAACCCCTTTTTTCTTGTATTTTAAGACGATTTTGATGTTTCTATACATCCATACAGACAATATTTACTATCTTTTAGTTACGGACACTCTTATTCCTAGGGATTCAATTGAAAGGATGAAAAGCTAGCTAGCAAAGCAATGTTTATCGACAGACGTACAAGAATTCATCCCTCTGAGTTCTGATAGAAGCTTCTGGTGCATTTATTATGAGTAGGGTATACAACGAATCAGGTCGTAAACAGAAAATACCTTTAGCTACTAGTGAAAACATTTGTTATTTCAATACAATCAAGAGAGTTCAACTAGACAAGATTTTCTAGCTACCTGCTATACTCAGTTAAAAGCAACCAAATTTTCAAAGGAATATACAGTAGGCCTAAAAGGCCTTAAAACAAATGAAAAATTAAAATTTACTGATGTAGCCGCCTTTTTTTGTACGATCTTAAAAAAAAAATAAATAAATAAATAAATGATAGTGTCAACTGGAAAGAAATAGAAGAAGGCATTAATCTGAAACCATCTCTACAATCACCTGCCACGAAAATCGTCCATCTAAAACGTTTATTTTCTTTTCTAAAGAACATTGTAAGTGATAGGCAGCACAATTTTACTGATAAGAATTTCTAATGAGCAATGACTTATTTTTAATTTTTATGAAAGTTTTAAAAATTGATTTATCTTTTAAATATTATATTTTATTAGACGTAAAAGAAAATTTTTACTTCTACAATTTTAGATTTGAATACCTTTTTGTCTAATTATTTACTAACATTCACGTTGAGGAATGAATAAAATTGTATGTTTTTCTAACTGTACTTCTATTTATATGTACCTTTCATAAAATTTTGCATGTTTTAGTTATTAAATGGATTCTGCGTATGAGGTTAATAAAACATAGGTATTTGCACTTCTTTAATACGCGGTTTTGCACATTTTGTGATTTTTATTGCAAATTTTTGTTTTTTACTGCACAAACATCCGGTCTTTAGTCATTGCCATTCAAATTATGTATGAATGAATGGTTTTATTTTGAATAATTACATCATTTAAACTGATTATTAAAAACAAAATCCTCCGCGATTGTCCGTCTCTTGGAGTCCGTCAAACTTAAAATATTTAATACGAATTCTATAACAAAAATGAGTGAGATATAACATAAATAAAAGAAACAAATATTTTCAATGAACAGATATGCAAACACGGCACACGGCTTAATACGGGTATTAAAAACATTAATAGATCCTAATTCATATTTATATAGAATTAACAAATATATATAAAAGAAAGATTACTTAAATACCAAACAAATGCCCTTCATTAATATTAATTAATATTTCGTCAATCAATAATTAAATTCAGTTATAGGTAACTTCCTGTAACTATAAGCCTCTAATATATCTATTTAACCTAACCCGTCCTTTACCATTAAGGTATCCTATAACTGAATTTTCGTCAAGAACCGATTTTCCTAAAAAATGAATTATGGTTTTATTTTCATTTAGGTTACACATAATGCATTCTTGAGTTCTATTCGGGTCCCACGGCTTAATGTTTATGTTCAGAAGTCCCCCCCCCCCGTGCCTTTAAAATTAACTTCATAAATTTTATTTAATTTACTGTTGCCACCAATATGGTCAACAATTATTGTTAAGGTCTGTGTCCGTTTTTTTTTTTTTTTATAAATCAGGTGGAATTTCGAGTTATTTCGGAATTTATTACAGTTATTAGTAAATTTTAATAATTCATTTGCTATAGATATGGAAAGTGTATCGTTCCATGCTTTTGAACCAAAATATATTATTTGAAATTATAATTTATTCAAATTATATATTTGAATATACAAAAAGGAGTGAGCGAAGTTCACTATCGCCTAAATCCTATAAACGTCAACAAAAAACTAAAGAAAAACAATGTTGTAGTTTTTTAAAATTAAAACTTTATGAAAATAAGCAAATAAGTATTTAATATGAAAAGTAATAAGTAGAGTTCGGATTCCCGTGCAATTGCATTTTTTTATTGGTAAGTCAGAAGAAAGCGTACTCAATTTACTTATCCGAATTAAGCCTAATTGGATGTTTTAATGAAGTTTTATACTGCACGAAATTGCACGTTTTGGGGTTTACTGCACGAAATTGCACGTTTCGAACTTTTTTCTGGACGAAATTGCATCATTTGATATTTTGAACAAAAAATATATAACGAATATTATTTTCTTAAATACACAGCAAAACAATTGTGGAAAAATAAATGTGAATATCATAGAAAAAAAAAAAAAAAGGGAACTTGGAAGATGTAAATAACACACAAACCTCCAATTTCCTAGAACTGAGGGTTCAGTAGTTCCTGTAAGTTAACATTTTGTTTCTTAATTCTCATCGTTCTGTCAGCATCAAACTAGCTTCCGTTGAGTATATTGTTACTAAAAATGTCAAAAATTGGAGGAAGTGAAGAAAATTGCTGGATGGATTGAAAAATATCCTGAACTATAAAATGTCTCCAATAAAAATATTGGACTTGAGAGGAAATCGCAAATTGATACTCACCGTAGCACAAGTAAGTATTCAATTTTTTTAAATCTTAGAACTGTAGCAGGGGTATTGCGTGTTACCAGAGGGATTTAAAAATAAGCCTACGCACCTGACATCGCATCTAGTGTTGCATAATTTGAGTAGTATCTTTCCTTTTTTAAGATCTTTCTATTTCCAATATAATTACAGCTCACATGGGAGTATTTTACTGTTTATTCCACATTTTTATGCTGATATTTTTTTACACCGGAAATATTTTCAAAACTAGATAAATAGTATTATACAAAATATCCGAAATTCAGTGATTTTACCAAAACATATACTAAAACCAATATTATAAAAATAATTTGTAAAAATAAAAGAGTTTCTATTTCAACTTACTCTCCGCTACTTATTTTTTTTCCAAAGTAGCTATTTTTTGTTCACAAAAATAATTTAATGCCTGATTTTTCAAGCAATACATTTTTATTGCACGTTTTGAAGTTTTTAATGCACGTTTTGAAGTGTTTATTGCACGTTTTCAAATTTTTACTGCATGGAATTCCGAGCTTTAGTAATAAGTAATACATAACTAAATATAAAAATTATAAAAAAATTGAAAATTTTATACAGATGATGATTTTATACAGATGATACAGTATGATATTTCATATCATTTATACAGATGATGATTTTATACAGATGATTATGATTTTAAACAGATGATTGTGGATAGATAGGAAGGCGTAAGGGAGGCTTAGAGTGATTTTAATAACAATGGTAGTGAACAAATGAGGCGACTCACCTTGAGAAGCTGATTGGTCGGTAATGCCTTTGTCATCTTCAAGCTCTTCTCTGCTAACATCCCTCTTCTCCAACTTGGTCACCCTGCAACCGAAAAAAAAAAACTCTTTATAGAAGTTTCCTTAAAAAAAATGTTTATGTTATGTTGGGGAAACAAATAATAGCATAGGATATTCGAAGGATAACTGAATATTTGCTAACAATTTGCCTTCGGCGGTAGAAAAAAGTGAAACCGACTAAAAAACAGCTCTCGACTCAACATTTTATAATTTAATCCAATTCATATAACGGCCAGCAAATGTAGACCAAGTAACATCCTCATCAAAATTAGCGTAAATATGGATTTCCACACATAGAAATGAAGAGAAAGCAAACCACAATGCTTTCCCAAGGTACCGTTAATCCAACAGCTTCGTAAAAGCCACTGCTTGCTATTCATGAATTCTAACATGGAGACATGTATTTTTAATCTGAAGGGTGTAATAATCAGGGGTTTAAAAAGAAGGTGGAAAGTGGCAAAAGCTCTAATGATCGCATGATATCACATACCGTATATGGAAATTATTAAATGGAAAGTACGAAACTTGACCGAGTCTAATAATCCCCTAGGTGAGTTTATCTAGTTAAACTAGCAGAATTCGATGTTCGCGATCTAAACCCCACAGCCCATCTCATCAGTCAATCGGCCTTTTACTTTCACTTACCTATATATGAAATATATAGTAAGTGGAAGTATTGCGATCGTGAAAAATTTCGACTTCCGGTTTTTAACGGAAATACACGTTTTGGGGTCCCCTGAGTCCAAATGACCAAGTCCCGCGAAATGGTCTGTGTGTGTGTGTGAACAGACTAGCTCATAGCAAAAAAAAAAAAAAAACTATAAACCGTGCGAACCTGAAATTGGGTATTTAGTGTAGGTATATGCCCGCGATGTGACAGCAATAATTTCATCAAAATTGCTCAAAGGGAGGGGGTACTTTATATAATAACTTTTTAAGTTTTTTTTGATTTTCTCAAAAACGGCTCTAACGATTTTGATTAAACTGAGTATTTGATGTATTAATGTGCCCGAGATATGACTATAAAAATTTCATAAAAATTGATTAACCGGAGGGGGGACTTTACTTAATAAATGTTGTCCCATTTTTACGAGTTTTTTTTTTTTTTTTACTCAAAAACGGCTTTAACGATTTTGATCAAACTTGGTATTTGATGTATATATATGACCGCGATGCGACAGCCGAAATTTCATTAAAATTGGTTAAATGGAGGGGGTACTTCACTTAATAAATGTTGTCTCATTATCACGTGTTTTTTTTATTTACTCAAAAACGGCTTTAACGATTTTGACCAAACTCGGTAGTTGGTGTATGTATATGCCCGCTATGTGGCAGTCAAAATTTCATCGAAATTGATCAATTGGAGGGGGCACTTTACTTAATAAATGTCCCATTTTCACGTGTTTTTTTTTTTTTACTCAAAAACGGCTTTAACGATTTTGATCAAACTTGGTATTTGATGTATATATATGTGACAGCCAAAATTTTACTAACCGTATAATGAAAATAAAAAATTGTATTTATTAATAAAAAGATTAATTTTACTTAAGAGAGTAAATACGTGATGCTCAAATTTTTGAAGCATCGCAGGTGTGTAAAAATATGGTATCAGATAATAGTCTATAATTAATTTAGGTATATTTTAGTCTAGAAACTTTTGTTTCATAATAAATTTTTGAAAACAATTCTAAGCGATTTTAGAGGAACAGTAATCGTTCCTGATTTCCAGAAAGGCATAAGAGACGTAAATACACCTACCTATCGATTCACCTTCACGATGTATTTGCAGAAAGCAATTCGTAGTAAAAAACAAGCAAGCAGTAAAAATAAAACTCGACTGTTGATGAAATTAGTCCCTTTATAAATAAATTAGCAATAATGAATCGAAAAGTGCTGAGAACTACCAAATTTTGCTATACAGATACTCAATAACTTATAGAGATATACAAATATAATTATATACTTAAATTTGGAAAAATGTGTGAAGTTGAGGATTGGCGTTTACATATTATCGAAACACGTCGATTTCTTATCTAAGTAAGTTCGTAAGTGAAAGTTGTGTGTTACGCTCATCGCACCAGATTTTTTATTTTACCTTCATGTTCCTTTCCCACAACAGAAATTCTACTTGCTCTGCATATGATTTGTTCTTTACCTTAGATTTAGTAAAGCTAAAAATTCTATCTTTAAATGACAAAAAGATTTTTCAAACGGAGGGGGGGCTGCAGCCCAACCAACCCTCCCCCCAACCGATCCTTAAAACTAAACTTGGGTTCAAACACAACCTATAACCTAAAACCTTAGTAGTCTAAACAAATATATGCAAATACTATAATGAATGAATAATAACAGGTTTATAAACGTTTATCCATAAGACGAGTAAGTAAGTAAGTAAATCACTGTGTTACGGTGGGCCTTCCAAAATCATACTTACGTCAATGCGTGTTTTAAATTCATGATTATATATATTGAAATTTATTATTATTTCAATGAATAATGAATGTAAAGAAATTCTTATAGTTAGAAGTGATAGAACTAAGATTACGACGAGGACGGTGATTTCTTAAACCTTTGATTTAATGTTTTGTATTACATACGAATATGCAATATCATCAACGAAGCAAGCAGACCTCAACTTCGGCGCAATATTGCAACAGGCAGGAAATGAACATCATACGTAAATATTACAAACCGGAAAACGAGGAGTTGGGTCATCACACGAGCCCAGAGAGAAAACAAGAGAAAAATGAAATGCTGGTTTGTAACTGTCTTAAGGAACTACAAAGAAAATAAAAAAATAGAAAGGAATTTTCAATTTGGATTATGTGTTCTATTTTAACAACCCTGATAAATAGGTGAATTTCCGACGAGCTTATCGATATGTTTTAGAATCTCATCCAAGTAAATATATTGTAGCCAAGGCTATTGATTTCATTAATTTATAATTCCCAAGTTAATCATTCAAATAATTTTATAAATTAATTAATTTGATGATTTTTTACTTGATTATATGTATAATTCACATTAGTGCTGAATTATCGCCAATCTTCTAAGGAAGATTCAAGATAATTTGACCCAAGAGTGTTGTAGAAGTTCTTCGACTACATTTAAATCTTTCTGGCATTATAATAATGCTCTTTAACAGAAAAAAAAAGGAAAAGATCATTTTTGAAGATTAAAGTGACAACGAAATTCCTTCACTGGATGATACTCATGATGATATGATAGATTAAAAAAAAAAAAAAAAAAAAAAAAAAAAAACCGCAAGTGGCAGCAGCCAAGACACTGTAGATAGCCTTTGCAGGATGATAAAAGAACGAAGAAGTAAATATAGAAAATACAAGAAAAACAAAATAGCAGGAAGGTTCCGAAAAAATGGTTGGGATAGCTATATAATTCCTTAACTTTAGAAAATAATTCCAACACATAAGGAATATTCCCCAATTCTTAACTATCAACTCACTAATATTATAGAATAACTTATATTCTATAGTATTAAACCGTTGAAAATAAAATATAAAATTAAAAATTCTTCTCATTCTTAAAAAAATGTAGAAAAGTTTTCTAAGAGTATCGGAAAATGCAGAGCTGGTTCCGCCCCGGAAGATGCAAGGCCCACATTTTTGTCCATAGGGTAAAGGACAGAGATAAGATTATCTAAATTGGTTAAAAACCTTTAAGAGCAGAGATGGCTTCTTAGTCAAGATAGGAAATCTGGAATTCCCCTGCATCAAAGAATGTAAGAAAATTCAGATAACAAATTATTAATGATAATGTTGAAACGATCAGAATTAAGGAAAAGTATTTTTCCATAATGGAGGATCTATAAAAGTGAGGTGTACAATGGGACCGATTGATGAACACTTTTTTTTTTTTTTTTAATTTTTATTAAACAATTATTTAATTATTTAATTTAAACAATATAAAACAATTATTGCGTAAGGATAACATACATACGTTTTTCTTTAATCATGCGAGAGCTGTATTGATTTTTCTTCAACTTGTCAGATTTTTATTTTATTTTTTAACGGTCTTCACAAATATATCCGCATTGGCCCCTAATCTCTAGACAAGAGAGAGAGGTAAGTAGACTCATTCCTCTCTCATCGTCTGTATGGACAAGATACATAAAATTGATAAGTATATTCACAGAGCAGTCTCCTATCCAATTCCTGCAGACATGCCCTAAGCTGGAGGAAATAAGGACGCGAATTTGGCCAAACACTGACGACTTGGCGACCAAGCTCTAGGGTCCACACAAGGACAAATGTCAAAATTACGACGACAAAATTCGAAAAAAAATATTTTCCTCAAACCAGTTAAAAATACCTTCAATACAATCTCTATTAAATAGTCTACAACATAACATGAATATTTTCTTAGTTGACGACAGGATTAACCCAGGGCATAGGTCTAAAGTTGTCTTATCTTTCACACAATGATACAGGCCAGTTGCTCTTGGATTGTTGAGGGATTAACTACCCCAGTATTATTTTCCTAAATTTAAAATCTCACTTATTTCAATATGGATATTCAAGCGTCAGGTACGTACTTTAATATAAAATCATCGTTAACATAAATATTTTACATAGTGTAGGTATAATGAATGTTTTATGAAATGCTATTTTTCTATTAAAAAATATTGAAATGCTAACTTCAGCTAGTCCTATAAAAAAAGTTCCGCAGAGTACACCGCCTTCTCTGTATAAAGTTGAAAACATAACTTAAGACGAATATGAAAATGTATGTTACTCGTCCCCCTGTTTCCCCCTTTAGTTAAATGAGTGTTTTCTTTTCAGGAAGTCGTGGTGACCGCCCCTTGAAGGAAATAAGGATTAAGAGAAGAGAATTATTTTTAGCGTTGAAAAATGAGCAGTTTTACAAATTATTACCATCAAAATGTAATGAAGAGTTAATAAAGTGTATTTTATTACGTACAAAGTGTAAAAACTTTGAAGCAATAAAGAGTAGGGGAGAGCGGGGTTGGTTGGCAACAGTTTTAACTTTTTTGATTGTTGAGTCGTTCCTGTTCCTGCTCATACCACTGTAAACTCCAAGTATTTTTTTCACAACATAATATTTAATACTAAGATTATAGAAAATTGAAGAATTCATCAATCCAGAGTATACCGAATAACCCCATATGTGGGGCAGGTTGGCCTAGAAGGTAAGGTTGTTTAGCCATCTCACTCAAGTACTGCCTGACACATATTATTGTTATTAAAAGCTTAAAAATTGTTATAATGGTATAATAATTTGGAATCGGTTTTTAAAAGCTTTTAAGGGAAAATAGAATGACAATAGAAGAAGATAGAAGTTTAGACTATCGTCACTTTCTGCATAAGAAAAATTGCTCTCATCCTCCTTGCTGGAACTAAAGACAATTGGTAGTTTCACCTTTGATTATGTTTACCTTGCTTTTGTGAATTGCTACTGCGCCAAAAAAAA
Source organism: Aelia acuminata (assembly GCA_911387785.2). Lineage (NCBI taxonomy): Eukaryota > Metazoa > Arthropoda > Insecta > Hemiptera > Pentatomidae > Aelia > Aelia acuminata. The sequence continues at coordinate 149,570,592 of OU426980.1, forward strand.
AGTTTAAGAGAGCCAACTAACCCCACAGGAGAGATCATATGAAAGATGACTGCCAGGACAGGGGAGAACAATCAAACAAGAAACTGGTTAATCGAAAGGTTAGGTTTTTCAAAGAAGTTTGGGGCTATGTGAACAGAATCGGAGTCAAATGTTTTGCCATGCCTTTAAACAAAATTTACTGAAAATATAAAAATTTACTTATATGTTGTAAAATCAATCAATGAAGCACACTCTTCTCTACACTGTTAGCATCGGATTGAAAACTCAGGACAAGACTCCCGAGGTCGAGCGGGTCACATGGTACAATGGTGGGGCCTTCACAACAGGTGTGACTGAAACTATAAGCCAATGGCCAACCTGTCCCCTATGCCAACCCACCCCGCTGTCCCCTATTATTATTATTATTATTATTTATTTGATATATTTAAAGGTTTTAGTCCTAAAATAGTCCCTTTATAACATTACTAATCAGAATAGCAAATAAAATTCCAATTTAATAAATTGATTATCTGTCCCTATGTGCGGTGATTTGGGGGATCTCAAGAAGACGGTCGAATTCACAGTTTTAATCCCGGCTCTGACCATTTGAGGGAAGATGGAAGAAGAAGAAGTGATTTACCTAATTCTAGACAAAGTATAATCCTTAACAGGCTCAAGCAGAATTGCAAGACATTCATTTATTTCAATACCCCGAAAAGCAAAATTCAAAGTATACAGTCCTCCTAAATGCGAAGACAGCGAAAGAATACAATTACTTTTGAGACGAAATGAACTATGTACGAAATAACTTATGTAGAGCAACAGAGAAAAAAAATGGAACAGGCTTCATGGGGATCAAGGACGGAGTGGAGGCAACACGGGAAAACCAGCGACTGAAGCGATTCGGTCATGGTTGCTGCATGGATAGAGAAAAAAAAACTGAAGGAAAATAGTGGAAGCTAGGTCAACAGATACAATACCACGCATCCGTATAAGAATCTAATGAAGATTGTACAGAGAGGATAGGATACCAAAGAGGCAAAACAAACCCCAAAAGAAGTTCCCCAAAATGAATAGTGATTTTTGTCCCAAATAAAATAAGCAACCAAGATTTAAAAAAAAAATAAGTTGTTATGTTAGTTTGGTTTTGGTTGGTTTGCTAGGCGACTTACATCCGACAAAAGTAAAATAAAAGGAGACACAGAAACTGGTCCTGAAGAAACTGAGTTTATTGGAAAACATAATATTTAATGCAATATACTGGCATTCGAGGATTAAGAGTTAATTGCCACTCCAGCATTCTGAAATAAAAATCTGAATAATTTTCAAACAATCGCTTTGGTGGTTAGTTTAAGAAATGAACAATAAACGTTTTTGGCAAATAGCAAACCCTAGTAATAATTTTTTGGTAAAAACAGTCTAAAAAAGCTTTAAAACTAACAATTTAACTCAATTAAAAAAAAAAAATCTTTCCATGTCTTAGGCCATAACCAGGTAAAAAGCTTAAATGATCACTATCTATTTAGAAGAAGTGAATCATAGGTTAAGTATATAGTATGGTGTATAATATATGAGATATCACATGAAAATAACTTTAATTTTACTATTTTAATTGTTTAGTGAGGGAGGGGAAAAGCATTAGGATGGTTTCACTAATTCAGACATCATAAGAACCGAAAAAATTACTCCAAAAGCACACCAAAAAAAGAAGATAAAAGACAAAACGAAAAGGGTAGAACATCAAAATATTTTATTAAACGCTATGGAAATATTTAGAGAGGATAGGAGTGAAGCAGGGCACCGACCTTCCTTTACCGTTAGCTTTCAATGCACCGCTTCTGTCAAAGCCACCTTAGCATAAAATCAAACTTGCAACTCAAACATATATAAAAAATCCGATTATTGCCAAACCCCTGGTAATTATCATATAAAATTAACAACTCACATTGTACGCGATATCTATTTTGGAAATTGATGGTATGAATCGAGAAATTTGATAAACAGAAATTATTAAAGCTGTTGTTTGAAATACGTAATAAAACCGAAATAGCTTTGTAGATAAAAGTATCTCTCAAAGTGTATAATAGTTATTTATTAATTACGAAATTATTTAATCCATTACTCCTTTGGAGAAATCTAAAAATTATGAACTTGTGATTCATGGATGCCCATCACCCTAACAACAATGCGACCATCTCAAGGAATTTTTTTTTCTCGTCGCTATTGGAAACGGTTCTAATTTAAAAAAAAATTGCATTTTATAAAAAGTTCGGAGGGAGCGGGATAGCTCATTGGTAAGGCAATGAGTTGCTGTGCTCAAGGTCCCGAGTTCGAATCCGGCTTGGCGGGTTTATCTTTAATATTCTGTCTCTGATCGGGTCGTGGGCTGGAGACCCTCCTGGGGCAAACCCAGCCCCTATAATGTGGGTGCCCTTAATTGAAAAATTAAGGGGGGGAACATGGTAACATACAACATAGTGTTCCGTTGTACGAAAGTCTCCTCAAATTTAAATTCCACAGAAATTATGTTCAATCCAAAATATTCGCTACACCGTAATAACGCGCATCCCTCAAAATTGATTTATTTGGAAGTATTCAGCTGAAGCTTGAGAACACAAAGGGTAAACTGTACAAGTATTTAAACCCTTAACACTACATTTCTGTAGTGAAATTAAAAAAAAAAACTTTTCACGAAGGGAACAAATTGAAACTTCCTATAGCTCCTCTTTATCTATCCTTATAAAGACTCGAGAGGTTTTTTTGGGTCAAAAGTTCAATAGTTTCACCATATGGCAATATTTATTGCTAAAAGTGCAAAAACTAGTTATTGACACCCTGTGTATTTAATTGTGAAATCTTCCCTATGGTTAGTTTGTTAAAGTCTTACTTAATAGATGACTTAGGGGAACCAATCAAATATCAGATTCATGTATACCTTGAAATAAAATTAGGACTTGTTTACTTATTTCTTTAAGTTAAAGTTGGGGTGTCAATAACTGTACTGAGTGTCAATAACTGTATGGTTTACCCTATTCATTTCTAATATAAATTTAAACAATTTATTAACTTAATCTCATATTCCCAAATTATTGCATGGAGTGTTACTTGGCCCGTCGATGGCAAAATACCCAATAGACCTTGGTCACATTCACGACAACTAATTTTTCTTTTTTTGTTATAATTTATGCAACTGGGGTAAGAGTTAGAACACGAAACAAAAAGAACATCGACGAAAGTATTGGGCGTAGGGGAAAGGAACGTATTCAACTTGGCCCCGTTACTCCGAGAAGCTCAAATATATCCGTTGTATGTATATATGAATCCGTCACCACCCGTATTTATTAGTAAAAGAATCTAATCGTTCCGTAGCAAATGATGCAAGTGTTGTGTTTAAAACTGATTAAATTGCACTGGATATAAGCGCAGGAAGAGAACTATCAACCAGCATCTGTTTGAGGAAATGGTCAATCAGAGGGCATGGGCTATGTATATATGGGACCTTGCGAGCCACTAATAGCTCAATTGTAAAAAAAATTAGATAACTAGGAAATGACGGTTGACTTAGCGGCACATATTGTAGGGTGCGCATGGTAGACTAGCGAATCTGCACCTTCAGTGAAATTCTGTGCCTGCATTTGTGACTTGCATGTTTTTTTTTTTGTTTTTTTTTTTTTGGGGAGCCCATTGGTAATAGTCTTAATAATGCCAAGGTTTTGAATTGCCTGGAACAATACCAACATCGCAACTATAAAAAATGAAGTTTCATTTGAATTTTTTTTTTATACTTTCACTTACCTATATAATATATATATATATATATAGGTAAGTGACTACCCTTCCTCGCCTTGTAGGCTATACGGGGTTTCCCGGTCCAGGGGAGAGGGTGGGGGATGGATGCCGAGTATAATTAAGTTTTCCCCAGGCTCCGGGTTTTGAACTTGCTTTCTTCCTATTTCCAATCAGACGTTGCCCTCTTCAACGCTATTGGCTTAGGGGCGCGTATCACTTACCTATATATGAAATGCATAGTAAGGGAAAGTATTGCGATCGTGAAAAATTTCGACTTCCGGTTTTCAACGGAAATACACGTTTTGGGATTCCCTGAGTCCAAATAACCAAGTCCCGCGAAATGGTCTGTGTGTGTGAACAGACTAGCTCAAGAACTATAAACCGTGCGAACCTGAAATTGGGTATTTAGTGTATACATATGCCCACGATATGACAGCAAATATTTCATCAAAATTGGTGAAACGGAGAGGGTACTTTATTTAATAACTTTTTACGTTTGTCGATTGTCTCAAAAACGGCTCTAACGATTTTGATAAAACTCAGTATTTGATGTATTAATATGCCCGAGATATGACTGCAAAAATTTCATCAAAATTGATCAACCGGAGGGGGCACTTTACTTACAATTTTTTTTAACTAGGAATAAAGATTGAATCCTTACAGACTATGACAGGCGATAAAACACATATAATGCAGCCGATGTAACAAATATCTGAAAAACCGAATTATTTTTTAAGGATGAAGTTTTGTCGGTGTAGATTTGTAATTAATTGGATCGGGTTTAACTACAAGAATATTTTCAATGCAGTTGATATTTTCATGTTTGTTTTTTGACATAACAATAATGTTATTAATGCATAAGAGTACGTGTAATTATACATGAAATGTGAATATCTAAGTAAATATGACTGAAAAGAAAAAAGAAATTAATTAAATTAGAGTAATACTTCTCTTGACACGTCAACAGCAACCTACGAGGTAACTTGTAAGTATTCTAGCATCAGACAAATACGAATAATTTAGTGTTTTTTTTAAGTTCCATATTTTTGCAGCTGCAATGGAATTCGTTGATGGTTGCTATTTATTAAAGTTAGAGTATTCATTAATATAATATGATTCAATTGCCTTTTTAGACAGGATTCATGAACCCGTGAAATATAACAAAATTTCGAAATGATACAGTATATAAAAAGATTGATCACATAAAAAGATGTTGCAAACAAATAATTATTACAAATACATTTAAAAACAAAAACAAGATTTAGTATATTTCATAAGAGGTCGAAAAACATTAAATCGCGAAAATTGCCTCTAATGCTTCTTTAACCCGAATAAAATCATTGTAATGCTTTAAAGTATAACAAAGATGAAAATTGCTATCTTTCTATACATAGACTTTTTTTTTAGGACTATTTTTTTTTTGTTGTTATAAATTGCATTTATTGATATAGTTTGTTTTTGCTTGTAGTAAAAAGTTGTAAAACATTTTAATTCATCGCCGCCTAGCCAATTTATTGACATTTACATCAGTTAACTATAACACTAAATCCAGTAAACAGAAAAAAAAAAAAAAAACAATAAAAATGGGATCAATCGATTTATAGAGATATGGCTCTAAGTAAAAGGATCCCAAGGCCATATTCTTTTGAGACGCCTCTATGAGTTTTTAAAAATGGAACAGAGGAAGCAAGGGTGTTATGTTATGTTTATTGAGATAGGTTCGGCACATGGGGAAGATTAAGTTCTTTATAGATAATTTATTGTAAAGAAAAAGAAGCAGTAAGGATTTAGAGTAGAATTTTTTTGAAGAATTGATTCGAGAGAAACAGTTTCACAATTTGTTTTAAAGAAAATTTAAATTTGTATATACAGGATTTGCTTTAGGTAGATTTTTGATGGATAAACTAAACATTCCTATACTATAATCCAATATTCCACGAGGTTTTGTATCCGTTTAATCAGTGATACAACTGCAAATCTCAGTGGCAATAAATTACCAATATTACAGGTAGAGATAACAGAAAAAATAAATAAATAAAGAAGTGAGACTAGATATTGACATAGAACCTATTATGTCATTGATCAATTTATTGTATTAAAAATATACATAGTAGATCCTCTGTATGTATGTACACCATTTAGAGTACTATTTACTTATATACTAGCTTCAGACAAACCTCGAAAGACCCCCTCCCCTTCATCACCTTCTCAATTTAGAGAACGGGATTTCTATACCACTCTATAATATCGATGGTTTTACACCACTATAAAATGTGTCCCATCATTAATGTTCCTCGAGAAGAAAAAAAAATTGATGATAGGAAAATCTCAATTTTCTTTTAAACAGTCTATATAATCCCCATAGCTATAATAATACTCACATCATGAATTAATACAAGACAATACTTCTTTAATACACCCCATTTAATTTATATAATTTTTATGTCAATTAATTACAGATTTTTTTTTTATTTTTATCAAATGCTCAATTTCGAATATCAACCCAGTTATGATTTAATAAAATTAGTGTTAAGATAGTAAGCGATAGCTTTCATCAACTAATGTAAAGTTCCATGCCTGACTATCAGTAATTAGTTATCTCTTCTGTAGACAATTACCCTAATTGACATGCTAAATTTTTTTTTTCAGCGCCGCATGCAAACCATACAGATAATATACCTTTATAATATATACGTAAACACAAAAATATATGTATTCATGAATATTTATTTGTTCTTTATCGAGAATCATATCTCTTTGATAATTATAATATGTCTTTAAATGGGGATTTTAACAACCTTTAAAAACTGCAATCAATTGGAGATTTTTGATTTTCGCGAGGTCTACTGTTCACAGAACTATTTACAGTCGAACCTCAGAATATCGAACCTTACACAAATCTCCATATAGATAGAACTTTTTTTAAGAAACTCTGAAAAATAATAGTACAAATGTATTCCAATTTAAATAAATCGAAGGATGGAATAAATTTAAATATATACAGAAATAATCATAAATATACCTTAATAAGTTTTGGATGAAATCGAAACCGATTAAATACTATAAAGTTTCAAAAAAATCTAAAAAGCGATATTTAAATAATTATATTTACTATAAAATATTAAATCTTCAAATAAATATCTCATTAGGTTAATCGAATGATTTACCTTATTTTAAGCAATTTATAAAATAATGTTAAATCTGAAAGGGAGAAAGCCAGAGTATGCAATTTTCACAAGTTTTTAATGATTTGGCAAAATATGCTATATATCAGATGTAAATGAAATAAGTTTCTTTAAGGTTATATTAAGTTACTTGCACAATAAGTTTGTTTTATGACAATAATTTGATGAAAACGAACAGTGTCATTTCAATGAAGAAGTAGATAAAAATCAGTACGTCACCGCAGTAAAAAAATATTGTTTAAGGAAAAAACCCGTAAACCGGAATGAGTTTATACATTTACTGAAAGGTAAAACTCGGTTAGTTTACATAAATACCACTTATCAACAACTTGTCAATACAGAATGTTTCTAATTAAGGCTTACATACGTAATATCTACATAGTTTTTTAATTCATGTTCGATATATGGAAATTGAAAAACGAACTAACAATAAGTTATATTCAAATTTGATTATATATAAATTTTCTCGCAAGATGTTTCGTCTCACTGAACTTATACATAAAATACCGATACTCATGCCATAAGTTTTCTAACATTGGAATAAATCGCAAACACTAGGACATGGGTTCATAAATATTTAGCATCAAGAAGTGAGACGGGACGAATTAGGAGAATATGGTGTAAAGTAATTTTGATGTATCCACTTTTTTTCGTTAGTATCTATCATCATAGTGGCAGCCTAAGAAAAAAATTCGGATAGGGCATTGGTCGGTATAAAAAACAAGAAAAAAAAAACGTGCATTAAGTAAGACAACAAACCTATCAAAATACAAAAATAATAACTTTATGAAATTACTATACATAAATATTACTATACTAGAAAATGCCTTAAGAATTAGTTGTGTAAATTAATTCCACTAATCTTTTTTTTTTAATTTCGGGGGGGGGGGTCTATCCCCTTTACTCCCCTTCTAGGACCGCCCCTAATTGACAGGTGATATTGTTGTTTACAGATGATATTATAAGTTGTTCGCAATTCACTTTTAACAATAAAATGCAACAAATTTTGCTAGAAATTGCACGGACTAAAATAGTTTGAACGAGATCTTAATGAAACGTACGAACTCTTAAGAAAATGGCGGATGCAATGTAACCACTTCCTTCAACAATCATTTATTTCATAATCACGGGTTCTCACGAATTCCTATGAATAAATTAATAATATAGAGTGTAAAATTATGAAAACTACAAAGGACTACTATCTTCTAGTCAACTTGTCTATATCATTAAATAATATATTCTCTCATATTTATATTTATGATGAGTTTATATAAAGATGAGTAAATTTCTGTCGATAAATATTTTCCAGACAAATTCAAATGAGAATCAACTAAACGATAAGCTCAGCCCATTATCCAATTTAAACCACATATCTCAGATGTTCTAGTCAATTCTCACAACAGGTTCAAATTTCAAGGAGTTTCAGTCCAGAACATTCTTTTCAGAACACCAACAGCAGACTCCATCCAGTCTAAACTTTATTACCCTTTCTAATATCAGCTTGGTAATAATCAGAGACGCATTATATTTATAAAAAATACCAATTAAGATTTGTCATATATTTCCAGTCATTCATGTTAAAAAGTTATTTAATAAGTTTCCTTCGATAAATTACTAATTTTAATGAGATATGAAAAATTTAATTTAATCTACAGTAAGTCTTCTATAACTGAATATATCATCTAATTCGAAGTCTCTTTGACTACTATTGCTTTTTTTTTTACACACTAGGTTTTTAGTGTTTGAGGTTTAGGAATTAAAAACAAAAACTATTCTTAATTATACACTCAGCAACTGTCTAACTAAAAAAGTAATACAAAATTGTCAAAAGTAGAGATTGCTATAATATTAACAGATATATTGTTCATAACATCCGAATGATATATTAAACAAAAATTGTTTACAAGATGGAATTGCATTTTTGTTTTGAACATATCCTAAAACCTCTTATATGAAACTAAATACCTAAACATAAATTAAGACAAAACTTTTAGGAAACAAATATTCAATGGAATACCAGTACATTTCCTTGTCCCCCCCCCCCTCCGGACATAATTAAATACACATTTTAAACCTTTATTTGGGTAGAGTATTATGTAGGACACACTAATTTTTGCAAATTTTTAGAATATTTCTCTTAAGAATAAATATTTTAGTAAACAAAATAATTCTGAATGATCTAAGCAACAGAAATATACATTATTCAAAACCAACTAAATATTGGCCAGAGTTTGTTCGTTGAATAAATGGTTAAAAAATGAAAAAAAAAAACAAAAAACTAACACATAAATAAAAAAAAACTACCTGATTATTTATCAGATTCAATCTCAATGAGACTTGTGTCTAAGGTCGAATTTTCTCTGGAAATTACTACAGCACCATTGCATCAAGCTGAATAATTCCAATGACTTCCTCAATTCTCACAGTAAGTCAGAGAGAAACTTTAGCTTTGATAATATTTAATAACTTGCCATTGATAGTGTTAAACGATAAAAGAAAGGTTAGCGATAAGTATTTTTCAGTCAAAATATAACGCGAAGCTATTAAAGGTCAACTTTAATATTTGTTATAATACTATATTACCCTAAAACAATTTCGTTTAGTATAACGAATAGCCATTAGTACTGAAGACTTCATTATATTTGCTGCTTTGCAAATACTTATAGATGGCACGAGGCCTCCAAAGTATACTTATTTGAGACAAAGATAATTTTTATTAAAATAAAATACAAAGCTAATGTCCTTTTAAACTATATACATATACCTTAGTTATGGGGATCAAGGAAAAATTAAATATTTTGCTGGTTGTCAAAAGCTAATTCCCTCTATATTAATGTTTGATCCTTTTCCAATCATCAAAAACCCAAGTGTTAAGAAAACAAATTCGTTCTCAATAAATATAGTAACTAATATTGAAGAGATGGCAATTTAAAGTAATAGTTAGCTATTATTAGTTAAATTTGCTTACCTAAAATCACTAGGATGATCATAGATCTGTCTGGATCTCGCTAAACAAACGAGACCTACTAACAGTAGAAGAAGGCTCGACTTCAACATGCTTGTTTTTTTTAATTAAAAAAAAACAACAAAAAAACAAAAGAACTTCTATGCGCCAACTATGTTATCAACAGCGAGTAGTAACCAGAAATGAAGATTCAACGAAGGTAGGCCCGGTTATAGTATGACAACAGTGTTGCCACCACGACGGAGAATATTATCCCTACCGTAGGGAAAATGGTGATGACTCAGGTTTCCCGGTGAAAGTTGGGTTTTATTCATGTACTAATTAATACTAAAAAAAACAAAATATACTTAAACTAAGTATGTATATTTTTATACATAAGTAAAAGCTTACAGGTATTTGCCAACTGTTTTCGCTATCAAGATATGCATATACTTCTTTTAAATGGCAGAACATTTGATTCATTTAATTTTCAAATGATGGGACTAAATGAAATTAATAATAAATAAAGAGAGGGACCATAGCAGTTCTATTTTAAATAAATATATATTTAACACTACTGGGCACACCAAAAATGTTTGCTATAGAAACGGAAAATAAATCAAGTTATTGCAAATTCATAATTATTTTATTGACTACTTTTCTATTAATTTAATTTAATGGATTAATTTTTATAAATCTAATCTAATAAAATCAAATATCCCAGGGATTGAATCGACAAAAGGTGTTATCCTTTTCAGGGCCAAGGGTGGTAATGGAGAATAGATTCCCTCACACCAAATTTTTCGAGGAAAAAATTGTGTAATAAATTTACGAATCTAATTCTTAAACATTTCCTATTACAGTAGTATTTATATATATATATGAATTTAATGAAGTTCATCTTTTTGTAAATTAATAGATTGCTGTTTTTTAATACCTACCGAGTTCATATATCCACCAATAAAGAAAATTTCTCAATCCAACTATCAGCAGAATACCCTCAAACAGTTGGGGGTGATGATGTACCTACCAGATTTTTCGAGATGCAATAAATGACGTGGAATGCATAAGAATTGTAACAGACATGGATGGACTTATGGAAGCACGGAAAGATGGAACATGTTTATTACTTATGAAGATTAGCAAATGGTGAATTGATTTATAACATTCGTTTATTAGTTATTTTATGTTACTAAGCCAGAATATGCTATGGTTTTGTTTCTTTTACTAGCGAATTGAGAATTTCAATGATAGCTTAAGGATAGGTCAGCAGATTTTTTTATTTTTTGTTGTCGAATAGGACATTTATTAGGTTATGCCTGGTGCTGATTAATTATTTATAATTGGATTTTAGTTTACGAGTGCATTAAAACAGAGTCCTGATTCTTTGACAAGCCTATCGTTTATAAGATTCCTGATTGTGGAATATTAGTTCGAGAGTCTAATTTACATTTCATTGAAATATTTTGATAATTAACTTAATAGGTAATATATACAGGGGCGATTAAAAATTCCACAGTAGGTACATTCGCCATTATTTACCAAACATGAAAACCATTTAAAAATGAATGACAGTAGCAACAATTCAAAATTCGCAATAGATAATCATATAACTAAATAGGAATTCGTAACATAACATTCTTTTAGAAATCTTCAGAAATAACAATAAATTTCTTGTTTAATATTCGGTGACTTATTATAACTATAATTGAATATTTCAATTCTCAAACTCGATCATGAAACCGATTCCTTCAGGGGAATCAGAACTCTCGAATAAACGACAGCCCAGAAGCATTGACCTATTAAGGATACTTCCTCTATTTCTCAGTCTTATTCTCAGCTCGAATCGATTATTCGTTCATGAGAGGTATTTCATAATAATTCATCCAAGAGCCTCTTGGTTATTGATAATGTTTGTTTATCATCCTCAAGTCATTCCAAAGTTTTTTTTTCTAAAAATAGATTAATTTTTACTCATTTTAAAGAATGTCTGTTTATTTTGGTACTACAATCCGCTAGCGCAGGGGTTTCTTTGTTTTTTTTGTAGTACGCCAAGTCTGATGATATGAAAGCCTCCCCCCCCCCCCTTAGTAAATTTCGTTTTAATGAGTTTTGTATTAAAATTTTAAATAAGTGAGAATTTGGTTTATATATACAGATCTCACCCCCCACTCTGATTTGTCTTTACTCCCCGAGGGGGTCGCGCACCCCAGTTTGGGATCCCCTGCGCTAGAGGGTCATGGGTTCCGCCAACAGCAACCGCTAGACGTCCCTGTCCTGCGCTGCCACCATCCAATCTCTCACTCTAAGCTCCTTGGCATCATTGCACACACAGCCTCTCCACCTCAGCTTAGGTCCGACTCTTCGCCTTCCATCTCAGTCAGGAGCTTTTTCTATCTACAGTCCACAAGTTATAATAGTTCTTCAATATTCAGACCATAATTATCGTGTTTTAGGCCACCTTTCTTCTTGAAGAAGAATTTCGTGATAATTCAGTTTTGATTTTTAAGGTGGGAAAATCTTCACAACTTGATTTGAGATCCTCGTTCATTGTTTTGCTGTGCCGGTTTATAAAAAATTCGTAAAGTAAAAAATCAAGACCGGAAAATGCTACGATCACACGAACCATGTCAAAATGTAAAGAGTGTGGGTGGGAAAAGGTGCTAATACGGTCCACTCTTAAGAATTTTTCTTTGATCATCAAGCGTGAACGAGAAGTTAGGAGCAATCTGTTTCTAAAGTATCGCCTTATTTTATTTAAATGTTCAAAAAAACCTTTTAGGTTGTTTACAGTGGCAGCATCAAGAACATTGTGTACAGTGCCGGCATCTGACCTCAGCTCGAAGTGAAATATACACTCGCTATTTTTGCTAGTAAGTTGTGAAGCATAATCTTTTTCTCAAATAACTTTTTAAAAACCTCTGTCCTAGTGGTAAACAATTATTCCGGATGATTAGACGTTCTAAAAAATATCTTTTGGATTGAGTTGGGTGATAAGTCATTAGGATCTTATTTTATTTAATGTTTGGCACTGCAACCCGTTAGCGAGTCATGTCTTCCTTGATTAGCTTTCGCCAGTTGTCACTGTCTATTGAAGCCGCCTTCCAGTTTTGAGATCCTAGGCGAGATATTGCATCATGGGCAACACTATCCTGCCATATCAGCCTTGGCCGTCTACGTCGTCTTGTCTCATGGAGTGTCTCGATGAGTGTCTTCTTCAGGATTTCTGAGTCATCCATACGGGCCACATGGCCGGCCCACCGCAGTCTTCCAAGTTTGATGGCTGTGGCCACATCTGGCTCATTAATAAGGACATACAAATCCTGATTTGTACGCCTTCGCCGTTCGTTCCCGACTTGGTTTCCTCCATAAATGGTACGATACGCTACCTTAATACCTTTAAATGTCTGTGACGCTTGCATATCAGCATTCGTCATCGTCCAAGCTTCAGGCCCCTGAATAACGACAGGACGTATTAAATGTAGAGAATGTAGAGAATCAGCTTTATTGTTCTGGAAAGGAGTTTGCTTCTCAGCTGAGGCCTTAAGCCAAAAAAACATTTATTAGCACCAGTAATCCGGCTCCTTATTTCAGCAGTATTGAAGGCATGTGAACTCGTTCACCTTCTCAAATCTGAAACTGCCGAACCTCACTCTTTCCCAAGGATCTGCTTGTTGTATAGTAACTATACTCGTATACTTGATTTTGCCTTCATTCACGACTAACTCTTCTTGCACTGGATTCTAGCTCAAGGAACGCTTCCTCTATAGCTATTTGACCTGCTAACTATGTCCTGATCGCCAAAATTTGTACTGTTCGGTTGATAATTGTACAGGTAGTCTGTTTATTTGAGCTTTCAGCTTACTGACAGCCTCCTGGCACTTAGGTTTGGTGGTTGAGTGGAGGTGTCACGAGCCACCACTAGAAATAAATTCGTGGGGTTGCTAATTAACAACACCAGTCATTAGTATGAAAGGTAAAGACCAAATATCTACCCTATAGGGTATCCATTTGATTTGGGTGAGAGTTAGTATCTGCTCATATTCCTGATAAAAATCCCAGGAGCAGAAAAAGAATCAGTAGACGCTACTAATTTTAAAAATGGACACTGGAATTTACTGGGCTTGTATAGACCCGGAACACTCAAACTGCTCCTAGATCAACTAGACATATATGCAATAGATTTGGCCGCAATTCATGAGAGAAAAAAAAAGAAAAATAAACATTAGGATCTTAGCTGGGTTCTAAATTTTTCTGAGATATCCTCCATTAACCAATCCTATTACGTTGCAGTCAATAGTTATTACACATTATTGGTGAAAAATCACGTTTAGCGGCTGAATAATATCACAGTCAACGAAATGATTAAGTAAGTTCATTAGCAATATATGTATAGTTAAGATAAGATAAGATGGTTTTGCTTAACAACGGTCAAATATATGCTTTTGCATCTAAGAATATCTCCAAACCATGGGCGGATCCAGCCGATTGTAAAGTGGGGGGCTGCAGTCCTAAAGGGGGGAGGGCTGCACCCCCACAGCCCTTCCCCAGGATCTCCCAATCAGCTTATTTACCATTATGTTCCTTTCCCACAACTAAAATTCTACTTGTTCTGCATATTATTTGTCCTTTAACTTGCATCCTTACATTAAGGAAAGTCAAATTCTTTGGAAACATTTTCCAAAGGGAGGGGCTGCAGCCCCCACAGCCCCCCCCCCCCCCCGCCTGGATCCGCCAATGCTCCAAACAACTATATGAGAAATATTTAATAAAATAATCACAAAGCCTACAAGAGAATGAACAAAAGGGGTTGTAAATCTTTTATGAAACTTCAAATATACAGTACCAGTCAAAAGTTTAGACTCACCCTTAGTTTTATAAAATAATTAAAAAACAACATTTTATTTATTTAACAACATAAAAACTAAACTTTTATTTTCAATTTATTTATAAATTGTTTTTTTGTTTTTTTTAACGTTCCTTTAAGGCTAATCGGACGATTCTACAGTGGGAGTCCTAAATTTTGCCTATCAAGGTATAATTAGGATAGGGATCTTTAACGAGTACCTGACATCGCACAGGCTTGGGACCTCCATTTTACTTCCTACTCGAGGGACGGCAAAGCCAAGGATTTTTTACTCCCATTAAAAAATTCTAGGGCCACCTCGGGACGCGAACCCGCGACCTTTAGTATATTAGGTTGCCATGCTAAACACTACACCACAGGTGACCCCTATTTATAATTTTATCCTAAAATTAATCATATAATGTTTGAAATGTTACCTCTTGAGTTAATGATGGTGGAAGATATCCACCATATTCTACATCTTGCGTTAGAATTGTTTCATTTAACTTGAAGATTCTGAATTAAATACAAGTGAGTCTAAACTTTTGACTGGTACTGTATATATATATTGTACGCATATAATCACGTTATAATTATTAAATGCAAAATTCAGAGACTTAGGTAATATTTATATATCTTCGCAGAAAAGTAATAGGAGCCATAATAATTTTAATTATTTTAAGGAATCAAACCAATGAGGCTGCGCTTTCAGGAAGTGGGATCAGGGCTTCGTATGAATATATAATGATCATCAAGGATACTATACAAGGGATTTACTCCTCGGCTAAATTAGAGATCATGATCATTAATGATTAAAATCACAGAGATGTATCTCTCGGGGCTTGGCTACATGAAAAGATATAGGATTGGATTGGATAAAGTTGAATCCATAGAGCCGTTTAAACGTGTCAATAGCCTTTGAGAATTAATGTATGCTAATAGGATCAATCAATGCGTAAAGCTTGGGAACAATAATACAGTTGTAAACAAAAATAGATGTACGGCTTTCTAAGACGGTAGTGTCAGGGGATGCATCAAAGACTGTTTAGTGATGAAGAAAAAATATAAAACTACATTAGTTAATTAATAAATCCACTTTTCGGGTCTTTTTTAGTTTACACACACTAGTTACTTTTTGATATTATTATTGATTTATCATACCGTTATTTAGTAACATATGTTTATTTTAAAAGAAATTAAAAAATATAGCTGAAAGAGGTTACCTACTGAGATTAGGGTTAACCAGACAGTTATTGACACTCAGTACAGTTATTGACACTCGAACTTTAACTTAAAGAAATAAGTAAACAAGTCCTAATTTTATTTCAAGATATACATGAATCTGTTGTTTGAAGGGTCCTCTAAGTCATCTAAGAGGTGTTTAGCAAACTAACCATAGGGGAGATTTCACAATTAAATCCACGGGGTGTCAATAACTAGTTTTTGCAATTTTTACAATAAATAGGGTAAATCGTACAGTTATTGACACCCTTAAGCCTACATTTCTGTGGTGAAATTTAAAAAAATACATTTTATGAAGTTTTATTGTTAAACGTGCAAAAACTAGTTATTGACACCCTGTGGATTTAATTGTGAAATCTACCCTACGTTTAGTTTGTTAAAGACTTACTTCATAGATGACTTAGATGACCCTTCAAACATTAGATTCATGTACATCTTGAAATAAAATTAGGACTTTTTTACTTATTTCTCTA
Organism: Aelia acuminata; assembly: GCA_911387785.2. NCBI lineage: Eukaryota > Metazoa > Arthropoda > Insecta > Hemiptera > Pentatomidae > Aelia > Aelia acuminata. The sequence continues at coordinate 149,587,050 of OU426980.1, forward strand.
AATTAAAGTTGGTGTGTCAATAACTGTACTGAGAGTCAATAACTGTATGGTTTACCCTATTGCCATATGGTAAAACTATTGACTTTTTAAACTTAATAAAACTTTTGACCCAAAAAAAACCTCTTGAGTTTTCATAAGTATAGATAAAGAGGAGCTATAAGAAGTTTCAATTTGATCCCTTCATAAAAAGTTTTGTTTTTAATTTCATCACAGAAATATAGTCTTAAGGGTGTCAATAACTGTCCGGTTTACCCTACCTCCTAGATTTTAAGAAATGTTGAAGTTGTTTTTGTTAATAATGAACCTGATACAGCTGAGTCGTGTCTTAAATAAGAACAAGTGACATTTTAGGCGTTTCAAAGGTTCGGAATATTGTATAAAACACGGAAATGTATATGAGGACACTTTATGAAGCTTGCTTTTCATCAAAGAAGATCTCCAGCATTTAGATGCAATTTGAGAAGTTGCAGAGAGGAAATCGGTGGTTATAAATTAAACTATTATTTTTGTTTATATTTAAAGCTTGTTAAATACACTACTTTAAACACCTGTTCTTCACTTGTATTAATTTAATAATAAGATAAATCACTCTTTTAGAAATAAGTAACTGGTGTGGGTAAAGTAAAAAATACCCCACTTTTCTTCAGTACAAAACGTAGGCTATTGAATTGAGGGCAAAAAAATAATTACTACAGAAACATAAAAATAACCGTCTGAAATAAAATTTAGATGGTTGTTTAGAATATCACCAACCAACTAAAATAAAAATAAAAACATTCATTAAAATGATAAGATAAAAGATGCTCTTAGGCCACGTTCCTAGCTGCATTGGACACGCATTAGGGTAAAAATAAAACAATCTTTTTTAATTTTGTTTATTTAAGAATAATCTCAGTTGAGTTTGAAAGTGTTTGATGCAAGAACGCGTCCTCGGGCTAAGACTCTGATAAGAAAAGCAGAATGAATAGGTTGACTGTTAAATTAAGAATAAACTAAACATATGATTTTAAGGAGAAAAATTCTCTCCAACTCTTCCAGATTTGCGTCCAATGAAGGTCGTTCCGAAAATCAAATCGAATTAAATACATCTATAGCGCCCTTCAATTTCAAGGGAATTTCATTTTTCTAATGAAACGTTTCGTATTCCATTTCGTAAAAAAAAACCATTGTAAAGCGATCATCATTACGATTTTTTTTAGGATAAAGAATATCAGCTGAAGATCGGCTGAAGTTATGCAATTTTTAATATGGTCAGGTGTTCGCACCTGGTATGAAAGAACCACTGAGCGAAATTTGGAGAATTTAGGATAAACGGTATGTATTTCTATAAAGAACAAACAAACGAACAGAAATATTGCCCTGCAGTTTCAGCTCGCAAATCGGCTTGCCTAAGCCTCTGTTGTTCAACCCTATTTTGCTGTTCGTCAAGAGTTTCAGCTGCTCGTATTTGACGTTGTTTTTTAGCTTTTGGGCTCACTACTCCTATTGAAGCTCGCTTGTAATGTTAAGAAAAAAACATATGGTTTTATAATCCCAGAGCTCGACGCCTGCCAAGGGACGGGCTTACCGGGCCTTTTTGGCCTCTTCAAAATCTATAAAATGATTTTTTAGGCCGTTTTCTCGACTCAAACGGTCGATTTCGTAAAAAAATCATTGTAAAGCGAGATCATGACGAATTTTATAACAATAAAGAATATACCTAGAGATTGGCTGAAGTTATGCAATTTTAATATGGGCAGGTTTTCGTACCTGGCATCAAAGAACCACTGAGCGAAATTTGGAGAATTTAGGACAAACGGTATGGATTTCTGGACAAACAAACAAACAGAATTTCATCTTTATTTATATAGATGGAGATTTTTTCTTCATCGCTTGAGTGCGTCAGCCATATTGGGTCGCTTAACGTCACGTTAAGTATAAATGGCTGTTCGTTTAACGCCGGTACGGCAAGGTTCGAGGAAAAACTTGTTCGAGGGTGAGTTTTCGTGTATTGTTCGTAGAGTGTAAAGGCACCTTAATGCCTCCATACATAGCATTATACTCGTATTTAGTAAATGTATTTTTACCTACTACTGTGATTTCTTTCACATTAAAAAAAAAAAACTTTTAAAGTATGCTGTATAAAATTACTTAAAACATACATTTAAAAACAAAATTTAAATTAAATGAAATTGCATGAAAAAAACCCGGCTCTTATATTGTGTAGAGTAACAACGTTGGCACATCACAGCAAATGGATATCAAGATTTTTTTTTTTTTTGCAATGGTAATTGATAGGAACCGCTGTACTGATAACGCCCATACCTCATACGGGTGTTGGAAATAATATTCGACAGTCAGAACCAAAAACTAGGAAAATCACAGTTTAGGCCGAACCTCGATCCGTAGATTTTATAGGATTTTTTTTTCTATTTCCGGTAATTTTAAATTTTGTAGTTGTGTTATTAAACTTCCGGAGCAGGGATATACTTATATGTATAAAAACAATATGTACTTTGTGATCAAACAAATGAAATTTGAGATACTAAAATAATCATCTTTAAAATTATCTACAGAAGAGAAATCTAAAAAAAAAAAAAAAAAAAAAAAAAAAAAGAAAGCTGAATTGATTAAATTCACGATATTTGTTTTTATTTTCCATTTAAAAAATCAACCTTTCACTTTAAAATAAAACTCTGGTGCGATGCGCGCAACACACAACTTACTTAGATTAGAAATTGTCGTATTTTATAAATATGTAAAAGTCATTCCTCAACTTCACATTTTTCCACATTAATTTACTTATTTTTTTTTTTAATTCGTTCTCTAAAGTACACTAAAATTTCTATTTTAAATAAATGTTTTTATTTGTAGGTGATAATAATTCGGCAATGCAAGCATAGTACTCGCGTCTGATTCTATAATTCTCTATTTAATTGTCGAAAACTTCATTTAGTTACCATGGAAACTAATACCGGGTATGATTATATAATACATGCTAATCATTTACTTATATTTACTCGCTCCACCTGCTCTCAACATGCTTATGTAATCATACCCGGTCTTATGCATAATGTTTTATTTTATGTTATTTCTAACGTGCTTCTAATATTTTATTATAATTCATAATATCCATATCACTTACAAAACATATCTTTTTTTGATATTTTTTCTATTATTATTGCATTCTTAATATTTGAAATTAATGTTATGATATTTTTATTGTCATTAGTTCTCATTCTGCTATGTATATAAATTTTAAAAATTAAAATGTTAAAATTCTCTGTACTCATAGATGCCTTACATTTTAGCCCTGAGGATGACCAACATGCTTGGGTCGAAAAATAGGCTATTTGTATATAACTTGGAATTTGTGACTGAAATTTCTGATTATATATATCTCGTTTCGTCAACCAGCCCCCCCCCCCCCCTGCGGAACCTCATTTTTTTTTTTAAATAATAATTTTATTCCATATTTACAAAATGTACATGTTTATAATTGATCGGGGTACTCCCTTATACGATTCATTTTCTTGTTGTCAATTTAATTTAAAACTGTTTTATACAATTTGGTAAAAAAGAGAGAAAAAACCCCAAAACAATGATTAAAATAAAATCAAATACATATCTTTAAATAAAATGAAGTACAAATTATTAAATAAAATATAAATGATTAAATAATTTTTACAATAATATACGTTTCGTTCTTTTATGTTTGTATCTACGGGTAGTTGTTTTTGAATAATTTCCTATTTCTGTTATTAATGGGTTTAAGGAGTTTGTGCAAGATTGAAAGAAATTATGAGTCAGTTTATATATCGTGGGGTCAATACTACAACTAGGTAACTACAATTCAGCTGTTTCGAGTAAAACTGATATTAAAGGTTTTCGAAGATCTTTAGTTGATCTACAAATCAAGTATTGTAGTGCTAAAACTATATTGAGTTACCTATTTGTTGCTTCTGTTTTGCAATCCTGATAGGTCGAACAACTAGATAAGTGAACTTTACCTAGTATCGGAACGGATTAGGTTTCTGATCATCAACTTATCTAGTTTTGAAAACTCCTTTTATCACCTTTAAATTGTATTCAACAGAACAAAGTTGTAGTGTGCTATGGACCTAACCTAATGGAATTTTTTAATGCACTTACTCAAATTTTGCTAAATTTGTAGTTACCTAGTTGTTGTACTCACCCGACGATATGTATTCCTGTATCCTGTCTATATTTAGTTCTGAGTACATTTTAGTTATTCTAGTGTAATATGGGTAGTTGTTAACAATTCTGAGGTATTTGTTCTGGAATACTTGTAGTTTATTGATGTTCGTTCTGTTAGTGAAGCTCCATATGGGACAGGCATAAGTTATGATAGGTCGGAGTACCGTTCGGACCCTCATGTTTCATAAACCTTCTGCTTACAATTGAGAAGTTGATAACTCCGCAATAATCATGAAGACCGTCTAAAAATTTAGTGCTGAGTTATCGATTTCGATGACCTTTTTTCCTTCTTCTTTTTTAGTTAGCTGGTTATTGAATTTTTATAATCTAACCGGTTAAAACCGAATCCACAGAAAAACGTGTTATTTCAAACAAAAAAATTGTTTTCGGTTCCGGTTTTTGACTTCTCTAATATAGTGTCCTGCACTAAATTGCATCAATCAGATTGCATTATCTTGCGCAATTGTGGGTTTGATTACAAGCGTACCGCTAACATTTTCCAATTTTTACTTTTAAAAAATTGATTTCATTTTCAATCTTTCATTATCAATTATTCATACTGCTCTTGAGGATGTCCAAAGTTTTAACAAAGCTTGGCAAATACTATGGTTTCTCAAATTGAGGTGGCACACAGCACTTGGACCTGAGTACAAAAATTATGTTGTTTTTTTTCTTCAGTCGTATTGAAAATTTTCCAATAGCGTTTACATAGTACTTTACGCTAATATAGTAAAACTGAAATGTTTTTAAAAATCAGTAATTGTTACTAACTCTTGCTCGAGTTTGTGGAGTAATATTATAGATCCTAAGTAATGTAACCATAGCCGAGTGTAAACATAATGCTTGTCGTTTTCTTTTCATTTCGTATTCATTCTGTACTTACGATATATCTTGCATTTTTTCCTTTCCTTTACGTACATATGAAATATATAGTAATGGAAAGTATTGCGATCGTGAAAAATTTAGACTTCCGGTTTTCAGCGTAAATACATGTTTTGGAGTCCCCTGAGTCCAAACAACCAAGCCCCGCGAAATGGTGTGTTTTTACGTTTTTTTCGATTTTATCAAAAATCTCGTTAGAGTCGTGAAAATTCTAATTTTGTAGACAACTGCTAATTTCTAAAATTTTATTTATAGTCACTAAAACGTTAAGAAAGACTACAAAAAATAAGTATGATTCTCTTAACATTTGATGTGTCTACCATTTTTGGTATCATCATTTATCTTCGAGGCAACTCACAATTAGGAATCTTGGAATCTAGGAAAGACATGATTGATGGTTTTAAAACCTTTTGCTAAGCCAGTTGTATTTTTTTTTTTCTTCTGAAAACGCAAAGAGAGAAAAAGTAGCTTCTGTACAATTATAAATTAAAAATGAATTGCATGAATTCAAAATGTTTATTAATTTAACAATAACAAATTCCTAACATCCAGTTATTATTGATTCCTGAAATGGGTTTTTTTCTAGTACTTTATCTTCAAAGTGGGACTGTCCTGCCCCGCATGCAAAATCACATTTTCTGGCACTTCAAAGAATCGTTAGTATTGTTCAGGTGATGGCTTGTTCTCGCCTTGTGAGTAACACCAAGCACATATTGACGTATCCCAAAAAATACCGAAGAAACATTCATCCTATATTTCATGCCAATGCAACAATTTCATCAACTCTTTCACTTAATGTGGATTGAGTAAATAAATATCTAGAAAATACTGTACTTATAGGCAACTAACTGATTTTTATTTCTTTATTGAGTCAAATTAAACAAATTAGCATCTAAGATACAGCGCAATAAAACAAAAACATTGTTGAACCTTGGAAGCCGTAATAATCAAAATGTGAGAAAATGTTTCTATTGTTAAATAATAAACATTTCGAATCAATGCAATAATTTTCCCTTCCACATCTTCAAGATATTGATTCATCCAATCCACCTTAAATGAAACAGTTGATGAAATTGTTGCATTGGTCGATTGTATGGTTATGTATAAAATGCGTTATTGTGGAAAAAACGAAATCATATCATAGATAATATGTTCTGGCATTTTTTTGAATATATATATGTTCTATTAAGCCTACAGCCTGAATATAGAATTTTCAAAATAATACGCGTACAATTATTATCCTATTGAAGTTGGAGCTCAATAAATTTTAGATACCTACAGTAATGCGAGTATCTTTTTATTTTTTTTTCGTTTGTTTTCGCAATTTCTTACAGATTCCAGACAGATGGATATTATTGCAAAGATTTGTAATGTGCTTTATCGTTTTTAAATTATAATTAATCACTTTACAATGATTGTAATAGTTTTTATTTCGAAAAAATCAATCAGGTTTATGGCTTCTTACAAATGGGAAAGTAAGAATATAAAATTCTTATCAAGGCGTAGATAACGATATAATAAAAAATGGAAACAATAACTTCATATCGTAATGATTTCGATTTTTATGGGGGTAAACGGAATTTTCTTGTGAAAGTCGTTAAATTATCACATCTCTAGACATTTTTGAGATGAGAAAATGCGGTTGATACCACTCAACTTCACAACTGACATTTCCCCTCGGGCACCTTATACATCTCGTATATGTTCCAGGTTCATGTCTCTGCAACCTTTGAAATTACTGCACTTTTTTTTTCTGAAAGTTTTAAAGTTTCCTACAACGATAAAGTTCGGCTTTAATACTGCATAAATTAATGAGGATATAGCTTATAAACATTTAGGATTATTAGGTAAAAAAAATTAACACAGTTATTTATTTTTTGTGACTGAAATGCAAGTTTTTATACAATATAAAATAATGGGAATAATAGCTAAATTAGAATGGTTAGTATGAAATTGGACAGACAAAAGTTGTATAAGAGCTTATTTTAATGCTCATTCCAATCCTAGGCGGGTCCAGCCGGTTTTAAAGGGGGGGGGCTGCAGCCCCACAGCGCTCCCCCTGGATCTGTCAGCTTTTTTACCTTTATGTTTCTTACCAACAACTAACATTTTACTTGTTCTGTTATTCTTATTATTTGTTCTTTAACCTAGTTACTTTTAGTAAATTTAAATTATATCTTTAAATGACAACCGCTTATAACGTTCACCCTTCGACGCAGGTGCTGCCCACCAGTTTATTTCAACTTCCCTTCTCAGACACGGTACGGTATCAAGGCTTCATGTTAGACAGAAGACTGACGTGGAATCCACATACTAGACTAAAACGACATGAGCTTAACCGACGATTTGGCCAACTTTATAGACTGCTGAACAGGAAATCAAAACTTTCAATCAACAACAAACTACTTATCTACAAAACCATTTTGAAACCTATCTGGACCAACGGCATCGAACTGTGGGGAACAGCTAAACCCTCTAACATCAAACGCATCCAATCCTTCCAGTCCAAAATCCTCCGAACAATAGTCAATGCTCCTGTCTATGTATCCAACAAAACCCTAAACCATGACCTTGATATCCCGTTCTTTCAAGAACTGATCCCGAAGAAATTCTCCAAATCTCACAGTAACCTTACGCATCATCCTAATCCTACCGCTCAATCCCTATCTAGCACCACTCGTCCCTACAACCCTCTTCGACGGTTAAGGCGGCAGTGGCCACGTGACCTTTTGTAAATATGTTCATACCGGAGTTCTGGCAATGGCCAGATTCTTCGCTCAAGTCAGGTGTGCTTGTGGCTATTGCGCCCTCGCTCAGCCTCCACTGGCTTTAATACCAGTGAGGCGGCCGAGAGAGAAGCTCGGGAACCTCTTGAGGCTTACTTTTCCCTCCTCCGTGGTGGGAAAAGCCTGCCTCCGGGGTCTCCAGCCTGATTGTAAATAGTGTATGAATGTGATTAAGATTATTTTTTTATTTATTTTTTTTTTTTTCTAGACTTGAGCTTTTATTCTTTTTTCTTTGTATATTTATATTTTTTTTGTAAATAATGTATGAATGTGCTCAATTAGCACTATTACCAATGTCTCGAATGAGACAGAATGTAATAATATCAATACAGAGTTTTCGTTCTAAAAAAAAAAAAAAAAAATGACAACCAATTTTCCAAAGGAGGGTTGTCCTGGTTGCCCACAGCCCTCCCCCTGCATCTGCCAATGATTCCAATAGAAACATAGGGATATGTCTTAACAAACGCAGTAGTTAAAATCGCAGAAGAATTTATAGACAAAAACATGGATGAACTACCAGACAACGATTGATTCTCTCCAACCTTCATGAAATTTAAATTAATACTTCCCATCGGTATCGGTATATCACATTGTCCAATTTTAGTTGACCATTCCCAGCTTTTCAATGAAATCGATCAAACGTTTGCTCCTCGATTTGGATCTTTGATCGCGAACTGCCATTAATTATATGTGGAAATGTAATCATCTTTTATTTTTAAATAATGAATTTATAATTTTTAAACAATTTTATTAGAAGAGAAATGATTCGACCACGGCCTGGAATCGAACTCAGGTCCTCTTCATCTCCGTTCCAGCGCTCTTACTACTGAGCTAACCGTGGGGCAATTATCAACAAGGGATCGCAGAAGAGGAAGGAGTTTGGAATGGCGTGGGGCTAACACACAGCACTCTAAACCGTGGGGGTTAGCTTAGTGGTAAGGGCGCTGCTACAGAGATGCAAAAGGCCTGGGTTCGATTCCCGGCCGTGGTCGAATCTTTTATCTTTTAATAACATTTAATTAACATTCGTTCATCAAAGAACAATCATTATGACGGACTAAAATAACTGTCGATATAATCTAAAAATCGCTAATTGGAAAAGATACACCTGCCTCTCTTAATCCTTTGATTACTCCCACATTAGTCGACGGATACTTTGATGGAGCTTGTTAAACAATTGCATCAGCGGTAAGTAAATTCTCCAAATTTCGGTCAGTGGTTCTTTGATACCAGGCGCAAACACCTGTCCATATTAAAATTGCATAACTTCAGCCGATCTTCAGCTGATATACTTTATTCTCCAAATTTCGCGAAGTGGTTCTTTCAGACCAGGTGCGAACACCTGATCATATTAAAATTGCATAACTTCAGCCGATCTTCAGCTTATATTCTTTATTGTTGTAAAAATCATAATGATCTCACTTTACAATATTTTTTTTTTACGAAATCGACCGTTTCTTTAGAAAAATGTAATTCCCCGGGTGAAACCGGGGTATATAGCTATAAATAATTTATGTATCTAAAGATGAAATTCTGTTTGTTCTTTATAGAAATCCATACCGTTTATCCTAAATTCTCCAAATTTCGGTCAGTGGTTCTTTGATACCAGGCGCAAACACCTGTCCATATTAAAATTGCATAACTTCAGCCGATCTTCAGCTGATATACTTTATTCTCCAAATTTCGCGAAGTGGTTCTTTCAGACCAGGTGCGAACACCTGATCATATTAAAATTGCATAACTTCAGCCGATCTTCAGCTTATATTCTTTATTGTTGTAAAAATCATAATGATCTCACTTTACAATATTTTTTTTTTTACGAAATCGACCGTTTCTTTAGAAAAATGTAATTCCCTGTGAGAAACCGGGATATATAGTTATAAATAATTTATGTATATAAAGATGAAATTCTGTTTGTTCTTTATAGAAATCCATACCGTTTGTCCTAAAATCCCCAAATTTCGCTCAGTGGTTCTTTCATACCTGTCCATATTAAAATTGCATAACTTCAGGCGATCTCTTGGTATATACTTTATTGTTATAATCATCGTTTTGATCTCCCTATACATTGGTTTTTACAAAATCGACCGCTTGAGTCTCAGTTTATAGATTTAAAAAATGAAATTCTCCGGGTGAAACCGGGATATACAGCTAGTGATTATATAATATATCAAAATGTTTACAACTATATTATTATTATAAATGCATTGTCCGCTTTCCTCTCGCTTCGTTATGACCTAAAAGAACACCATTATAAAATTGGGCCTCATGAAGTTTGAGTTGATGATCAAGGGATCATATCATGGTAATCCTTTTCATGAACATATTGTTTGTATTGGTTGAAAAACTGGATAAATAATTAATTTTGACATTATATAAGGATTTTCGCAAATTGTTTAAATATTCATGAAAAGATGAAGAAAAAACCATGGGAACATCCGGTTTTAAAAATTAAATTAAAAATTATTTTTAAAACTTTTGCGCAATCTGAAATTTTAAACAGCGAATTCAATTGTTTTAATATTAATACTCGCTATTCCTCAAATATCTCGCAACAAGCTGTTCACCGTATTATCCTAATACGAGGGTTTCCAGTATCTATAAAAAAAAATTGTCCTGAAATGCTTAAGTTTTAGACTTACAGTTTTAAATTCAAACCCGCAGATTTTTTTTAAAGTGGTGGTAAAGCAGGGCGTTCCCGTAGTTTTTTTGTTAGTCCGTTTTCTCATAAATCCTTGAAAAATATACCAAAACCCAAAATCATTTTAAACATTGATTTATCCATTTTTTTTTAAAGTATTAAAAACAATATGTTGATGAGATTTTAATAAGTTAGTTATCCACAACCATGAAATGAGCCGTGTAATTACCTTCTTGACACCGTTGACCAGAAAACCGTATTTCCTTAGAAAAATTACTTTCAAGACCCTTCATACTTTATTTTATTTTTATTATTATATAATTAAGTATATATAATACATTGAGCAAATAAATAAAGAAGAACGAATCATTTGATGTTGTAAATTACAGTGTGGAAACGCGAACCTCTACTTCAAAGTATTAAGTTCGCTTGACACTAAGGTGCGTCCCGCATCGGAAAATTCCTGTGTGATCCATCACTAGCTGCGAAGATTATAATCATCAAATAAAATAATAATCATTAAAAATATTATATCATATATAATTACATATAATATAATGATATTACCATTTAATTAGGCTAGTTTTTCATTACACTTCATAATTATTTTTTACTCAGAAACGAAAAATGACGTAACTGATTATAAATTTATATCATACAAATATATTTAAATGGAAATAAAATAAAGTTCTAGAAGTTTTAAATTTTATTTCTTCTAATCACTTGTTATTAGATATATAATAATTGCATGCGATATAATATGTGGATACATATCAAATATACGGGGCTTCATAGTTCTCCATAAACCCTTTGATTCATGAAAGTTCCTTCTAAACGTTCTGGAATATTCCGCAAAAGAATGCGAAGATAAAAATTAAAACAGATCCTTGGAAAAGATGAATCAGCTTGGCTGGCCTTGTATGCTAATGCTGATGCCATCAGTCCTCTTAGAACTTTTATCTTTTTCCGCGTTACTCTTTGTCGTATAGCTGTTTACAGATTTGATAAGACAAGAAAATCTCTTCTGAATCATTGGTAAAAAGAAAAAAAGAAAAAAATCATTATCGCTAATAATAGGAAAAAGATAATCACCAATACTAACAAGGGGTAGCAGCAATCGCTTGGTCGCCAATTTCGTCCAAAGTTTTTACGGTAATTCCGGGTTGATAAATCTGGCGCGGTGCCCGCAACACACGACTTTCACTTACAAACTTACTTAGATTGGATATTGACGTATTTCGATAATATTTAAAAGCTATACCTCAACTTCACACATTTTTCCACATTTAAGTACACGCTTATTTTGTTATATCTCCATGAGTTATGGAGTAATTGTATTGCAAAACTTAAAAGTTCTCACTACTTTTCGATTCATTATTGCTAAATTCTTTTTTTTAGGGACCGAATTCATCAGTGATAATACGGGATATGAAATTATGGCTGTCACATCGCGGGCATATACATACATTAAATATCCAGTTTGATCAAAATAATTACGGCCGTTTTTGAGTAGATAAAAACCACACGTGAAAATGAGATAATATTTAATAAGTAATGTGCCTCCTCCAATCAATCAATTTTTATGAAATTTTGACTGTCACTTCGCGGGCAAATACATACATCAAATATCGAGTTTAATCAAAATCGGTAGAGCCGTTTTTGAGAAAATCGAAAATAAACGTAAAAATTAGACAAAATTCGTTAAATAAAGTACCCCCTCCGTTTGACCAATTTTGCTGAAATTTTAGCAGTCACGTCGGGGGCATATACATGCACCAAATACCCAATTTCAGGTTCGTACGGTTTATAGTTTTTGAGCTAGTCTGTTCACTCATACACACGAACAAAGAACACACGCACACACACAGACCATTTCGCTGGATTTGGTTATTTGGACTCAGGGGACTCCAAAACTTGTATTTCCGTTGAAAACCGAAAGTCGAAATTTTACACGATCGCAATACTTTCCCTTACCTATATATTTCATATATAGGTAAGTGAAAATAAAAATATTTTACCTATAACTGAGGGTTCAATTTAATGCGCCCAAGGTGTAAAAATATAGTATATAATATATATATAATATATATATATATATATATATATATATATATATATATATATATATATATATGATATTTTTTCTTGACTGTTGATATTAAATGTTATAATAGGGCTCTTGAGGTTCTGTCAATAATAAACAACTATATTATTGCGACTTTTCGAGACTATGTTGTTCTCATAATCATGCCCATGTTCCCGATGGATATGGCTACACAAACCACTCTCTCTCTCGCTCTCTCTCTCTCTCTCTCTCTCTCTCTCTCTCTCTCTCTCTCTCTCTCTCTCTCTCTCTCTCTCTCTCTCTCTCTTTCTCTCTCTCTCTCTCTCTCTATATATATATATATATATATATATTAATTTAATCATTTCTTGTAGGTAACCACTGAATTTAATTTTATATTAATTTTAAACATTTTATTTATGAAGAGAAAAGATCGGTCTCGTCGTCCTTAAATAACATTTATTTGCCATATTTAACTTGAAGCGTATTATTTTGTGATTTCTAATACATTCGAATTACTTTCACACAAATGGCTTAATTTTTTTTTTTTTTTACACTTCCTTACAAATCGAATAATATTTATAAGACATCCAAGAAATAGATTGAGAGCAAAGACAAGTATAAATATATATAAATAAAATATTTTATTTTTGAAGAGTAAAGAATATTTTATTTTTGTATAACATGCGCGGTACGTTATCCACTGCGCCACCGACCTCGCTTCCAAGCCGAGCCAATCTATCCTCTTCACTGATCCCTCTCCCCGTATCTGGCATGTTTTGCGATTTTTACGGGAGGGGTGGACAATTTTTATCCAATTGACGGGATCACTTGATAATAAATTTTAAATATTTTTTATTAATTTAATCATTTAACCAATTATTACACCCCACCACCCCCGTAAAAATTAGCAGAACATAATATAACTTAATTAGATGTAAAAAATTAGGTAAATTGTTCTAGTTCGGTCTTAATTTTTTTTTTAAGAGAAGAATAAAACTTCTATTTATTCTTCGCACCTCATAAAACACCCAAATATATTAATATTCAAAATTAGGCAATTGTGCCTTTGATTTTTTTTTCTCGAAAAATTCGAAAAATATGCGAACTTTAACATTGGCCATGAGATCAACAATTATTTTTTTGACTCGATAATGCAAATCGATTGATGTATAATATTCCATTAAAAGCAGGAAAATAGTATATATAAATTATTTTTTTCTTTCTCGGCTCCTGGACCTCGGAACCCTAGGTCATGGAGTCGAATATTTTTTGAACTACAATCACAAAAAAAATCTTGGTCGGAATCAGCGAACTTCAGCTGAGCGTTCGCCTCGTAAGGTTACCAGATTACTCCAGAGAGCTACCAGATTATCCCAGCCCAATCTCCATACGAAATTCATGTAATATAAAAATATGTTCCTTTTTTTTTTTTATCAAATAATCACATTTCATCACATTAAAAGAATTTTATTACTGAAAACTAACGATTGCCCCAAATTTATCACAAATGTTATCTTATACTATGTCATGATAAATAACTGGAACAATAATCTAGCTGTTAAGGATGTTGTTTACGACGCACAGTGGGAAAATTTTGTGATTAAGCGGACAAAAATCTATAACTCAGCACCAAATTACGAATAATTTATTTTATGCATGAGCTTCAGATTATCTTTATTTGTGAGAATAAAAAAAATATAAATCCCATTACCTCGGGTATTTCAAATTAATTTTTATATGAAACCTTTATTCACTTTAATTTAAATAACATATTTTATTAAGTATCGGATCATGCAGAGAGAATGAAATGAGTCAGTATTATTATCTATTTAGCTTTCTGCTTATATAGATGTCATTTTCAAGCATTTGCTCCTATTGAAAGATTTTTAAATAAATATTGTCTGAAGAAGAAAAAATCCAAAAAATTAAATTAAAAATATCATACTATGTCATGATAAATAACTGGAACAATAACCTGCTGTTAAGGATGTTGTTTACGAATCACAGTTGGAAAATTTTGTGATTAAGCGGGCAAAAGTTGATAACTCAGAACTGAATTACGAATAATTTTTTTTTTTATGCATGAGCATGAGATTATCTTTATAATTGAGATTAACAAAATATAAATCATATTACCTTGGGTATTTCAAATTAATTTTTATATGAAACCTTTATTCACTTTAATTTAAATAAAACATTTTATTAGGTATAGGATCATGCAGAGAGAATGAAATGATTCAGTATTATTATCAATTTAGCTTTCTGCTTACATAGATGTCTTTTTCAAGCATTTCCTCCTAATTAAAGATTTTTAAATAAATATTGTCTGAAGAAGAAAAAATCCGAAAAATTAAATTAAAAATATCACGTTTCTTAGGAATTTTAACGGAAAAAATATTGTCAAATAATGCAACAAGAAGTATATTTTATGATTTAGTCTAATTCCATCCCTCACATAAATTAAATGTTCAACTGTAGGTATTTAAATATTGAAATCGATATATCGCCGAACTATCGCATTTGATCCATCAAATTCTATTACGGTATTTTAACGACTTTTACCCCTGCTACTGTGAAAAAATGAGAACCAATTATTGCCAATAAAAGAATTTTTATTAATTTAAATACTTTTCTTTGGTTAATTATATAGTTAACATGGATGCAATTTAAAAATTAAAGCTTCGATAAAAAAAAAAGAATAATTTCTAAGAGATGAGCATACATTTCGCTAAAAATATAAAATATTTTTTTTTTATATATTTAACTTTTTATATTATTGCACCAAGTATATTTTAGAAATGAGAAAATGGCTATAAAATTATTGGATAAAAATACTTTTTAATTAAGTTAACTATATAATTTACCAAAGAAAAGTATTTAAATTAATAAAAATTCTTTTATTGGCTATAATTGGTTCTGATTGTTTTCATAATGATAGAGGGTAAGAGGGTATAAAATACCATAATAGAATTTGATCGATCAAATGAAAACGTTCGGCGATATATAGATTTCAAGATTTAAAATTCTATATTTGAACATTTAATATATTTCAGGGATGGAATTAGACTAAATGATAAAATATCTTAAGAAACATGATATTTTTAATTTATTTTTTTGGATTTTTTCTTCTTCAGACAATATTTATTTAAAAACCTTTCAATAGGAATAAATGCCTGAAAAGTACATCTATATTAGCAGAAAGCTAAATAGATAATAATACTGACTCATTTCATTCTCTATCTATGATCCTGTACCTAATACAGGGTAAACCAACACCCCACCTTTAACTTAAAGAAATAAGTACAAAAGTCCTAATTTTATTTCAAGATATACATGAATCCAATGTTTGAAGAGTCCTCTAAGTCATCTACGAAGTAAGACTTTAACAAATTAACCATAGGGAAGATTTAACTATTAAATCCACAGGGTGTCAATAACTAGTTTTTGCACTTTTTACAATAAATATTGCCATATGGTAAAACTATTGACTTAAAAAAACCTCTCGAGTCTTAATAAGGATAGACGAAGAGGAGCTATAGGAAGTTTCAACTTGATGCCTTAAAAAAAAGTATTTTTTTAAATTTCACCACAGAAATAAAGTCTTAAGGGTGTCAATAACCTTTAATTTAAAGAAATAAGTATACAAGTCCTAATTTTATTTCAAGATATACATGAATCTAATGTTTGAAGGGTCCTTTTAAGTCATCTATGAAGTAAGACTTTAACAATCTAACCATAGGGAATATTTAACAATTAAATCCACAGGGTGTCAATAACTAGTTTTTGCACTTTTTACAATAAATATTGCCATATGATAAAACTCTTGACTTAAAAAAACCTCTCGAGTCTTAATAAGGATAGACGAAGAGAAGCTACAGGAAGTTTCAACTTGATGCCTTAAAAAAAAGTATTTTTTTAAATTTCACCACAGAAATAAAGTCTTAAGGGTGTCAATAACCTTTAATTTAAAGAAATAAGTATACAAGTCCTAGGGGGATAACTAGGATAGGGGGATAAACTCCCTAACATAGGGAAGATTTAACAATTAAATACACAGGGTGTCAATAACTAGTTTGACCCAAAAAAAACCTCTTGAGTCTTTATAAGGATAGACGAAGAGGAGCTATAGGAAGTTTCAATTTGATCCCTCCATAAAAAGTTTTTTTTTTTTAATTTCACTACAGAAATGTAGTCTTAAAAGTGCCAATAACTTTATGGTTTACCCTACTATTTTATTTAAAGTAAAGTGTAGAAAGGATTCATGTAAAAATTGATATGAAAAACCCAGAGAGATGCGATTTATGTTTTTGTTTTATTCTCTCTAATAAAGAAAATATCATGCTCATAATTGAAAAAAGAAATATTCGATTGACTAAATTTGGTCAGTAGATTGCATTATCTCTCTCTCTCTCTTGTGCATTGATTTTTGGCCACTGAATCACAATATTTTCCCACTGCGAGACGTCTCTTTAGATACCAATGAGCCGTAACACAACGAAGCTACATAAAAGTTCCGGTAAATGTTAGATTTTTCTGCAAAACTATACGTTTTTTATTTTATTTTTATTTGCTGCAATAAAATTACCTAAATAATTTCAACCAAAATACTGCTCAAGTATGAACTAGATGTGCATGTTATAAATAGTCCACTGTTTGTGGGTCGTAAACTTTATAGATCGAAGCAATTTCTTTACTGTGTATATTTATAGCCTTATAAAGCTTTCAAAGAAAAGATAAATCAAGAACAGAAAGAAAGGAGTAGACCTGTAAACATTTTGAAGTATTTAGCATTTTAAAAATAAAGGAAGAGTTGGAATATGACAGCATATCAGTTCTAAGAATATTTTTTATATTTTTTTTTATCTTTTGTTTATTTTACAGTTTCCTCTCGAGGAAAACATTACATTGTTTGGACTGGCTGTGGCCAGAGGTTTTACTCGTGTGTTATTGTGTTATAGTGTTAAGCTTGGATTATTTTTATACAAAATTATGAGGACATGATTACAGTTTCAGCTGATTGACTCAATAACATTCCAAAATAAAAGTAAACTAAATCAACTTCTACAAAAATAAATAAATAAAAAATATATAAAAAAATAAAATAAAACCAAACATTGACTCAAGACTCAGAGGTTTACTTATTACATAATATTTTTCTTAACTAATCTATATAAATAATAATGAAATTCAGTTTGTTTGTTTGTTTATTAGTTTGTTTGTTGTTCTTTATAGAAATCCATACCGTTTGACCTAAATTCTCCAAATTTCGCTCAGTGGTTCTTCGATACAAGGTGCGAACACCTGTCCATAAAAATAGCTTCAGCAGATCTTCTGCTTATATTCTTTGTTGTTATAAAAATCGTAATGATCTCGCTTTACAATGGTTCTTTACGAAATCGACCGTTTCATTAGAAATATGAAATTCCCCGGGTGAAACTGGGATATGCAGTTATAATCTATGTAAATAAAGATGAAATTCTGTTTGTTCTTTATAGAAATCCATACCAGGTGCGAACACCTTTCCATATTAAAATTGCATAACCTCAGCCGATCTTCAGCTGATATTCCTTATTGTTATAAAAATCGTAATGGTCTCGCTTTACGTTGGTTTTTTACATTAGAAAAATGAAATTCCCCGGGTGAAACCGGGAAATAAAGATGAAATTCTGTTTGTTCTTTATAAAAATCCCTACCGTTTGTCCTAAATTCTCCAAATTTCACTCAGTGGTTGGTTGGTGAAATGAAAACATTGGTTTTCATGAAATCGACCGTTTGAGTCGATAAAAGTCTCACTTTATAGATTTTATAGATTTAAAAAATGAAATTCTCCGGGTGAAACCGGTATATACAGCTAGTTATATAATAATATAAAATCTAACAAGATAAATCTGTATGAATAAAGATGAAATTCTTTTTGTTTGTTCCTAATAGAAATCTATACCGTTTGTCCTAAATTCTCCAAATTTCGCTCAGTGGTTCTTTCATACCAGGTGCGAACACCTGTCCATATTAAAGTTGCATAACTTCAGCCAATCTCTGGGTACATTATATTATGTTATTGTTATAAAAATCGTTAAGATCTCGCTTTACACTGGTTTCTCACGAATTCGACCGTTCGAGTCGAAAAAAGTCTCATTTTATAGATTTAAAAAATGAAATTCCCCGGGTGAAACCGGTATATACAGCTAGTATAAAATAAAAACCAAAAATTGTGTTAAGACTCAAAGGTTTACTTATTAACATAGTATTTTTCTTAGATATTTATTTAAAAATTTTGAATTTCAGATTTAAAGATATTTTTATTTTAATGACCTGCAATGGTTCAAAACGTTTGCTTTAATAAGATAAATCATGTTATTTATTTTAACTTATATACCTCAATTGATTATACCTTTATTATATTTTATTTTATTCATTGCATAAAAACACATAGGATGTTTTCATTTTATTTCCTATTGGTGTACGCATATAAAGGTTTTGTTGAAAACCTGATCTGAATAAGGCTATACACGCGGTTGTCCGTGGAAAAAAAAACATTTTTCTCTCAATCCGACTTGACAAAAAATTGTAATAAAAGGCATAGATAAAATTTGGTTTTCATAAAGCAATACATTTTACATCAGTATTACTCTATTGGATCGAATGCGGGCAGTGATATATTCTACTTAGGATTTACTAATTTTGAAGAAAGCTAAAGGAAAAAAAAAAAAAGAAATGTGTTTGTTATCAAAATGCTTGTGCAGTCAACGTGCTTCAACGGATATGAAAGTGGGACACTTTTCCTGTATAGGTTGTGGTTAAATGTCACTGCTTCGCTCCGATTGGTCACAGCGTGCTCTTATAAAACCTTAAAGCCTCAGTGAGTAACTGGCATATCTAACGCACATGGATTAATGAAATCGAGCAGTTGGTATTTTATAAAAGAAAATTTGTGAAAAAAAAAGTTCTCTTTCTGACATGAAAACAAATCTTAGACAAGGGGTTTGATCTAGGAAGACAGAAACTTTAAATTATAAAATAATTATTGCCGGGGGTATACGAGCCAGTTTTGGCACGCCTTAATTTAAGAAACACTTGTATTTGGCAGGATTTTTAAGAAGTTAAACCATGGTTTACAAAGCAATAGATGTAAAAAAACATTATTAAGTTTTCTTTCGTTCATAAGTATGGATAAGTGATTTTAGTAGACTTAATTTTTTTTATGTCCCCATGATGAAGGGATTCCAAAGAGATTACTTGGAAAAAGTAAAAAAAAAAAAGGGGGGGGGGTCGGAAGAGCAAGATTGGAGAGTTGAAAGGAGATAGTTCTGAAAGGATATTTATTCGGACTTGTTGAGGAAGCGGCCTTGAATCAAAACAGCTCGAGCAGGATTTTAATGAAGACCCACGCTGCTTCTGCGTGCTTCCCCGCACAATTGCATCATTATAATAATTTCATACCGATTCCTCTCAACCGAGGCTTATTTTCTCGAAAGAAAAAAGATGCACAATGTTAAGTCAAAATTAAAAAAAAAAAAATTCGTATGTCATTTAGGAATTACCCGAACCTTTTATTAGCCGTAAGCCAAATGCTTACAATGCTTTTACACCAATAAAACTTTCTACGAAAATAATTTCCAAGAATCATGAAAAGATGTGTAAAATGATTATAAGAACATTGGTAGCTATGTAAAAAGTAAAATAAAAAAAAAAAAATCTGGTGCGATGCACGCAACACAGAAGTTTCACTTACCAACTTACTTGGATTAAAAATTGACGTGTTTTTTTTAATTTCCATTTCTCAAAGTCACATATTTTTCCACATTCGTTTCTTATTTTCGTTTTTATTTGCTCCCTAAAGTACACAATTTTTTTTTTTTATTATTAAATAAAATTTCTTACTTGCGATAATTCGGCAATACTCCAAGTCGTCTGATTTTATAATTCTCTATGTAATTGCTGAAAATTTCATTTATTTACCATGAAACAAATCATTTCCATTAAATGAACAGAACGGCTTTAATTATAAACAATGGTCTGTCATTAAAGGCCTACTCCGCATGCGTGTGCTGAAAGTGTTTTATGAGTTTACGGATTTTTTTTCATTTTTTCTCTCCTGTATATGTTTACTTGATTTTTTTCATATTTCTTATTTAGCACTTTCTTATTTTAAGGCTTAACGAGAGACATATAATTTCTTCATGTAAACAAATGCAAAGGTACTTTATAGGAAAACAAAAAAGACCCTTTCCCCATTTAAGCCCCCTTAGAACATTTTAATAATGATAAAGCTTACCTCATATTAAAGAAGACTTGTTTTGCATTAAACATGGCGAATTTAATCAAAATCATTATAGCCGTTTTTGAGATAATCGAAAAAAAGGTAAAAAAGTTATGAAATAAAGTGCCCCCTCCGTTTTACCAATTTTGATGAAATTTCGGCTGTCGCATCGCGGTCATATACATACATCAACAATTTTTTGATGTATTTGATGTTTGATCAAAATCATTACAGACTTTTTTGAGTAAATAGAAAAAACACGTGAACATAAGACAAAGTTTACTAAATAAAGTACCCCCTCCGTTACACCAATTTTGATTAAATTTTTGCTGTCACATCGCTGGCATATTCATATATCAAATACCTAATTTCAGGTTCGTACGGTTTATAGTTTTTGAGCTAGTCTGTTCACACACACACACACACACAAACACACACAGACACACATACACAGACCATTTCGCGGGACTTGGTCATTTGGACTCAGGGGACCCCAAAACGTGTATTTCCGTTGAAAACCCGAAGTCTAAATTTTTCACGATCGCAATACTTTCCCTTATTATATATTTCATATATAGGTAAGTGAAAGTAAAAAACTCCTTGTAAGGAAGTCTTATTTTTATGTCAAAGTTTTTTTTTTTCACCGAGAACGCCCGACCGTCAGATTTTTTCTTTTTACCGATTTATCGGTGATGGATTTGGTCCAGACCCTAGGGAGTAGCATACAATTTCTCACCTGCCAGAGTGGGAATCGGACCCGGGAGTGGAATAGGATTATAGTGACATATCCATTGAGCTGTACTGTTCCCTACCCTAAAAAAAACTGACAAATATTTCGAATCGATCTCATAATAGTTCAGAATGATTTATTATTTAAAAATTAAATTAATCATGCTCCACATACATATTTTTTATTTCATAGTTTCTTCCTTAATATTATCTAACAATATTATATGTAATTAAGGATATACCATAATTACAGTTTACGGAATTTACATAACGTAAACCATACAGTTATTGACACCCCACCTTTAACTTAAAGGAATAAGTATACAAGTACTAATTTTATTTCAAGATATACATCAATCTAATGTTCGAAGGGTCCTCCCTCTAAGTCATCTATGAAGTAAGACTTTAACAATCTAACCATATTGAAGATTTAACAATTAAATCCACAGGGAGTCAATAACTAGTTTTTGCACTTTTAACAATAAATACTGCCATATGGTAAAACTATTGAACTTTTGTACCAAAAAAACCTCTTGAGTCCTTATAAGGATAGATAAAGAGGAGGTATAGGAAGTTTCAATTTGATCCCTCTATAAAAATTATTTTTTTTTAATTTCACCACAAAAATTTAGTCTTAAGGGTGTCAATAACTGTATGGTTTACCCTATCATAAATTAATTAATTTTTTTTTCTCGATATATTTCCATTTTACAGTGACACTCAATTTTTTCTCCAAACGTTCCGATTATTATTTCTAATATGTTAAAATTTTATCGTCTTTAGTAAAAAATCATTTAAATAATTCATTTAAACTTGGTAAAAATTTCCACAATATTCACACAGTCACGTAAGCTATATGCTAATTCTTTCATGCTCATTAGCTGATAAGTAAATTGACGATCGATGCCCGGAACGTCCGTGATATAAACAAGTAATAAAAATAAAAGGAAGATGTAGTTCATAATATGATTAATTTATCTTATATATATATATATATATATATATATATATATATATATACGTTAAACGTAAGTTGAAAAAAAAAATAAGGAGGATTTGATATGACACCACTCAATTATTTGAATATTAATATTATTGATCTTACTAAAAACAACTTGAAATATATATATATATATATATATATATATATATATATATATATATATATATATATATATTTCAAGTTGTTTTTAGTAAGATCAATAATATTAATATTCAAATAATTGAGTGGTGTCATATCAAATCCTCCTTATTTTTTTTTTCAACTTACGTTTCGGAATTACTTCTTTCTTCAGGGTTTTTTTCTCTTAAAATTTTATCTCTTACTTTTGACTATCATTCCTTTCTTTTTTGTAGTCACTTATGTATGCATGTCCTTTTCCCTTATGACTGTTGGTAATATATGTTTTATTATAATACTAAAAAAAGGCCTATTATATTTAATAATGGAAAATACAATGGAATGAGAGTTAGGCGACAAATATAAGAGATAAAATGTTAGAAGAAAACGTATGTTAAAAAATGTAAAGATTTGAATTGTTTTTAAATAAACAATTAAAAACAAGGAGGATTTGATATCTCACCACTCAATTATTTGATTAATTTATCTTAATTATCTTAATGGCTTCTGCGGTTATCAAACCTGCTTGTTTTGTTGATCTCTTGATGCAGAGCTTTGTTTTTCAAAATAATTTATTTCCCAAGTTTCTGACAAGTTGCTTTGCAGCATCTCTGTGGGGCTAGTATAATTAAAGATTTTATTTACTTAAATATAAATAAGTGCCACATTTTCTCGCAAATCAGACACGCCACCTTCATCTGTAATTCAAAAATTCAAAAGGTGATGGGAGTAAGATAACAAACCAAACATGTATTGTAATAAATGTTTTATTAATAAATGACATTTTTAAAAACAAATTAACATATAACAATTAATATATTATTATTACGAATTATTAAATAACAATTATTCGAACCCGTCGTTATTTTAATGGTAATTTTTACAATAACGGTAACTTTAAGTTAAATGTTTCAATTTATGTTATAATCTAACCTAATTTCGTGAAGTAATTAAATTAATATACAATTATTAATCTGAGATACAATGTTTAGTAAAGGGTTAAATTATCATTATCCTAGAACAAAAAGAGTAAAAAACTGCAGGAAAATATTCATTTTAAAACATAGAATCATGAACTATGGTAGAACAAAAAGTTTTATCTTTTAATGTTATTCCCATTTAGATAAAACAATAAATAGAAAAACGTTAGTCAGGGGATAATTTTTAGAAATAGGTAATGGTTAGTCTTTGGCGATTTCAGCAACCCTTTTCTCAAAATCTTCTCTTGAAAGTGATTTGACCTTTGCTCCGATTTTGGCATTCTTCTTCTTTTTTACTGCAACAGAATAGAGATTACGGCTCGGATTATTATCATTCTTCTATATTACATAACATATATAGGTTTTAAAATAATAAAAATTATTACGCATGTTAAAAACATCAAACACGTTTATTGATTCCACAATAATTATCTCTGATGAGTGCACCTAACTTTGGAAAATCATTTCTGGCATTTAACAACATGTCATATAGTTTTATAATTTATAGAATATCTGACTAAAATTTGGGGAACCTGTAATTAATAAAGTATTTTCCATTGGGAGTTTCAAAGTCAGAGCCTCTGGAGGAATACTTCTGCATATTACTAAGTGTGCAGTAAGCCTTTAACTGACTTTAGGTTGACCGATTATGTGTAGGGGAGAGCGGGGTTGGTTGGCATAGGGGGTAGGTTGACAATTGGCTTATAGTTTCCGTCACGCCTGTTGTGAAGGCCCCACCATTGTATCATGTGACCCGCTCGACCTCGGGAGTCTTGTCCTGAGTTTTCAATCCGATGCTGACAGTGTAGATGAGAGTGTGCTTCATTGATTGATTTTACAACATGTAAGTTTTTATATTTTCAGTAAAGTTTCTTTAAAGGCATGGTAAAACATTTGACTCCGATTCTGTTCACATAGCCGCAAACTCCTTTGAAAAACCTAACCTTTCGACTAACCAGTTTCCTTTTTTATTGTTCTCCCCTGTCCTGGCAGCCATCTTTCATATGAACTCTCCTGTGGGGTTAGTTGGCTCTCTTCAACTGGGGTTCGTTGGCGCAGTAGCAATTCACAAAAGCAAGGTAAACATAAACTTAGGTGAAATTACCAATTGTCTTTAGTTCCAGCGAGGAGGATGAGAGTGCAGAAAGTCTAAACTTGTATCTTCTTCCATTGCCATTCTATTTCCCTTAGAAGCTGTTAAAAACCGATTCAAAATTATTATACCATTATAGTGCAGCTTTTAATAACAATAATATGTGTCAGGCAGTACTTGAATGAGATGGCTAAACAACCCCACCTTCTAGGCCAACCTGCCCCACACAGGGGGTTAATTGGCAAACTCTGGATTGACGAATTCTTCAATTTTCTATGATCTTAGTATTAAATATTATGTTGTGAAAAAAATACTTGAAGTACTCTAATACTTGGAGTTTACAGTGGTATCAGCCCCATTGGGATTATATTAACAGGAACGACTCAACAATAAAAAAAGTGAAAACTGTTGCCAACCAATCCCGCTCTCCCCTACCTATTAAAAAAAAAAATGATTAAAAATTCTTTGTTTATAATCCAATATCTAAGTTCAAGAATAAATCTATGAATGTAAAAAAAGAAAAGTAAGCGTTTATTGGAGTGAGTTCGGATGAAGTGCGCCCTCGTGGTAGGACGAAGAGCCGATAAAGGGATGGATTGGTCCAGTGGATTCTATGTTAGAAATGAGCGTTATTCGAAACATAATGGGATATTCTCATTTCGAAAATGTCAGAAAATTTAAACTTTATAATGTTTAAATATGTAACTAATTAATAATTAATTAATTAATAATAATTAATATGTAACTAAATAATTACAACAAAGTTTAATTAATAAATATAAAACGTCCCCAGCTTCCTGAAAGATCGGGTTTACAGTAACTATTTATAAGTTTGTCCTGAAATCGGGTTTGGCCGATAACATCTGTACTTAAAACTGCTTAACCCAATCTACATTAATCTCCCACCTCCTACCGAAAATATATTTTTTATTCGTCACTAATGTTGATTCTGGGAGATAGAAACAATAGAAACATTTTCTCAAATTATAATTAATTTCGTTTCCAAGGTTCCATGTTTTTTTTTTGTTTTTTTTTTCGCTTTCCTCAATACTGATGTATGTTTTCTCCTCTCGCGCGCATGCAAATGTGCCTCCCTGGCGTTGCTAACGATCTTTTGAATTACTTACGAGATGGCGTAATCTCACTTAGAACAATACGGACAATTTTCACGAAAACATATTCACTTCTTCAATATCTATCTATTTGGGGTTCTTCTTAAGTTTATTTATGCACTGTTAGTTTCTGACATGTTAAATAATTATTGGCAGATTACTAAACAATTTGCAGCGAGTGAAACAGTTGGTATCGTTAGGGTTTTGGGAAAATTTGGATTCTAAAATACCATGTTTGATCAGTGATTGAAGCTCTTTACTCCTATGGTTTAATTACAGAGCTCGAGTCCGGAATGGCAGACACTTTTCAAGACACCATTCCATTCATAAGCGTTTATTGGGTTGGCAAATAAGTCCTTTCAGTTTTCCTGTTTATTTTTATGGCACTATAATACACTTCTTAGTGTAAGCAACACTTCTCACTCTCGTATTCCCATATTTTAATGTCCTGATTGCAACTCCCACTTAAAACATTTTCGAATCCTGGAGAAGTACTGCAAGCGCAGTCATTGTACTCTCATTTCCAGTTCCATCCCCCCAATTTTTATCAGGAAGGGACTGTCCCCTCCAACGATAATGACTAAGTAAAAATACCATTTCACGAATTTATCCGAGTTTAACCAATTAAATTTAATAAAATATTAGTTAATTGCAGCATACTCTGCCGATTGATTATATCCAATTTCTCTATCTGATACTTTATTTTCACAAATTGGTGCTGTATCGCATTTTTAAAAGAATCGTCAGGCATATTGTATATTTGATGAATTATTTAATTTATATTTCTTTTAGTTATTTTACAATAGCACTGTATTGTTTTATGGATTCTTTAACAAAGTTGATACTCTTGAATTGGTTTTTTTTTTTTTTTTTTTTTTTTTTTTTTTTTTTTTTTTTTTAAACCAAACAGCTTGATCCTACTGGATTCATTGCTTTCCATCAACTTCTACTAGTTTCATCGAGTTGATGGAAATCAATGAATGATATTTGTAGCATCAGGGTAAGAAGGTGAACTTTGTTAAATTCAATCAAGAAATTTCGTCCTACATCCTTTAACATGAAGCCTTAGAAACTACATATATTCTAACTGACAAGGGGACCACGTCACATTTCCCTCTCCGATTTTGATGAAATTTGTTTTGGGTGATTCTGCATCGAAAATAAGTCAATACGTGTCCGGCCGTTCCATTGAATGGGTCATCTGGACCGAGAAATTAAATATTTTAGGTTCAAAAATCGTTAAAATTGGCTTTCACAAAACAGTCATTGCTCCATTCTACCTGAACTAATTTTAATGAAACTTTCAGGGATTCTTCTACTTGAAAATATATTAGACACGTGTATCGGGATTTGTCGCAATTCACCCTAGTAAGGCCAGAGAATCACATCAAAGTAATAATTTAAATATTCACAATAAAGTAATAATAATTTATTTTTATGTAGTTTAAGACTCCACTGCATGCTTTGTTGGTTTTAGCAGCTTAAATTTACTAACATAAGCCTCAACTTTGATGTGACGCTCTGGCCTTACTAGGGCGAATTGTGACAAATCCCGATACATGTGTCTAATATATTTTTAAGTAGAAGAATCCCTGAAAGTTTCATTAAAATTGGTTCAGGTAGAATGGATCAAGGACTGTTTTGTGAATGCCAATTTTAACGATTTTTGGACATAAAATATTTAATTTCTCAGTCCAGATGGCCCATTCAATGGAACGGCCGGACACGTGTCGACTTATTTTCGATGTAGAATCACCAAAAAAAATTTCATCAAAATCGGAGAGGAAAATGTGACGTGGTCCCCTTGTGAGACATAAATTGGCAAGTTTTATGAGAATATAAATCCCTTTAAAATACATCGTTGGAGAATTAAATGTCCCAACAGTTGCTTTTAGGCTTTATTATTTCAAATTTTAGGCTCTAGAATTTGCACCTACCCTACATAGAAGAATATTGAGCCCCCTCCAATAATTTGGTGCTGGTGACGCCCCTGGTTCCAATCGCCTCCCTTTTCTTGGTCTGGTATCTTTCTTAGTTTACATATGAAGGGGAAGTTCCATGCCTAACATTAATAATATTGTTAACCATACGCTGCATAAGCTTGAATGAATTTCTATACTTCATGGACCAATGCATATTTCATCTTGGATTGCTTGCTTTTGTTTGCAAACACGAGGATTAGTTAGTTTGTGTGTGTTAGAATTTGAAGGATATACCTTCTGAAAATTGTTTTACGCAATGAGTAAACTGTCAAGTAACCTTGGATGTTTCTCTATTATCTATCTGTTCATGTTTCAACGAATAATCATATGCTTTGCTGTTGATGACTAACACTTGTTCATTTCCGCCGCTGAATAGACTTTTTTTGTTCTTTTTTGTAGAATTACCATAAGCATGAGTAATGCTTAAGAAATTACATCCTTTTCACATTTTTTGTTACTTGTTTAAGTACGTAATTTCATTTTTTTTCTTTTTCTAATTTTAGTTATTCTTGCTATTTTGTTTGTAATAAGTGTAGTAATTATTGTTTTTTCAATTATTTATGATGAAAAGGAAGAATAGGTCGGCAAAATACCGATAGCTATCCAAAAGTCACTGCATAAGACATTGTTTTTATGGGGACATAACATCAACATTTTTTTATGTCCGAGGGTTTCTTGGTATTCATTCGTGTAGAGGAAGGATAATAAAGGAGAATTTTATCTCTAAAGAATTTTTTTCGTTCTTTTGTTTCAATCCAAAATTCATTTATTTAACATTGAAGTTCCTGAATGTTAATTATAAAAACAAGGTTAGCGTGATTGACGTTTTTGTTGGAATATTTTAGATTTATAATTATACCCAATATTTTAGAATTAGGGAAATCGATGATTTCCACTTTTTTATATGTTTTAATGAACAGGATATTTCTTTTCGACTGAAGCAGCAACTAATAAGTTTATTTATTTTTCATTTTTGCTTTAGATGAAATAAGGTATATTACAACTTGTGAAATAAGAGAGAGATTAACTTTATTGAACAAAGGGATGCTGCCCAATTGTATTGGGTTGCTCATACACAGAATACTTATTTATCTTTTAAATGATTATTTGTTATATTTTAAATAGGTACTAATAAACTTAATATAGCCCTGCATATATACCAGGTCTGCAAGTTTAAAATGTCGTTTATTTCTTAAAATATATACACAGTAATTTAAAAAAAAAGTATAATATATTTTATTCAAAGTACTGGCCCTCGCTTTCTACACATTTTGTCCATCTCTCGGGCAATTTATGGATACCATTCCAAAAGAATGCTTCATCTTTATTTGAAATCCATTCATCGAGCCATTTTCTTACATCCTCCAAATTGTTAAAGTGTTGCTCAGCCAATGAGTGTCCCATCGATGAGAAGAGATGATAATCAGAAGGCGCCGGGTCAGGTGAATACGGCGGGTGGGGTAGGAGTTCCCAACCAAGCGAAGAAATCGTTTCCTTAGTCAATCTGGCTGAATGTGCAGGAGCGTTATCATGCTGAAAAATGACTTTGGCGTGCCTGTGAGCCCATTCTGGGCGTTTTTCGATCAATGCGTGACTCAAATTGATCATTTGTTGTCGGTAGCGGTCGGTATTGACTGTTTCGCCGGGTTTGAGAAGCTCGTAGTAGACTACTCCCTTCTGATCCCACCACACACACAGCATTGTCTTCTTCCCAAAACGATCCGGTCTTGCACTCGATGTGGATGGTTGTCCTGGCGTTACCCATGATTTTATTCGTTTGGGATTCTGAAAATAAATCCATTTTTCATCGCCAGTTACAACTCGATGCAAAAAACCCTTTCTTTCGTGGCGTAAAAGTAGCATTTCGCACACAGTTTTTCGTTTTTCCATCTGTCGTTCGTCCAATTCATGTGGAACCCATTTTCCAACCTTTTGAATTTTTCCCATAGCTCTCAGGCGATCGGAAATGGCTTGCCTAGTGACATTCAACTGTTCTGCCATCATTTGTTGGGTTTGGGTATTGTCTTCGTCTAATAAAGATTGCATTTCGACGTCCTCAAACTTTTTTGGTCGATTTTCTCGTTTTTTATCAGTAACATCAAAATCACCACGTTTGAAACTTTGAAACCAACGTTCACATGTCTTGACGGTTGGAGCAAGATCGCCATAAGTCTCAACAAGAATTCGATGACATTCAGATGCCTTTTTCTTTTGATTGAATAAGAAAATCATGACATGCCGCAAATGCTCTTTATTTGGCTTAAAATTAGACATTTTTAACACCAAAGAAAGGTATGATACGTCCACGTAAACGACTTAAAAACAACTGACTTTTGTAAACAAATGACTAACAAACAAAATAGCGTTTAGAGATAAGCAAATCCTTCAATAGGCTAAGAGCGCATTCTATTGGAATTAAAACGACATTTTAAACTTGCAGACCTGGTAGAGAAGCTAATAAATGTTTTTTTTCTCTCTATAGAAGAGTAACATCTCTATAAAAACAATAACATTACAACTAGGTAAAATGTTAATCATATAAGATAACAACAGCAGCATAACAATAACAATCACAAACAAATAGTCTAAAGTTATATCATTCATGTTTTGGCAAAAGGGCTAAAAAGTCTTAAAAAATGCTTTTTGTTTCGTCTTCTTAAAATTCATAATTGACTATAATTTATTCGTTATTCATAATTTATTATAGTCTCTGTTGAAAGAATATAGTTTCATTTATTATTCTGGAATAAATAAATGCAACCAGAAAGAACAATATGCCTGACGATGCTTTCAAAAATGCGATACAGCGCCAATTTGTGAAAATAAATTATCGAATAGAGAAATTGGATATAATCAATCAGCAGAGTATGCTGCAATTAACTAATATTTTATATTTATATTATATTAAATTTAATTGGTATAACTCGGATAAATTCGTGAAATGGTATTTTTACTTAATCATTAACGTTGGAGGGGACAGTCTCTTCCTGTAAAAAAATTGGGGAGGGGGGCTCAATATTCTTCTATGTAGAGTAGGTGGAAATTCTAGAGGCTAAATGTTGAAATAATAAAGCCTAAAAGCAACTGTTGGGACATTTAATTCTCCAACGATGTATTTTAAAGGGATTTATAGTCTCATAAAACTTGTCAATTTATGTCTCAGTTAGAATATATGTAGTTTCTAAGGCTTCATGTTAAAGGATGTGGGACGAAATTTCTTGATTGAATTTAACAAAGTTCACCTTCTTATCCTGAAGGTTCTATTAGCTTCATCGAGTCGATGGAAAGCAATGAATCCAGTAGCTATTAAGCTGTTTATGGCTTGTTTATAAAAAAAAAAAATGATACCAAATCAAGAGATCCGACTTTGTTAAAGAATCCATAAAACAATACAGTTCTATTGTAAAATAACTAAAAGGAATATAAATTAAATAATTCATCAAATATACAATATGCCTGAGGAAGCTTTTAAAAATGTGATACAGCGCCAATTTGTAAAAATAAAGTACCAGATAGTGAAATTGGATAGAATCAATCAGCAGAGTATTCTGCAATTAACTAATATTTTATATTTATATTATATTAAATTTAATTGGTTAAACTCGGATGAATTCGTGAAATGGTATTTTTACTTAATCATTAACGTTGGAGGGGACAGTCCCTTCCTGTCAAAAATTGGGAGGATGGAACTAGAAATGAGAGTACAATGACTGAGCTTGCAGTGCTTCTCCAGGATTCAAAAACGTTATGAGAGTGAGTTGTAATCAGAAGGACGTTAAAATATGGGGGTCTTTTTTACTTTACCCACACCAGTTACTTATTTCTAAAAAAAGTGATTTATCTTAATATTAAATTAGAAGAGGTGATTAAAGTAATTAAAATGTAAACAAAAATGATAGCTTAATATACTGCATCTGCAACTTCTCAAACTGCATTTAAATGCTGGAGATCTTCTTTGGTGAAACGCAAGCTTCATAAAGTATCATCCTCTTCTGCATTCCCTACGTGTTTTATGCAATATTTCCAACCTTTGAAATTTCTTAAATCCCTCTTCTTCCGATTTAAGAACGCGACTCAGTTGTACCAAATTCATTATAAAATAAAACTATTTCAACGTTTCTTAAAAGCTAGGAGGTATTAGGTAGGTAACCTCCTTCATATATATATTTGTTCTCTTAAACTAGACATATGTTATTAAATAACGTTTTGGCATATGTAATTAAATAACAGAGGTGAGAGATAGTCAACTGTTCTTCTATTACGATAGGTTAAATGATGGTCAGGATTTTCAGTTATACAATGATTTTATTATGGTAAGCCAACGTTTCGATCCAACTTGTGGATCTTCATCAGGGCTACTGAGTCCAGGTGGATACTGAGGTGAGAGATAGTCCGGGGGGGGGGGGGATACTCCGAGTATCCACCTGGACTCAGTAGCCCTGATGAAGATCCACAAGTTGGATCGAAACGTTGGCTTACCACAATAAAATCATTGTATAAATGAAAATCCTGACCATCATTTAACCTATCGTAATTGAAGAACAGTTGACTATCTCTCACCTCAGTATCCACCTGGACTCAGTAGCCCTGATGAAGATCCACAAGTTGGATCGAAACGTTGGCTTACCACAATAAAATCATTGTATAACTGAAAATCCTGACCATCTCTTAACCTATCGTAATTAAATAACGTTAAATAAACACTAATAATATAAAAAAGTAACTGGTGTGGGTAAAGTAAAAAAGACCCAAATATGGGAATAGGAGAGTGAGAAGTGGTAAGCAAGTCACAACAACGATGCTTCAAACCACATTTTAACCTGGTGATGATATTTTGGGTAAATCATATTTTATAGGATTTAAATTAGAAGAATAAATTAGAGAATAAACATGAGCAAACCACAGAAAGTTAAATAAAATTAATATTTATTAAAGGAGAAGAGCAATAGATCTTCTTGCGGTATCATTTAGTGGGGAAATCTATCAAAGTAATGGCTTCAGTTTGTTCTTTTAAAAATAGAAATACAATAAAATAAATGGGAAAAGTTTCACTGCCACTAAAGATTACAATAACACGATTTGACTCAAAGTTCCCAACAATGCATTAAATTTTCTGCGACAAGCTTCTTCATAATATAAAGTTTGTCGAGTTACCCCGTCTGAGGATACAACTAGGATAGTAAATCCTAGAGGGTTTCGTTTCAGTTCCCCTATACCTTAGCCTTTTCTTCAGGTAAAGGGTATCCAGCAGCACCACTTGGAGGCGCGCACACCCTAAAAGCTCTAGATATTGAAAAAAAACAACTCAAAAATAAATTCTGAGGAAGATTTTTGGACCAAAGAAAACATCAGAAGGATTCAGGAGGGGGTCTAATGAGGAAATTTACATTAATTATTTAGAAACTGATATGAGAATTAGGAGGTTAAGGTTCTTTGGGCACATGGAGAGAATGAGTGAAAAAAGATTATGTAAAGAAATTTTTAGTAAAATTTTCAAGTACAAAAATTTAGCGGGATATCCTAGGCAAATTAAAGAAGAATTGGAAACTTTGGGGGTACCAAAAAAACTTTGTCATGACAATCTTTTCAAGAAAATAATTAACAATGTAGTCAGATTAAAGAAGACGGTGAAGGGTATTGGGTGGTCAAAGGAGAGAAGAGAGGAGCAGTCGAGAATGATGAAGCTGCGCTGGGAAGTGAGAAGGAGGAAGAAGGAAGATTCTTCAGTGATATCGCGTGGTCCTCAAAGTGGCCGTTACGTGAAAAATAAATAAATAAAATGTTTAATTTAATTTAAAAAATGACTATCTATAAAGCATTAGTCATATTGTAAATAAATTTTACTGGTTGACATGAGACATGTCACGATAATGGGAGACATTTAAATTTATTCTGCTTACATTCTAATCGAAGAAGCTAATGTCAACATGTTTTGTTTGTGTTGTTCGTTAAGTTAATAAAACAAATTTGAATCGTTCGGATGGGAAAATAAAACAACAAGTTGATTAGGAATTTTTCCGTTGTCTGATTTAACCTACTGCGACGTTCATCGGCGATTGGCAAAGTTTAATGCTGAGATGATGAGCTATTACAGTTAAAATAGACCAAAATCGACCTTTTATATGGGCCTAAGAACCTTTTGGGAAGATTGAAATGGGAGGGAGGTGTGCAAATTAATGTAACTGCAAGTTAATCGAGGAGTGCCATTATTCTTTATAGAATAATTATTAGATTATACGCTTTGGAATCCAATGAGACCATTTCCATTACGGAACATTCAATAATTTATAATTTAATATAGATCATCTATATAAATAAAGATGAAATTCTGTTTGTTTGTTTGTTCTATATAGAAATCCATACCGTTTGTCCTAAATTCTCCAAATTTCGCTCATTGGTTCTTTGATACTAGGTGCGAACACCTGTCCATATTAAAATTGCATAACTTCAGCCGATCTTCAGCTGATATTCTTTATTGTTATAAAAATCGTAATGATCTCACTTTACAATGGTTTTTTAAGAAATCGACCGTTTCATTAGAAAAATGAAATTGAAAATGAAAAATGAAACCGGGATAAACAGCTATAATATATGTAAATAAAGATGAAATTCTGTTTGTTCTTTCCTTAATTCTCCGAATTTCGCTCAGTGATTCTTTCATACCAGGTGCGAACACCTATTTGCATAACTTCAGCCAATCTCTGGGTATATTGTTTATTGTTATAAAAATCGTTTTGATCACGCTTTACATTGGTTTTTACAAAATCGACCGTTTGAGTCGATAAAAGCCTCACTTTATAAATTTCAGAGATTTAAAACATGAAATTCTCCGGAAGACACCGGTATATACAGCTAGTATGTAAAAATCACGTATTGCGGCTGAATATCATCGCAGCTAACAAATGGATTATGTAAGTGCATTAAAAATCATTAATGAGAAGAAATTCGATTTTTCATCTTAAAAATTTGTATCAAAGTATCATTATCAGTGGCGCAACAGCCCAATTAGTGAGTCAAAGCTCCTTCAGAAGATCTCTCCATAGCTTCCTATCCTGCGCAGCCGCAATCCAATTCCGCACACATAGATGTCTTGAATTATCTGTAGCTTCGTTTGTCCACCGAAGTTTCGGTTTTCCGACACCTCTTGATTTTCCGACACCGTAGATTTTCTCGAACATCATCCTTTTTGAAATGCTGGCATTCTTGCAATGGACCCAGAAAATCTAAGCCTCCCAATGTGAACGACTATCATAATGTGCGGCTGTCCATAAAGCATTTTGAAGTTCCAAGTTGCTTTTTATTCTCCAATTTCCGCCGACTCTTACTGGACCGTAGATTCAGAGTAGAATTTTCCTCTCAAAAACAAGGAGCCTCTGCTTGTCAGACCTCGAAATTTATCAAAGTATACTTTCAAAAATCTGTAGCTAAATATTGGAAATATTCAATAAAATAATCACAAAATCCTGCAAGAAAATTTAAAAAAATACGACTTAAGAATAATACATTCCTGGATCTACTTGCAGCTGAATTGATTCACATACCTCCGTCTCATTTCAAACCCCCTACCTACACGGTAATGTAAGTTATGTCCAAACTTTTATGAACGTGTTTTTTTTAAATCATTATATAAATTTTATAAATAATCAATAAAATAACTATAAAAAAAAAATTAAATGATAAAAAAAACTTATTGGGATTTCACTTACATGTAATCAGTTTTCCTTCGTCATCATATATTTCTTTTCCCTTGGTGTTGAGAGAGTAGCCTACCTTATAAATCGGAAGGGGTATTACAGTCGACGATAAGGGCACCAGAACTGGAAGGAAACAGTAATAGAGTGTACTTATAAACATTAAAAAAAAACAAAAAAAAAACCGAATATAAAAAAATTATGAAATAAATATTATATATAGGGTAACTGTACCATAAGTTGACAGTGTTCCAATAGTTGACATTTTGCACAAAAAGTTTGAATAATAAGATTCAGGGTTGATTACTTTGGTTCAAAATTTAGCGGTAATTTGCCAAGTTATACTAGTTAGCTGTGCTGCCATCGACATTAGTTTGATGAAAACTCAAGCTTATTTGTGAGAAGTTGTAATGGCGAATCTTCTAGTGCCCTGAAAACTTGGTTTCTGCTACCCTGTTTCATTAAGGTGGAAGTCAAGTTAAATAAGCTTTTTAGTTGGTTTATTTGAGTTCAATTATGTTTTAATTACTTTTATGGTATTCATTAAGTTCATGAGAATCATTTGATATCCTTTTTAATATATTTTTACAATGTTTTAGGGATTAAATGTAGGTGTCAACTATTAGAACAGATATTAATCCATCATTTCAATAGTTGACATCGATCTCAACTACCGCCAGAAATAGCAAAGTGTTCCATCTGGGGGTGGCTTATGAAAGTCTGAGGCTGTATGGATTACAGGTGTCTTATTTTATGAATTTATAGCTAGTGTGCTCTATCCATGAATCGTTGAGAGCAAAATTGCATTGCCAATAATCCTATTACTAAATGGACGAGCGTCTCATCTGACTCTCCCCACTTTCCGATTCTGCAAGGAACATGGGATACTTGCTATTAGTCGCACTCTATCAAAATGCTACACATTTCATCCAACCAATGAATGTGGCCATCTTTAATTTTCTAAAAGGGCATTGGAAGAGTGAAGTTGGAGAGTCGAAAATTGTGCAAACCCAACATTAAAAAAACGAAATTTTGGCCATTACTAAAATCTAAATAATTAAGTAAGTATGATAAATTACTTAACTGGGTGATCTCATTTTTCGTTTAAATATGTAGTTGTTTTTTGTCTCATTTAAGCTTTTTGTGTATAAAATAATTAAATTGTGGAAATTTTATTTTGTTTCCATTGTGAATTTACTAGTTTATAAATAAAAAAAATATTAACTTTAATTGTAGCCCTTATTACCTATTAAAAATCATAGAAAATCAAATATTAATGAATGTGTCAACTTTAATTAATAAATGTCAACTTTCCAAACCTTTAAATTTTGATGAGTCAACTATTGGTTCATATTAGAAGTTTCTAAGAAATCATTTTTTATAAAAACCGTAAATGTAGACCATAGGATATTGTATACCCAGTTTTCTAGAGGGATTGGCCTAACTAAATTCATAACAAAGATTATCTTAACATCAATATATTGGTGAATAGGGTCAATAATATAATTTTTTTTCTTAAACTGTCAACTATTGGTACAGTTACCCTAGTGTATTTATATCTACATAAATCACATTTTTTTAAACTTCTATACTCATTCATCTTCAGGTTTGGAATTGATCGGTACTTAGCGCTGATTTAATTTTTGTAATTTATATTAGATAATCTGTATAAAATGGACCTTAATTTCTATGAGTTTTAATTTACATAAGTTGATGTCAAGTGATATTATTGATTATGAGGAAGGCCGTGGGTTATCTGCCTTTAGGCCTAAGACGGTCAAGTCAAGCTGCGTCACTGACCTTACGTGTTCTGGCGAAACTGATTCCCCTGTCACCGAGAAATATCGAACACTTATAAGTCAAATAATATATTTGGTTAAGATATTTTGGATGAAAATTTTAAGAAAAAAAAATCCATTTCAAAGTGTCTTGAATAAAAGTTGTATGTTATACGATATTTTTGATGTTATTTTAGGGTGTCCAAAAAGAGTATTCGGGGTTTGAAAGTTGAATAATCTCAAATATAGAATATCAAGTAGGATGTTTATTTATAAACTGGAAATTTATTTAGAAAAAACAATATTGTCTAGGTGTCCACCATAATGCTGCTGGCACTCCTCGAGTCTCAAACGCAGATTTCTAAAAACGAGTTGACACATTGTTCCTGAGATTGCCGTCATTTCTGTTCTGATATTGTAAAACAAAATATACATATACATCCATAAAGAGTAAAAATAGAACACTTTTATTTACAAAAATAATAATAGGAATAAATAATAATAGGAACTTTATGAAATTCAAATACATAAATATCAATGAACAGGAAATGGTTGAAAGTGCGGTCAAAATAAGTGATAAAAAAAACATTTTATAAAAAAAATTAAACCGCCTTCGAAACCTAGGAACCAGTAAAACTAAATTCACTGAAAAGTATGAAATAATTATCTTCTGATTTTTATGAATACAGAGCAAAATTGAAAATGGTATAAAAAGTGGAAAAATGTAATAAGAGGAATAATTTTATTTTGATTTGTACAAATACACACTAATTGTTAATGAAAATTATTAAATTAAAATATTAAATACTATTTTCAATAAAACACAATCTTTTCGGAGGCGGCGCAAAATAGAAATGACATATTACGTCATGACGTCATGAAAAGATTTTCATAATGCCTAGTGTTAAAACTTTTAAATTTTGCGCCGCCTCCGAAAAGATTATGTTTTACTGAACATAGTATTTAATATTTTAATTTAATAATTTTCATTAACAATTAGTGTGTATTTGTACAAATCAAAATAAAATTATTCCTCTTATTACATTTTTCCACTTTTTATACCATTTTCAATTTTGCTCTGTATTCATAAAAATCAGAAGGTAATTATTTCATACTTTTCAGTGAATTTAGTTTTACTGGTTCCTAGGTTTCGAAGGCGGTTTAATTTTTTTTATAAAATGTTTTTTATTTCATACTTTTTAGTTGGAGAAGATAAAAAAGTAAAAAACGATACGTTGGTTAAAAAAAAAAAATTCGAAATCTTTTTACGCTCTACCACATTCGTCTTTCCCGGGCCTTTTTATTATTATATATTATTACAATAAGATGTTACAAATAGTCTCAGATAGACATATAGTATGCTTTATATTAGCAACCCAATGTAGTTGGGTAGCATCTCTTTTATGGTGAATAAAGTCTTTTTCTCTATATTTAAACAGTCACCTTTTTAATTTTATGAATACACACAAAAGTGGGAAAGCACTGCGTGTATTATACAATTTTCAACACACTACGTTTTATGATTAAAAAGGGATTTTATTTTTTTAAAGATCGATGTTCCATTGGGAAGGGAACACATAAAATGTTTATCCACTATGACAATATTTTTCCTTTGCTAAATATTGTCGTCAGTACTTGTCATTTACATACATCATCGGTTTTCCGAGATGTGTTGAGTTAAATATACATAAATAAATAAATCCGGCCATTCCAAGATGAAGTCACTGAACAGTCAAGATTGTGGCCGGTTTTGGACAAGATATCGTTAATGGAGAATCGATGAGGATGGCAATATAACCTATATTACTCGTAAATTGGAAAGTAACTTTGGAATTATGATTGCTTGAATATTCTTTTGAGAACTATGGCGATATTATGCACTACTCCGGTAGGGACCGTTAATATTGCTTTATTTAAATCGATCGCTGGAAAATTAGTGATTAAACACCATCATTGGATAGACGTCCCAACAAAAAAGGGGCAGCCATAAAATTGATCGATATCAAAAAGACTGCCTCGCTAGGATTATGTTCGTAATTCCTTTCGATGAATTTTTGACTAAATTTATTACCGAACTACTATGAATTATATCCTTCGTAATAAAATATTATTCAGAAAATAAATTGCTAAACACTGTTGCTTCAATTCTAGTGTCGTAGCATTTATGATATCAATCATTTTCATGGCTGCCAAATTTTTGCTGAGGGGACTTTCATACAATGAGGTTGTTTTCTGGGAGATATCAAGTTTTATTTTACTGATGCAGCACTTTTTATTGATGGATGAACATCCGCAAAAGCCTCAATAGTTACAGAAACAAAATTAAAAACCGAGCACAAGTTCTACGACAAGATATTAAACAGTGACCGAGTGTATCCGGAAGAAGACAGAGGTATATTGTTAAGTCAACTGAAAATGAGCTTTTCCAGGAATTATTGTTTTCATTTTTAATGTGCTTAGCGAGTGGCTACGATTTTAAATTTAAACGAACCTTCGGGAACTTGACGAAGTCTTAAATTCTGCATTAAAAGGGTTGTCTTTCTTGGAATTCCACGAATTTTGTGGTCTTATGATTATGGTGTCCATCCGTCCATTAGATCTAAATTAAGAAGGTTTACTGCTATCGATGAATATCTAGCTGTCTAAAATTTATGCTAATGCTACAGAAAACGACAGCGATATTATACCTATTCTGCTGATATTTAAATCTATTGTTGAAAAATTAGTTAAGGTTATGTATAGGTTTGTTCCAACAAGCACTTAAAACACATCGATAACCAATAGACTGCTCATGTTCTCCCCCCACTCTTTTGATTCCGAATTTGATTGGTTGGTTTTCCCATTTGGTTCATCCAGCAGTAAAACAATATTGAGATTTGTTATTTATCAATTAGTTTTAATAACATGTTGGAGCATACCTTATGTTACATATGCCATTTGTTTTTCCAACAAGTAAACATTTTGAGCGACAATTAAATAATTATTATCATGTTTTTTCCCTATAACTTCTTAAATAAATTAAGAACCCAAAAAAGGTTTCAACGGGACCACCTTGGGAAAATACTCTACAAGATGCAAAAGGTTTCGTTCCAATTGGTCCATCCATCTCTGAGTAATCGGTGAACATACATAGAAAAAAAAAAAAAAAGGCACAAAAAAAAAAAGTCACATACGTATCGAATAGAGTAACCTCCTCTTTCGTTCGAAGTCGGTTAAAAAATATGTGAGATTTTCATATTTTTTGTTACTAATAATTTTTAATATGTAAATCTCACATATTTGTATCACTTATTTTGACCGCAACCCCAACCATTTCCTGTTCATTAATATCACCGGTCAACTATCTTCCACCAATATAAATATCTACATTGCTAGAAACTTAGTTGCAAATTAGATGAGTAAATTTATTCAACTAATACTTTTTTTGGGTATTTCAGGGATGGAATCTAACTCCATCTATCCCTAGGACCACCCTGCCAGCCCCTCACCCGAAGTAGTAATAAAAGAAAAAATAAGTATCATCATCTAAATTATTGTAATGAGTCATGAAAATTGATATAAAGTATTGGAGCAGAGTTGACATCTCATGGTTATCACTTGGGGAGGGATCCCCTCGGTCACCTCCACTTAACACGTTAGGTGCGGCATCGGTCCCCGGCGTCCGATGTGTTACATTCCCCTCTTAACAGCCGATTTTCACATGAAAATGTCCGAAAGTCAGAACAATACAAACACTTAATTTAGTCTATTTTTGATGAGATTATTGCATTTTAGTGCAAAAAATGTTGCTAACAGCTGAAATTCTGTTGTTTTTTCGAATCGGACTCCGAGTTCCAATACCGGCCCTGAGTAATAAAACAAGACTACCGGACGGCATCACCCTTTCGGGTCTGATAATATTGCAACGACTACCTTTATGATTATCTTTTATGTGTTTGATTTTATACTATGTAGCTCGATTTAATTTCTTTGACTTTCTTTAATTATTGCGTAAATATGAGAAAGAAAACAATTTTTTTTTAATACTTCTTACTAAGTCAGTAATTATGAATAAAACTTACTGATATTTGCTTTATTTATTTTATGTAAATTCATTTCTTTAAAAAGATTTTTTTTTTTTTTTATCATAGAGTGAGAGGTTGAGAAGCAGTAAAAGACTCCAAAAAATCCTTTTAACTTTTCGAAAATTGTCAGTGTGGATAGTAATTCAAAATTCCAGCAGTTAAATGCTATTTCCGATAAAGTATGGCTAAATCATGTATTGGACCCCGGGGGCCGGTCCTGCGCCTATTATGTCTAGTTCCAATCCTTACCAAGATATAATGCCCTTGAGGCGCTCATTTAATTCACTTTTCAGTCAAAAAATAACGCTTAAATAACACCTAACGTGTTAATCTCGCCCACCCCCCCCGAAAATATATATCATATACCCCACTGGTTCTAATAAGCAATGTTTTCCGCATAGTATCAACTATTACCCTTTCTCCTGGTAATAGTCCTTTCCAACATTTGTCACACACACTATAATTGCTACGGCAATTCAAAACAGTTAGTATAACAAGGATATATGCGATATTGACAAAATATTCTAAATATCGTATTTCCGCTCATAGGCCTCAGTTGTCGGTGTTAAATTGTATTTACGTTCCAAGCTTTATTATATGTCTCCTATTCTATATATACCTTGTCGTTAATTGTATCCGTCACAGGAAATAATAAAGCATGTCAATAAAATTGTATGTTTATCGTTTCTTTTGTATCCTTTGAAATACCTGTAGTATTATTATTATTAACTTTTAACAGTACCGAAATACTTGCATAATTTTATTGCTAAGCCAAATTAAAGGCCTAAATATAGCATTAAAATGCATCTCCTCTAAAAGACAATTTTTATTTTCTTATCCACATATATTTGTTTAGCGCATTTGATCATTATATACCGTATAACTCAGTGACTTATCATTATTTTTAATTTTTAAAAATTGGCATAAAAGATCGATTTAAATTTTTGTGTATAAGTCAAGCATAATTTTTAAATTAAAAATCAAACATTATAATTATAATAAGATTTTTTAAAAACAAGTAATTATTGATATCAAACCCCGGGATGAAGTTTTATGAACTATAGGATTTGTCCAAACCTAGAAGTTCGGATTTAAAGTAACATATCTATGTAAACCTGCAAAAAATGAAATATTTTTATCTTATTTTTCCTTTCATTACTAATTTTTCTTTGGATGATTTTTGTTAACACAATGAAATATAAAGGTCAATCACGGAATTCAGATCATTATTATGCTCAAAATACCAATAATTCTGAAAATATCCTTCGCCCCTTAGGCTAAAAAACAAAAATTTCTTCTAGTTACGCCCTCCAACGAATTATCATTTGTTTCCTTGTATATATATATTTTCATGATTTGACGGGTCGCCTGATAAACCCGAAATGTCCACAAATTTAAATTAATGGAAAAATGAAAAAAACGTTTCTACTTTTACATTAACTTAACTTAATTTCCTTAACTTAAATTATTTTTCCGTCACACATTCCTACTTAGAATACATTTTTAATGATTTGATAAATCTATGTTCATTTGATAGATCTGAAAAATAATTTTTTTTTAGACATTCAGAAGACTTTCAACTACATACTTGAAAGTGGCAGTTGTTTAAAAAACAGTGTTTTTTAAGAAGATAAAGCCAATAGGGTCAATATCATGTATTTTTTTCAGCGATAAGTAAATCTCCGAATATGGAAGGTTTTTTTTTTTTTTTATATAATTTATTTATTGAAATTTACAAATGTATACCTATACAATACAATAAGTAAATTTGATATACGTACATTAATGACATGAAAAGAAGTGTGGAGGAACTACCCACTGGTAGCACTCGAATGTTGTTTTAGTTT
Source organism: Aelia acuminata (assembly GCA_911387785.2). Taxonomy (NCBI): domain Eukaryota; kingdom Metazoa; phylum Arthropoda; class Insecta; order Hemiptera; family Pentatomidae; genus Aelia; species Aelia acuminata. Next base: position 149,630,280 of record OU426980.1, read on the forward strand.
AGAAGATCTCAAGGCCATCTTCTTTTCAGACGCCTCGGAGGATTGTCTGGGATGGGGGAGGAAGCAAGATTGTAGACAAGAGGGTTAGGATGAGCAATGAGTTTACTGTGAAAGGAGTGGTATCTGGATCGGGCCAAATCAGTGCATGGGCGGATTAAGCCGATCGTAAAGGGGGGGGGACTGCAGTCCTAAAGGGGGGGGGGCTGCATCCCCACAGCCCTTCATTTGGATCTGCTAATCAGCTTTTTTACCTTTATGCTCCTTTCCCACAACTAAAATTCTACTTGTTCTGAACATTATTTGTTTTTTACCTTGCTTCCTTACATTAAGGAAAGTCAAATTCTATCTTTAAATGACGAAAAATTTTCCAAAGGGAGGGGCTGCAGCCCCACAGCCCCCCCCCCTGGATCCGCCAATGAATCGGTGACATTAGGAGGGATATTTAGGTCATCATGGATGATTTTATTTGGGACGAAATAAGGAGCGTTCAGCATTTAACGAAGGATTTGGATTGTAGGGATTGAGTGCGAGAGGAATTCGATGGTTTGGTGTAACCCCAAAGATATCTAACATTAAAAAACGTAAATGATTGCTGAAACAATCAAACCACCACAGGGATCACCTGTCGTGTAATGGTCAGCAAAGAAGCTTACAATACTAAAGGTCACGGGTTCCCGTCCCGAGGTGACCCTAGGACATTTTAAAGGGAGTAAAAAATCCTGTCGTCTGACGTAAAATGGAGGCCCCGAGCCTGTACGATGTCAGGTACTCGTTAAAGGTCCCTATCCTAGTAATACCTGGATAAGCAAAATTTAGGACTCCCACTGTAGCATCGTCCGATTTGCCTTATTGGCATAAAGTGACGTTAAAACAAACAAACAAATCAAATACGCGTTCTGTTGGACAACTCTAAAATGGGCTTATGAGTACCTAATCCAATATTATTTAATATTTGGAAGTAAATTCCGTTGTCCTTATAGAAATTTTCAAATGCCGTGTGCATAAAAAGATGTTCAAGGTCCATCTTTCCATCTGCCAAAAGTAATCATTTAGTGTCACAAATTAGATAACGATGATTGCGGAGATAGTCGTGACCCGTTAGTGGAAACACACAGGTTTTGAAGAGATTTATATCCCTGTTCGAAATCTGGATTATGTCATTCTTAATGTGAAAAATGTATGGTTTGGGTATATCGGGCTGTTTGTTCGGTTATAACGATTTCCTTTTTTTCCGAATTCGATCTACTTTATAAATAGCAAAGTACATAATTACTGTCGCTGTTGTTGATGTTATCTGTTCCATTTTTCTCCTTTGTTCCCTGAAAATACATAGCAAAATATGCCACTTCTAAAATTTTGATGGCGTACCTTCTGGCATGGGCTACACCGCTGGGGGGGACAGGAGGGATGCCCCCCCCCCCAATATTTTGGAAGGGGGCAACTACCTACACTCTAAATGAGATATACATTGACATGTTTTATAAATTCCTTTAAAATACATCGTTGGAGGTGGGATTAAATGTCCTAACGGTTGTTCAGGCGTTGTTATTTCGCCTTTTAGCCTCTCGAATTTTTACCTATCTATGAGAATATGAAGCCCCCCAATAATTTAGTGCTGTCGACGCCTATGCCCTCTGGGCAACTCATTCTTCATAGCTCGGACAAGCGCGTTTCTCGGCTTTGTTTTTGATTTTTTATATTTTATCGTTTCGAGATAACTTTGTTTCTCCAACCGGCAATTATATCCGTAACTTCCCCTGGCTGCAATGATTCCCCTTTTAGCGTGAAATCTCCAGACCTTGTAAACCAAATAATAACTGCGGCGGTGTACTATTTTATTTCTGCTTCTGGGAAATTAACGCTGCAAGGAACATTAATGTGTCTACCCAATCATCCTTTGATCTTTCAGGTCTCGAATAGGATAATGAAAGTAACAGCCATTCATTTTTCAATTAGTAAGCAGAAAAAGAGAAGCGATGGAAATTTTTAATGGATGCTGATCGACTAAGATGAACCTGTGATGTAACCTCTTCGTGGCCGGCTCCAGGATGTTAACCGGTCACGACTATCTCCGCAATCAACGTTATCTAATTTGTGACACTAAATGATTATTTTGCGCAGATGGAAAGATAGACCTTGAACATCTTTTTATGCACTCGGCATTTGAACATTTCTATAAGGACAACGGAATTTACTTCCAAATATTAAATAATATTGGATTAGGACTCAATAAACCCATTTCAGAGTTATCCATCTATAGAGAAGAACATTGGTTTGAGAACGCGTATTTGATTTGTTTGTTTGTTTTAACGGCACTCTATGCCACTAAGGCTCCTCTGACGATGCTACAGTGGGAGTCCTAAATTTTGCCGATTCAGGTGTGATTAGGATAGGGACCTTTAACGCGTACCTGACATCGTACAGGCTCGGGACCTCCATTTTACGTCCTATCCGAGGGATGGCATAGGCAAGGATTTTTTACTCCCATTAAAAAATCCTAGGGCCACCTCGGGACGCGAACCCACTACCTTCAGTATTGTAAGTTTCTATGCTAACCATTACACCACAGGTGACTCCTGTGATAGTTCGATTGTTTCAGCAATCAATTACGGTTTTAAATGTTCGATATCTTTGGTGTTCCACCAAACCATTCCTCTCGCACCCAATCCTTCGTAAAATCCTGAATGCTCCTTATTTCGTCCCAAATAAAATCATTAAATATATGCCAAATATTTTTGAGGATTTTTCTTTATTTGTTAAGAGAGAAAAAGTCTGATTCAACGCATTATTGACTTTTTGTCCCATTTGGAAGCAAATACACAATAAAACCTCGTTGATAAGTGGGATATTATTTTCTTTATTAAGCTGCAAGTTATTTTCTTAATAATATGGGGGCTAAGAAAAACAAGTGTAAAAACGTGCAGCAAAATTGCCATTTATACAAAGTTATTATCTTGCTTATACCTTCATAGAAATACAAATAAGTGCTGATAAGATTTTATATATATATATATATATATATATATATATATATATATATATATATTCTCGTGTCTCCAAATATATTTGTCTTCTTTCTTCCTCATTTTTTTTTTCGCTTATTGTACTTACAGATTGTTTTGGCATGAAGGAATGCACTATCTCTGTTTCTGTTTTTATTTTACTTTAGTTTTATATTGTTCACATGTATATACATTAATTACCAATTTGACACTCTATCTGTAAATATTTAATATCATATACGGCCACACTGGATAGATTCCTTTATTATGTATCATTAATTTATTCTAAAGGGATATCAATCCCAGGATAATAAAATTATTTTTCATTTAAAAAAAAAATTAATTCATTGCTAATAAAGTCGGATATTTAAAATAATATTTGAATACTTTTAATGTAAAGCATGCCGACCGCAACTAATAAACAAGATTCTTAAATAAAAAAGCTGCTCTAGAAAGGAGAGAGTCAACAATACTGCCGGCTCACAGGCAAGGGAGGGGTTTAGTTAGAAGAATTCGCTTATCACCAAGGAAGTCTTACTCGAGATCGTCACATCTTGGTTTAGAAGGAAACAAATTTAACTGAGGAATGACGAGGGTTAATTATTTTATCTAAAGGGTATGCTTAACAAGATATGCTTAACTTAGAACATGAAAGGCTTAGAATTAATAGAAACTAAAATTAGGCGTATGTTATAGCAAAAGAAAAATTTTTACAATTTTTTCTAATAAATAATTAGGAATCAAATGTCCCCGGGGTCCGATGTCTTACATTCCCCTCTTAACAGCCGATTTTCACATGAAAATGTCCGAAAGTACGAACACTTCAAACACTCAATTTAGTCGATTGTTAATGAGATTATTGCATTTATTGCAGAAAATGTTGCTAACAGCTGAAATTCTGTTGTTTTTTAGAATCGGACTCCGAGGTCCGATTTTCGATTAAGTATGGCGTAAATCCTGTATCTGCCTGTCCTGCGCCTATTATGTCTAGTTCCAATCCTTACCAAGAGATAATGCCCTTGAGACGCTCATTTAATTCATTTTTTAGTCAAAAGATAACGCTTTCGTCAGAGCATTCCCATCGGACCCCGACGCCCGATATTGTCTGTGGCTCACCCCAGCAGTCGGACCCCTGGGACCGATACCGTTCAATTCAGGACACCCCTAAAATACGCCGCCGCCCCTAACGTGTTAATGAGTCATCCAAGAATTATTAAGTAGGTGGTAAAAAACTCTTATTTAAATACGATCAAATAAAATTAATAGAATCAACATTATGATTGCAATTCGCTGGCAAGTTGAAATATCAACACCTGATTTCATGTGCAGTCAGTCATAACCGATAATGTACTAAAACTAATTCAAAACTTAATATTGCCCGGGTTTATTCAGTACTTTTGAATAGACCGGAAGTTGGAACTATAACAAAATTCCATTTTACACTTTTTTACAATGTTCACGAAAACGGCAAGGAACAGTTTCGATTAAACTGGTCAAATCGATGTCCAGTAAATTAGTCTTCAAGATATTATACTCATGAGAAAAAGCAACCATTTAATTTTTAATGACACTGTACAATTAAGAGCTACCAAGGACATGTTGCACAAACTCCTTATCTTATCAGATCTGATAGTCATCAACCAAACACATTTGCCCCCTCCTGAGGACAATGAAATGGACTAATCTGTAATGCTATTCCTATGTGCCAAGGAGAAGACTCACCTGCAGTACGGATGAGGTCAGATCCAGATATAAAGATTGTCTAGACTCTACATTTGCCTAGAGTGACAATTTTTTTTTGGAGAGGATATTTCGAGTAGCAAGGAGAAAAAAATTTTAAATGTTAAATATACAAGACAATTTTACTATAAAATATGTGAAATGTGCTATCACCAAAGAACTCGCTAGACTAGAAACACACTTTCAAAACTAACATAGAAACTGCACGTTAATTCAGTCTTGCATCGAAACATTTTCAAATCCTCTCAACAATTCTACACACACACACACACACACACGCACTTATTTTTGACGTTTTTTTTTTTTTTTAAATAAATAAACTATTGCTTGAACTTCAATAACTTCAAAAAAAAAAAAAAAAAAAAAAAAAAAAAAAGAATAATGACCATCACAGATTCATCGCATAGGGTAAACCATACAGTTATTGACACCCCAACTTTAACTTAAAGAAATAATTAAACAAGTCCTAATTTTATTTCAAGATATACATGAATCTAATGTTTGAAGGGTCATCTATGAAGTAAGACTTTAACAAACGAACCATAGGGAAGATTTCAAAATTAAATCCACGGGGTGTCAATAACTAGTTTTCGCACTTTTAACAATAAATATTGCCATATGGTTAAACTATAAAATTTTTGACCCAAAAAAACCTCTTGAGTCTTTATCAGGATAGATAAAGAGGAGATATGGGAAGTTTCAAGTTGATCCCTTCATAAAAAGTATTTTTTTAATTTCACCACAGAAATGTAGTCTTAAGGGTGTCAATAACTCTATGGTTTACCCTATATAGTGTCAACAAAATATTGTAGATCTAACTAATGCATATAGAGTTCTCATTCGGCCCCTTTTTCGTCTTTTATTAGAGCTAAAAAATAGCCCATCCATTTTTATTAATTACGAAATTAACTAATAAACAATGAACTAGGAAGTCTAAAAATTGCTAATTAAATCGAAAGAGTAAAAAGGACTAATTAAATCGAAATATTAATGAAATTTAAAAAAAAATCGAGCGGAGTCACGGTTCTAAGGGTAGAACCTAACAATCGGTGATGGAAATTGGATGAGACCAAAAATAGGGGGGTAGGTGCGGTCAGACATCCTTAGTACAGAAATGAGAATTTTTTCGACTCCAACCGTCGATTTCGTGAAAATCTAATGTAAAGCGAGATCATAACGATTTTTTATAACAATAAAGAATATACCCAGAGATTGGCTGAAGTTATGCAATTTTAATATGGTCAGGTGTTCGCACCTGCTATGAAAGAACCACTAAGCGAAATTTGGAGAATTTAGGACAAACGGTATGGATATTTATAAAGAACAAACAAAAAAACAAACATAATTTCATCTTTATTTATATAAGATTGTATTCAAAACAATCATATAATTTTTGAAATGTTATCTCTTGAGTTACAATTATTTTTTTAAACTTGAAGATTGAGAATTAAATAGAAGTGAATCTAAACTTTTGACTGGTACTGTATATATTTATACACACACACACACACACACACACACACACACACACACACACACACACACACACACATGTATGTAATGTGGGCCCCCCAATAGTTGAGAAGGTACTACTAATTCAATATAAAAATCGTTTTTATATAGTAAATCGAAGCATGGAAATGCAAAAGTGTATAAGTGCCTTGGCAAATTTTTCCAGAATTCATAAGAATTATAACCACTGGTATGAACGACGTTCGGCGCTTACAACCATACCATCTTTTATACGTTCAATTTAATACTTCCAACTAACAATACATTTCTTATGACCATATCTGAAGAATGCCTTTGGAGCATAAAACAATTTGCCAAAAAAAAAAACTTTTTTTATATTTTTTGGCACTTATACCCTTTTGCATTTCCGCGGTTCAATTGTTATTCTCTTAAATTAAAAATGGATTAAATTTGAACATTTAATTGCGATTTACAACGTTTCTATCTATCTCCTCATATTTTAAATCGGTTTCTTCATATATCATAGAATTGAAAAAAAAAAGTCCCCCTCCCCTCACCTCAGGGCATTTCCGGATCCGCTACTGATAATGACTCTACTTTGATATACTGAATGCGGAATTTAGTCTGATCACACATGTTAAAATTAAATTAAACAAAAAAAAGTATGAAATACTAACCAGGGCTAAGGGTGTCCGAATTCTTCTTGACGTATATTGTCGGTTGTGCTAGGACAGCAACCAGTAAAGATAGGGACAAGGCGACCAGAAACATCTCTTCCTTCATCGTTTCACTTTCCACTAACAGCAGCCTTCAGTCCTACGCCACTGAGTAAAAAAAGAGAAAGTCCTCCGAGGTGGGGAGCACAAGTAAAGGGATTAACAGTCACTGACTTCTGGAACAGGTACAAGAGACATGTTGGTAAAAATAACTACCACTTGATCACATTAAATTTAAATCAATACTATTTCAGAACTCAAGCCATCAAAACAATAAATTAATTCAACAGAGATGTTGAATAAATAAATTTTAAAAAAACATAAGTAGATTTTCTGGGATGGATAAGACCTTTCTCAAACTGTGAAAAAAACAATTTTTTTTCCAGCCGACTTTAGGACAATTCCCTATAATTAAAAAATGATAAAATATTCATATTGGATAAATATTAAAAGATGAAATAAAATGGCTTAATTATTGGCAGGTTTATACTTATAAACCTATATATATATATATATATATATATATATATATATATATATATATATATATATATATATATATATATATATATATATATATATACAGTACCAGTCAAAAGTTTAGACTCACCCTTAGTTTTGTAAAATTACAAAATTAACAACATATTATTTGTATTATATATTATTTAACAACATAAAAACTATAATTTTACTGTTACTTTATTTATAATTTGTTTGTTTGTTTCTTTAACGTCCCTTTATGTTATTATGGCTAATCGGGTGATGCTACAGTGGGAATCCTAAATTTTGCCTATCCAGGTATAGTTAGGACAGGGATCTTTAACGAGTACCTGACATCGCATAGGCTCGGGACCTCCATTTTACGTCCTATCCGAGGGACGCCATAGCCAAGGATTTTTTACTCCCATTAAAAAATCCTAGGGCCACCCCGCGACCTTGAGCATTGTAGGTTACTATGCTAAACATTACACCACAGGTTACCCTTATTTATAATTATATTCTAAACTCAATCATATAATGTTTCAAATGTTACCTCTTGAGTTAATGATGGTGAAAGATATCCACCATATTCCACCTCTTGAGTTAGAATTATTTCATTAAACTTGAAGATTGTGATTTAAATAAAAGTGAGTCTAAACTTTTGACTGGTTCTGTATATATATGTTCATTATGTATAAGTGCCAGATCAATGAGATTCATTTCCGAAAATATAACTGAAACGGTCAGACGGTTAAAATATTTGACCTTTTTCCAACTAACGCACGTGTTTTCAGGGATGAATGAGAGCTTTCCCCAACTGCTCGAATTTTTTTCCCATTTGAAAGTCAGGATCCATCTAAAAATATATATATTTTTTTTTAATGTTTGAGTATATCGCATACAATGTATCAGTATAGGTTCAATCAAGATATGGCTTCTAACTCATGGTGGATCATAGTTTAGTATCCTAAAACAACAATGCGTGCTAAATTATAGTAAATATTTATATCGAGTAAAAGACAAAACATTCATATTGGACAAACATTAAAAAAATGAAATAAAACGACTAACTTTTAGACAGGTTCGTGATTTAAAATGTGCGAAATAGTCCGAAACATTGTCTGAAGGGTAAAATTTATTTTATTCATAATTTTTATGTTTAACGTTTCATTTAGCAGGGTCATATTTTGATAAGAAATGATGAACTTTTAAACGGGATATTACAACAAGTCTTATTTAAAATATGCCGATAGGTTTGTGGAAGTAGCTAGTTAAATAGCTCACTGCCAGTTAAGAAGTAATTATATAACTAAAATCTTAAAATAGCAATGATTTGAACCCCCTGATCAGTAATTTTTAACTGAGAGAGAATAAATTTATTGAGCTTAGTCGCCGTTCTAAACCATTTTTAACACATTTATAATATCCAAATAGTTATATAACCTTTATTCATTGTTTAAATCAGTCAATATCAGTATGATAAAAAAAAAATTAAATATTTTAGAAAATGTTCTTTTATTTCTAGTTATCTCTTAAATTTGGAGATATCGTCTTCATAAATACTAAATAATAACATTTTAGTAGCGAAATTAAATATTGGTTTGTTCCAATGCTTTCAGATTTTAAACCTTGTATTGTGCGAAATTTGGAAGGTTGGGCTGAGATGACTAAAGAACGCAGACATCGGACTCAGTGAAACCCCTTACTTGATGACTCACATGCTTAAAGAAAGAAATAAAGAACAAGTTCAGACTGAACTCTGGCTGACTTTTTATCATCCCTTACCAATAGGTTTATAAATTTTGCTATGTTTTAAATATTTTTTAAAAGTTATTGTAATAGGTCTTAAGGTCAGAAATAATCTTTATCTTTCAATATACCATCGTTACTATATATATATATATATATATATATATATATATAAAGATAAAAAAATTAAATATTCCGACAATTCATATATCTGCCCATTTTCACGTCAGTGAGAACATTTTTTTCTGTCGTGTAACAGTAACAAACTCGGAGTAACAGTTCGTTCCATATTTAGTAACTGGAAACTGTTATTGAATTCAAATAGAACCACTTTGGTAAATAAACAAGGCCAACCAGGCTTGGTTCAGGGCTCAATGCCAACTGCCTACGTATTCCCTCCGATGCAGCTTTACTCTTCAAAGTTATTCTCTCTTATTGAGAGAAAAAGTCTTTGCAATCTGATAGTATCAACATAGGTGCAAATCTATCTGAAATTTGGTGACCTTAGTAGAAATCAAATGCCCATTTAGTAACTACTTAGTATTACCTTAATAATGATTAAATCGTTAGTTAAATGTTTCAGGGAAATGAACATCATTAATATTTTATTAAATTTTACGCGTAATATTTCAAGGGATCCAATTTGAACCTTAGGCGGTGCTGATGAACCATCGGATCACACTCGATTGCCGCCTGAAGTTATCAGACAGTAACGAAAATATAACTATGTAAGTCCATTTGTTTAAACGGGTCTATTAAATCTCCATTATCATTTTATTTTTTTCAATTTTAATGAAGTCAGTAAGTTATTAACAGATCTTAATTTAGTATTAGATATAGAATTATTTTCTTAACATATAACAGTCATTCTTTGACATATATGTTATGATAAGGCAATCGACAATGTGCTCAATAGATAGCATTTTTTTAATAAATACAGTACAATCTTGATAATCCGACACATAAGGGAGCAGACAACCTCCGGATTATCAATAATTTCCGGATTATCGGAAGTAAAATAAAAAAACGTATTATATTGTAATATTTTTACTATAATATAATATTTATGTTGGTACATTTGTACATATAAAACAAAATACTATGTACATATGAAGAATACGTTTATATTAAATAAAAATAACTGGGAAAAATATATGCATGAAATATATACATAGATTATGAAAAATAATCATTACATTTTATCGAAAACGCACTCTTGCAACCTTTTGAGCAGACTTTCAGTTCCCATTTGTTGGAAAACTCTTGTAAAAATTCTTAAGACAATTGTAGAGTTGAGTTTGTGGAGAAATCGTCAATCAGGCCTTAAGAGTACAAACAAAAAGTGTCCAGATCTTTTTCCAAGAACAATGGATGGTGTAGTTTTTCACTTTAATCCAGCTTTGTGCTAAATTAAAAATGTCTTTGATGGTTTTTTTTCTTTTCTTTCTTTTTTTCAAAAACTGAATGATCCCATCCAGTTGTTTTATTATTATGGCCATATCCAGTTGTTGTAATAAAATGTCCGAATGTGGAGATTTTTTTAAATTAATTTTTATTTGCTGGATTACATTTTCATCCATGGGCTGCAAGAGGTTTTGTGTTTGGGGCAAGTAGAGGACTTGAATTTGATGGTCATGCGATCAAGTTCCTCTTTTTTTGGGTGTCTCCCATAGCGCCGGATTACCGAACGTGCCAGAGTAACCAACCGTCGGATTACCAAGATTGTACTGTATTAGTTATGATTATATTGAGGGATGAGAAGAGGATATTTATGGATATAATCGTTCAGTATAATTGAGAACGTAATCAGCTCTCTCAAATTTATCCTATATGTTACAGCCATTCGTTTACTACATCAAATATAATCAATATAATATAGTCAATAATTTCAACGCTTTATTCTTGGCAGACGTCAAGATTGAATGAAACAATTTCTGCAGATTTTAATAGCTGAGTTTGCAATGTGGAAGAAAAAGGAGCGCCGCAAGTGGGTCAAAAACAAGATGTTCTGGACATGCTCGTTTTACAGGATTTTATCCTCAAATAAAATACTAATGACCCGAAATTGCGCTCTCTCAAATATTTTAAAATTATTCGTATAATTAGGATTATTCGTTTAACCATTCTATGAAATAATCAATATTACTATATTCTCACAAAAAGCGCATATATAGGCGGGCGCAAGCGACGGTGCTGCTTCTTTACAGGATCTAGAGAAACGGGGATAGAATCCAGGCCATTACCTGGGATTCATTGGGTTTTTAATTTATTTTTCCATGATTAAAACCCGATTGAGCAAAAAATTATTTGAAAAATGTCTAATAGGTATTGCTCGGTCCCTCAGTGTTCAATTAGAAAATCAAAAGAAGTGTCATTCCATTTATTTCCAAAAAATAAAAAGCTTCTTAAAGAATGGATTATAAAATTAAGAATAGATAAGCCTGTTTCGAAACCTATGACGATATGTAGTCTTCATTTTAAAGAAAGTGACTGTATTTATCCAGGTAAATATTAGTATTTGACATTTTATTATTCCAAAATGCTAGTTTTATGCAAATAACATTGGGAGCATAGTGTCATAGATTTGTTTTTCTTTTTTAATTTTTCCCATTTTTGTATTACATCTATCGTGCTTAATTGTTCCAAGTTCCTAATGCGATGCCTGAAAGTTTTGACAAATAAATAAATAATATGAAAAAGAAACTAAACTGTCATGAAAATGACAGCTGTCATAACAATGATTGTATGAATAGGTAATTAATGTTATTACTAACCGACAAACGTAGAGTAAAGTTACAATGATGTGTTTGCATTTACCAGAACAACCAGCTTTACACGAAAATTGCTTATTATTATTAAAAAATTTGATTTCCACTTTTATTTGATGGGGCAGTCCTTTAAGATAGCTTGTTTGAAGGCAAAAGGCTTGCAAAATAACTGTTTTTTTACTTCTAGATATTATTCCATAAGTAATTATGTGGTTTGCATCAAGGATAGCCTGCCCTTCAATTAATGATCTTTTAAAATTACCAATTATCTCTATCACATCAACTATGTCTATCCCCATTCCTTCCGACATTTTGCAAAACTACTAGCGCACCCTATAGTCGATTGGGCCCGCGAATAGTGTTTGAGCATCATTAAGGTGTTTTTTAGAGCATCATTAAAAAATTTTCTGCCGAGGGAGTAGGGCATCATAAAATGGGACTAGGGTAAGGTAATTTTAGTTCTGTGGAATATCACTATCCCTAAATATTATTTAGTAAAATGTCGTTTAGTGTATAAAAGATATGAATCCTAGAGGAGGGTGACGTCTAACAGCTTAGGATGACTGAGCCTTTTACTGGAACCGATGATTCATCCAGAGTGAAGGAGCGGTGAAGCATTCAAACGCCTTCCCGGTCAGTAAGTAAAATGCAAGTGCGGATTTAGCACGAAATTTGGGGGGTCGTGACCCCCCACCCCCAGTCTCATAATCACGTGCCTGATAGCACCGTTTTTTAATGAGATTATTACCTCGTATTAATAATGACTGAGATCGAAACAACCAAAAGTATTATGTTTAGGGCATAAATAGTACCTAATTGCATTATTTCAAATAAAATTGAAAAACCAAAATATTTGGGAGGGGTCATCACCCTCTGACCCCCCTGGATCAGCCCTTGAGTATGCTTGTATTTATATATTATTCCAGCACAGAATAAAGAACATAGACTTAGTTCACAGAATATTCCTCTCTGAAACTCATGGTGTCACCATCAAATATCTTTGAACAGGTACAAATGTATTATATAAAAATCTGGTCTGATGCGCGCAGCACACAACTTTCACTTGCCAACTTTCTATGATTAGAAATTGACGTATTTTGTTAAATGCCATTTCTCAAAGTCACACATTTTTTCACATTCATTTACTTACTTTTGTTTGTATTTGCTCTTTAAAGTACACTTTTTTCTCTCTTTTTTTTATTAAATAAAAGTGTTACTTCTGATAATTCAGCAATGCAAGCATAATACTCCAAGTCGTCTGATTTTATAATTCTCTATGCAGTTGTTGAAAACTTCATATTGTTACCATGAAACAAATAATTTCCATTAAATGAGCAGAACATCTTTAATTATAAACAATGATCTGTCATTAAAGGAGTACTGCGCATGTGTGGGCTCAACGTGTGTTATGAGTTGACGGAATATGTTTCTTTTTTTTTTTTTCCTATATATGTTCACTTGATTTTTTCATATTTTATATCTGGCCATTTCTTATTTTAAGGCGAAACGAGAGACAGATAATTTCTCCATTTAACAAAAACAAAGGTACTTTATAGGAAAACAAAAAAGGCGCCTTCCCCATTTATGCCCCCTCAGAACATTTTAATAATGATAAATTTTACCTGATATTAAAGAATACTTGATTTTTATTAAGCATGACGAATTTAATCAAAATCGTTAAAGCTATTTTTGAGAAAATCGAAAAAAAAACAACGTAAAAATGGGAAAAAAGTTATGAAATAAAGTGCCTCCCACGTTTCATCAATTTTGATGAAATTTTTGCTTTCATATAGTGAGCAACTGTTTAGTAGAGTAGTTCAACCAATTAGAGAATTACCACAAGGCAGTGCTCATTATAAAAAAAAGTATGACGATGTTTAGGTTTGCTCTAGCTATAAGCTGATGACGAACAAATTAAATTTGACGAATAATTAACAGATTTTTAGCGCTAAAGATTGTTCGCTGAAACATATGCGTTTTTAAAGAAACTATGTGGGACTATTGATCTTCCTTTGACTGTAAGTAACTAATAAGTCCCAAAAAACCAATTATCTTTATATTTAATATTACTTTCATAAATGTACATTCCATCAGTACAGATACGATCCATTTTGTTTTCATTTTGAGTCTTTGAATCTAAGTACTTGCGATTTTCAATTTCGATACTTATTTAATCTATAATAGTCCTACGTAATCAAAAGTGTAGGTTTGTAAAAAAAATCTATTGTAAATATGTACTGAATAAAAAACTATTGATTTTCCAAAACTTAGATTTCTGTTTTAAGTTCTAAATTGTAGATTCTAGATGTCTGCTTTCTTCTGTCATCTTCCTAATTTCGCACAAGGTTTAAAATCTGAAAGCATTGGAACAAAACAATGTTTGGTACTGGTTGATCAGCCTTCCCGCTCTACTAGCGCTCCTAGCGGCATTATTATTAACTACTATCAAAATGTCAGGTTATAAACACCATGATAACAGATATGCAGGACTGCAAGAGAAGGAAATGAGGAAAATGAAATGCTTTTTATTTGAATAATTTGCTTATTATTGTATAGTCTAGTTCCCTCTAACCACATTCCTTTTCTGATACCTTTTTCAGAATTGCAACTTCTAATTCTGCACCGCCATCTAATATTATTATTATTATTAAATTGTAACTTCATGTCATCATTGTTTTGGCACAACATTCCTCCTGGAATAATATAAAAGTTTTTAAAAATCTCCACTGCTTCTTTGTCATTTGATACTTTTCTAAATATTTTTTGTTGGTTGTACTCATCCATTTTGACTATAATAACACTAAAAATTAACTCAAATTTACAACTAATTAACTTAAAATAACTATAATTAACTGTAATAACACTAAAAATTAACTTAAATTTACAACTAATTAACAACAATAAACAGAGACACTAAATTATAAGATAAGAAGATAGCACAATTGAACCTCTCGACTAAGTATAATATTTTGTCACTAGGAGCGCTAGTAGTGCGGGGAGGCTGATCAACCAGTACCCAATGTTTAATTTCGCTACTAAAATGTTATTATTAAGTATTTATGAAGACGATATCTCTAAATTTAAAAGATAGTGAAGAAGTCATAAAGTATATTCGGAAAAATGTGAAAATAACAGGATAGTTTAAATATGATCTGAAATGTGCGGGGTACACACCATTATTGGCTCCTGATCCTAAAACACTGAATATCCAGATGGCAAATGCCACGGCCCATGAGTTGAAGACATTATATTTTTTTTATTTTCGCATAACTAATTGATAGGTAGAAATATAAAGTAAAACTAAATATCTAGTATTTAAACTTTTTTTTTAACGAATTATAGCAAACAACTAAAATACTAAATTATTCTAATGAATAAAATAATGCTGATATTTATAACAAACATCCACAGTGGTATATAATATATAATGCCGCCCAGTATCTATACTGTACATAATTGGCGGCAGTTCATGCTCGTGGGAACGCAGGATGACAATCATAGGAGACTCGAATCATAATTTTGAAAGGAGGTCACATATACCCATATAGGTCTACTATCAGAGCATGTAGCCTACATGAGCATGGCTTTGTCATGGTCAACGGCTTGTAAATTTTTTCATTATAAAAAATATGATGCTACTGCAGTATACAAAAGGATATCCACCAACTTACATTGACGTCCCTAGATGAACGACCATTTAATGGAATAATCAATATGCTGATGAAAACGAAAACGATCAGCAATCTATACCCGCAGCTGACTTATAAATTCGATGTATCGCAGTGAACCATTCAAATAGAATTGCAGATTGTCGCGACGCACACAGGGGTATTTGACCCCAAAAGCTGGCCAAAACTATTTCTTTCCATTTTATTAATTCAAACGTCCTCAAAACGGCTTCTAAATTTCTAATAGACATTAAAAATATGTTTTTAGCAGTTAAAAAAATATTCACAGGTGAAAATTTTCATAAAATACATTCTTACGTTAATCCACTGACTGCGAAATCGGCATCCGTGGGTTTACAATTTATGTTCATATTATTTTATCTTTATTTGCTCTTTATGCATTGCACCTATGAAATAAGCTTTTGTACAAATAAAGATTTATTATAAATTTATTTATTACTATCATTTTTGAAAAATGGGAATAGTGGAAAAAAGGTAAAAATAAAAATTTGAGGTGATAAAGTTTTACTTAAAGTTTCTCCCTATCATTAGCAAATATAGAAAGCATTTCTAAATTTATGAAATGACAACTTGATGGAACCTCCAATATTAAATATATATAAATAAAGCTTCCAGTGCAAATAGGTAGTTTTTTTCTGACAAATTGAAATTTTTAAATCCTTTCCTATATTTTATGGCATGAGATAGAGTTTTTGTTAGATCCTTCAGAACATGGGTGACATTTATATCACCAGAATCTCTTAGTTTTATAGAGTGGCGTACGTCAGCATATCAGTGCTAGTTGATAATCTGAGTTTTTCAGTTTTACGCCTCTTGCTTCTTTATCTTAAGCAATCAAATGATTTTTCAGGGCGTACACCAAATCTTGAGCTTTTAATTGATATCGTCCCACTTAGCCATTCCTTGTTGCTGCTTTAAAAATTTTTCTTTTCCTTGAAGAAGCATTCCATCTTACTTGGAAATCATGCCTCAAAATTGATAATTTATGTTTTAGCTCTTTCACCTGGTCTAGGCTACTACAATACTTCCCAATTAGAAAAGACTTTTAAAACTAATACTTTCGACTTTAAAAATACGTCAAATAATTAATTCCCTTCGGGTTATTATTATTATTCCAGAAGATCCTAAAATATAAATTAATGAAAATATAACAAAACTAATTTTTTTCATTATTTCATGAAACTGACATTTTAGAAATAAAAAATTATAAGTTTCCCATTCGCAGCTATTCGCAGAATTTTTTTCATGAAACATAAACTACGATAATTACACATTATCATAAAAAATATTTCGTTGCCCAGAAATGACCAGAAGTATAACTTTTTAACCTTCCAATTTAATTTTTAGCTCTAAAATCTACCTACCAAAAAACAAAAAAATATTGATACTAGTATTGAATACAAAAAATTAATAACTGTCCAGATAACAAGTACAAACCTGGCCTCGAACTATCCATCATATGATAATGCCGATAATTCAGTAAAAACAAAGAAAATATTGATATAGAATGCAAGGCCTTAAAGTCTCGTATTATTTCAATAATGCACTTAATCATGCAGGTTACATGCCAAATTTTCGCCTATTCAGGCATCTTCAGGGCTACTACAGTTTCGCAAGCAAGCTAGAAAACATATATATTTTGTAGACCAATATTTATGAGCAGAGACGAGGTAAAGGCTAAGGTCAGATTTGAATTAGAATAGCCGCCGGATTAAGGGCCTGGAAGGGATAAGAATCATCTTGCATGATCAAACAGGTCCTCTACTTCAACTTCGAGTCATTATTTACCAGAAATTTTAAATTTCAAAAAATGGGTTTTGGCCAGCTTTTAGGGCCAAATACCCCTGTGTGCGACGGTTACCTGATCCTTTATTTCTCACTACCTTGTTCATTTGAGAACGATGAACACTGCAGCGTTAATATTATTTAAGTATTCAATATTAATTTGACAATTGAGCTAATAGAAGAAGAAAATAAAAGGTACGCAGTAAATAGAAGGCGGATCAGTGCAGAGTATACAATATATAACTGGGAACCAAAACAAATAGACCGAGAGGACGTGAGAAAAAGTCAAAATTATTTTATAAAAATTTTGATAGCGATTTTTAAATTCTTATAGTATTGACATTAAAAGAATAAGAGTCTGCCAGTCAGATCACGCAACCTATACAAATGGTGGCCGAATAAAATGGAAAATAGTGGCCATTCTTTTGCTTGTAACTTAAAAACAATCTATCGCGCATAAACTTGCATTCTTTTCGAAATAATAAAGCATAAAATTAGATTAGGTCTTTTCACCCAAAATTGATTAACACATTCGAAATTTAATTCTGGCAGAAAAATTAATTACTCTTAAGTTCTAACGCCTAAAACAGCAACTCCAATCACTTAAGCTGTCGTCCCTTAAGGTTGGTTTTTAAATTTAAACTTTCAGTTCAAACGCGATCACTTCTATTATCACTATAATCCTATGAAAGAACTTCATTTCAGCTCCAGTAATTCGGCTAATCAACTGATCAAACATACAACAGCTCCTGCTTATTATATCATAAAGTCATAAATATTAAAAATAATATCTATTTTCAGGTAGGGGGGAGGAGGCTTTAAATAAAATAAATAAATTAACTTTTCGAATTTCTTTGATATGAATGTCTATGCTTATGTTAACAAAGGCGGTCTTTTCGAAAAAAATATTTATTTTGAATTTTAGTGATGGGGGAGGCTCCCATTATATTATCCCTTATCGTTCGTAAGTCACCTCTGACGTGACTGTATTTTTTTCAGCGGCCGTAGGGCACCGTTAAAGAAATCTGAAGTTATAATTTTCAATATTTTATTGCCCCCTCTCCATTAAATTCAAAATAAATATTTTTTTCAAAAACACACATCCACCGATAGCACAATAATAGGAACTCACATCAAGGAAATCTGAACAGTTAATTATTTTTAATATATTGGACATTTATTTTCTTCAAAAACAATGACCCCAATAACATTAAAATAGACCTTCATGTCAAAGAAATATGAAAAGGTTATCTTTTTCAATATAAGGTAATAATAATACAATTATACCCCCTCTCTCAAACTCAAAATAGATATGCTTTCTTTCATCATGATATAATATGATCATGAGGATATTAAACTGGGTGGATACAAAGAGGCTGTTGAATTAGACAAAATCAGAAAGTAGAATTTTTAATCCTGATTCAAGAAGTTATGAAAAAAATTGTAGTCTGCTACAGACTGCAAAATTCTTCATTAGAAGAATACCGAACCCGAAAAAGGGAAGATAAAAGACCCTTACAAAGGAAGGAAAAGACGAGGATAGGGGACAAACAGCAACTGGAAAATAAAGAGGAAAATTAATAAGGAAATTCTACTATAGCATCAGCCAGAGCAGAAGAATATTCAAACATCAGACCAGTGCAAAGAAATGGTGATCATTTATTCACTCAAAAGAGAAAAATAATGAAGCAATAGAAATTCTACTTTCAAGGAATTTTAAATAATAACAATCCTTGCTATACAGAGTGGAGAGTCTGTAAGTACCAGATAGTAAAAACCAGGACCCCCCAAAACAATAAGACCCCTGTGATAGATGGGATACCTTTGGAACTGTTCAAATATGGAGAAAAGTAATGATGATCAGGGTACAAGACAGTTATCTGTCTTACCCATAAGGCATATCTCGAATCTCCTCGACCTATATCTCGAATTGTAAAAAATTCTGTGGAATATCCCTGCAATCCTTTCTCCATACAAAATCCACTCCAGAATCCTCCTTAGAAGCTACTTCAGTTCGCTGAGAACGAAATGGGAATACATATACTAGGCTGGATAAATGCGAGGAAGATCCACATAAACTAAACTTAATATTCTCTATTAGACCATTTCTAATAGAAGAGGGTATAATACGAGTATATGCTCACACTACCTGTTCATTGATTTTGAGAAAGCATATGACTGCAACTTACGTGATAAGCTATACAGGATATAGTAGGCCTATGTATCTTATCTAGACTTGTACAACTGATAAAAGAGACAATAAAGAGGGCTATGCAATTAACTAAATTTCACATTTTCACTATTTATGCTTACTGTCTGCTAATACTTATATTAAAGTTATATAACCCTTTCATTCAGGAGTCGATTTACAATTCTCATACCAATAGTTTCCAGTAGACATGCTTAACCCACCCTTTTAAAAACATTCTTAAATGAATTTTCACATAATAAGTATGCGACCTCCTCACTAGGATTTATTCTTGTATTATCAACGATAAGAATTATAAGGTATGCCCAAAGTTTTTTTTGTTTTTTTGGAATAATTATCCAAATATTTAAATGTTCTACAATTGGAATATTTAACTTGCAATGTTCATGATGCCTTTTTGTTTTTCATCAACCTAACTTTTTTTTTTTTGTTCGGTACCCCTACCTGACCATGTTTGGCATATTATTCTACAGATGCAACTAACTTATTCTAACCATGGAGGGTAGGTCGAGATTTATTTAATGAAATTTATTCACAAGTGTAACCAACCTATTCTAACCATGGATGGTAGGTCAAGATTTATTCCGTGGAGCCTCCACGAAATAAAAGTCAACCCTCCCAGGGCGGATTCGAACTGCTGCCGTTTGGCTTGAGCATGCTAAAGCGGGTTGGGCTCCAACACGCTCAGCTATTCCGGCGCATACCAACAACCTGACTGACTGAAAACTATATTTTGCAATTAAATTCCAAATTTTAATTTTCTTTTAACAATGCATACTATTGCCGTAACCTTCCCAATGGTTCAGCAATGCTAAAAAAAAAAAAAAAAAATATATATATATATATATATATATATATATATATATAATAAATTTTAATTTTTCTATTTATATTAAATCTTTAATCAAGGAGTGAACAGGTTGAATTCTAGGAATATTATGTTTGTAACACTGTTACATACTTATATTTTTTTTTTAAAAAAACAAACAAAATTTATTCCATCTGTGTTAAATACAAATCAAGAGTTATCATGCTTCTTTAATTTGTTGGCAAATCATTTTCTTCCGAGAATCGCCGCCTGGAAATATGGAAAAATTGATCTAAGGAAGAGAATTAAAATTATGATAAGAAATTAAATTAACTGTAATAGATTAAAAAAAATACCTATCAAAAATTAGGAAAATTGCCTCTTATTTTGTTTAAGATTGATTCATTTTTTGTTTGTTCCATTAATTATATTCTATAAAAAACGATTTCATTAGAAGTCAAATAATAATCCCTTATTCATCACAAAAAGTGATATTCATTTTTTCCCTTATTCATTTTTTATTATTATTATTATCTCAACTTTGCAGTGGAGTACCATATATTACCTATTGTGAATATATTAAAGTTGATACCACTGAAGCACAATGAGAGGAGTGGGTAACACACCACTTGAAAGAAAACATTAATACTTTTTTTTACCTATACTGGTGTTCAATACTTGTCACTAGAAGCAGAGCGGTCATAGATCCTTGTCTAAAAAGTGGAAAATTTGTTTATTTAACTATTTAATAATGTGGAGTTGGTTTTAGAGATAACTGTTACGGTTTTCTTGGAAGATCCACAGACACTCATCCCTTTTAGCCGGGCACTGAAGCTCTTAGCTTTCCTTTAACCGGAACTAAAACTTATTTACCAATCCTCCCATGATAGATACCTAGATTAAATTTTCTGTAGTCATGAAAGGCATTGGCAATGAGCACAGATCTTATCAGTCACTTTTGACTTCAAGATAAAATTAGGTGGTTAGCATCCAGCACTTTCTGATAATCAAAACGTTTCAGCTTAAACAACAGCACTTCACTATCCTTTATTGCATTGTAGGAACACACATCTCACTTGTAACCATGGTGGAGTGTAGTAATGATCTCTTATAGCTTCTAAAGCAATACTTCTTAGCAGGGTTTGAAATTAACTCTTATTTTCTCAGAAAGAGAATAAAAGTCAAATCCTGACTTTTATATTTCAAATAAATAAATAAAAATCACATCATGACTTTTATATTTCGGGCCAGAAAATAAAAGTCCTGATATGATCTTTATCACAATTATCTCTAATATAAAAGTCAAAGCTTGATTTTAATAATTCAAGGATGAATTCTTAAGTTTTTTTTCCGGATTTCTCCATATTGGTATACATTATTGGGTTAACCGTTTTTATTGAAATCTTATGGGGTGTAATAAATTACATTATATCGATCTTATAATCGATTATAAGATTATCAAGGCTGCTGATAATGAAATAATATGGATATAAAACCTCAGGCTCGCTCAGGTATCAATTAAAACTTCTCCGATATTAACATTATTGAGGTCGACTTCTGGGTTAATTAGGGTGCTGATTATGAAAATGATATCAATTTTTCGATTACATGATTCGGTATCGATTTATTACAACTTACCCGATATAATCGATCTTGGTGTCTGCTTTAGGGTTATCCAAGCAGCTGATTTTGAAAATGATATCAATTTTCAGATTCCGCCGTCAGCTATCGATTTATTACAACTTATGTGATATAATCAATCTTGATATCGGCTATGGGGTTATCCAAGGTGCTGATTTTGAAAATGATATCGATTTTCAGATTCCGCCGTCAGCTATCGATTTATTACTACTTACGCGATATAATCGATCTTGGTGTCGGCTACAGGGTTATCCGAGGTGCTGATTTTGAAAATGATATCGATTTTGAGATTCCGCCGTCAGCTGTCGATTTATTACAACTCACGCAATATAAACGATCTTGGGGTCCGCTGATAGGTGAATTGAGGAGCTGAATTTGGAAATGATATTGATTTTTGGATTACGTACTCAGGTATCAATTTATTACAACTTACGCGATATAAATGATCTTGGGGTCCGCTCATTGGTTAATTGAGGTACTGAATTTAGAAATGATATCCATTTTTGGATTACGTACTCAGATATCAATTTATTACAACATAAGCGATATCAACGATTTTAGGGTTGGCTACTGGATCATTGAAGGTGCTGATTTGTTAAATAATATCAATTTCAACACTATGTTGGATTATGTTACGTATGAAATTAAAAAAAATAATACTATTTTGTTGCTTAATAATTTTATTTAATTTAAAGAATATAATTTGTACACACACACACAAAGATATATAAATATAATATATATGTATATATATATATATATATATATATATATATATATATATATATATATATTAAGATATAATGATTTAATAATAAAATTATAAATTATATAAATGATAAAGTTTAGTTATTATTGTTATTTGAAAGGTTGTTGATGCAACATAATTATTTAAATGACTTGAATAAATAATTACATTAATTAAAAATTAAACATAGTTGAGAAGAATTAATTAGAGAATGCTAAAAATGTAAGGATACAGAGAATAATAAACTATTTACAAATGGCTTACTTTATGAAAATATTAATAAAGTATAAGTATATGTAATTTATAGTAGGAACAAAAATATTCTCTATACTATAACTTATTCAAATCCATTTGTGGACTCAGTGTTCAATTTTAATTAAATTATTTTCTCTTGATTTTCTTGAGAAATTCTTGTTCTAGTGTCATGCAGGGTAAATCTCACTGCCGAAAACGCCCTTTCAACAGTAACCTGAGTCACAGGTACCCCATGCACTATTAAAGCGATTTCGGATAGATATGGCCATTTATATCGGTTCTCAAACCAATAATTTATTAAATCTTCGTTTATTGTTAAGTCTTTTTTTCATATGACGATACTCCTCTATTTCCTTTTTCGCCAAATTATAGCCATCATCCGTAGATGGTTCTTCAGAATCATCAGAGTTGGAGTTTGATCCTGGGCCCAATTTGTACAAGAAACTTGAAAGTAGAGATTCATCAACACATCATGATGTGGATGCCCTTATGAGAACGTCTTGATCTCCAACTACTTCTTTTCTGATATCTAAAAAAAAAAAATAAAAAAAAAATAAAAAGTAATTGTATTGAATGCGTTAATTAACAATTCATAAATACTGATTTGTTGGTTGCAGCTATCAAAGAGACATTTTTTAATTTTAACACGATTTGAATTTAATATTAGTTAAATTATTTGATGATAGTTAAATATAGATATTATGTGATGGATCAGGTGTAAGAATGTGAATTGACTATTATTACCTATCATTTGAGATGCCAAAGTTTTCAAAAAAATTTCCGTAGATTCTAATTTTTCTCTAGGAAAAAGGCGTCGCAATCTAGGATCTAGGTAAATCGCGGCCAGAACTACTGGATTTTCCAAGAGTGTTTTTTGCCTTTCATTTATAAAATAAAGTAGTTTTCTAGCCGATTCAGTTTCTTGTGTCTCAATTTGTAACCTCATTTCCCACCACAGCTTAATAAAGTCGCCCAAGGGTAACTGTTGTTTTTGAAGCTGTAGTGTTGCAGCTTTCAGAGGCTGAAGTGTTGCAGCTTTCAGAGGCTGAAGTGTAGCAATTAGAAGTGATACCTGTAAATAATTATGAAGCTTGCCACATAAGAAATTTAAAAATTCATATCATTATTCGATTTTCAACCCATGGGGACTTGAAAATCTGATAATGATACCACCTGTTCTAACTTATTATACACAATAAATACTGCATCTGAGAAAAATAATCATTTTTCTTCAACTTGAAGTATTATATATATATATATATATATATATATATATATATATATATATATATATATATATATATATATATATGGGAGTGAGGTGTGATAAGGCACGAACTATTTTATAGTAAGACATAATACATCAAGTTGAATAAAAATGGTTATTTTTCTCAGACGCGGTATTTATTGTGTGTATATATATATATATATATATATATATATATATATATATATATATATATATATATATATATATATCTAACACCACAACTATATACAAAATAAAAAACTATAAATAAAAAATATTTTAATAAAGACATACAAATACGTTTTACAGTAGTAAAAGGACAAAGTAAAAATGTGTTTTAAAAAACGTTTACGTTTGTAATTGTTAAGAAAAACCTTTTATTTCGAGTGAATCACTTATGTAATAAAATTCTGTAATTGTAAGTAATGAAATTGAGAACAAAATTAAGTTGTTAAAAAATGTAGAACTTTCATGAAGTAAACCTAATTCTGAATAGTGATTACATTTCAATCTAAAATCTTATCGAAATAAAATAATTTTAGATACTTACCTCATTTATAAACTCATCATTGATATCAATAAAAAATTCACTCCAGTACGGCCGGAGGCCTAAAAAAGAACCCATCATATCGTATGTTGATGACCATCGGGTTGGCACATCAATAACCGGTTTTGTCATATCAGCTTCACCTAAAGCTCTACGATGTGCGGGAGTCCTTAAATCTTCATTTTCTCTCTCACTTTCCCACTATGTTTTCACTCGATATTTCATTCAGGAAGCTGTGAACAGTGAGCTGCAAAGTGTGAGCAGCGCATCGTATAGAATAAATACCGCCCAGTTTTATTGAATGAGGTGAGTCGTCAAGTGTGAAATTCTCGTCACTTTCGCTTGACGAAGATCTGAGAATTTCAATGTACTGAACAAATAATTTATATTTTTCATGTATAATTTCTATTATTGTATGTGAATTTATGATATTCATATTAAGACCTTTAAACACCGGTTCTGAAAACGTCCGGAACGCTTCAGAATCAAGAAATTAAAAAGGGCGATTTTCAGTTGTTACTATCCCTATACAAGCATTTACAACTTCATCTTCCGATATTTCTATTTCAATTTTCCTCCTTTTCGCCCGAATGTCAGAAGATTGAGATTCGTTTTCTTCAAGAATCCTCTACAAAAATAGAGAATGGTACTTCAACAAATGAGGTTTAAAATTTATGAAGTAGTTGCCTATTATTATTTTATCACAAATTTTGCATTTCGCAGTATTATTTTCGCTCTCATAAACAAAAGCATCGCGAATCGCTTCACTTATCTTCTGACCCATATTTGAAATTTAGCACAGAACAAGAGTTTTCACACACGAACTGGACAAAAGCAAATCAATGACTGAGGCTTAAAATTATGAATAAATGCTGTTTCAGTATGTATTTCCATTCTGCAACACTTCTAATCTTCTTAATCCTCTTACTCTAAGACAGAGTAAAGACCCATTCAAAGACCAAATGACATAGCTTGTATGTGATTATGGCTTTTCGACGATATTTGAAACATTATAATATATATATATATATATATATATATATATATATACACATATATATATATATATATATATATATATATATACACATATATATATATACTTTTTAGTTCATTAAGAACTAATTTTACTTATAAATAATATAAGGTTCTTCTTTTTTTATCCCTAAAACTTAAGGTTTTTAAAATATCAGCTACACACACACATATATACACTTACTAACAAAAGTCTCTGCACACCCTCCAGCTTTTTTTTTATTTTACCTAAAGATGGGTTATGAGCCAGATATTGGCAATGAAACTCACACATTTTTTACATGATTTAATCTATTTTAATTAACAATAATCAAATTTAGTAAAATTTATTGAACTTATAATTTATGAGAAAAATTAAATAAAATGTCTGAATATTGATGCGCCAAAAGTCCCTGCACACATCATTTTTCTTCAACTTGAAGCCTAATTATTGATGCCAAATCAACTTTAATAGGTAGTCGTTCCTACCTTATTTCTTATCACTTCTCATAATCTATTTGGCATGGTGTGAACTAGTTTTTTGTAGTTTCTGGAGTAATTTTACCCCACAATTCCTTTAGTACTCTTTTGAAGTGGTCTTTGTTCTTTATTTTAATTTTTACTTTCTGACGGCCTAGTTGATCCCACAGATGTTGTATTGGATTAAGATTAGGAGATCAGGGAGGTGTTTTAAGTTGCTGTGGAGCATTGTAGAGCAACTATTCTTGAACTTTCCGCGCTGTCGTTATCTTGTTGAAAAATTAATTTTTCCTGGAGATCAAACTTCATTAAACTTTCCGGTAAATTACTCCTCAAAATATTTATACAAACGTGTTGGTCCATTATTCCGCCGATAAATTTCAAATTACCAACTCCAGCAGCACACATACACCCCCAAACCAAAACACTCCCTCCACCATGTTTCGCAGTACCAACTATGTTTTTTTCCAGGGGCTCTTTGTTAGGTTTTCTCAAAACTTTCCCCTTTCCATCTGATCCTTGAATGTTAAATTTACTCTCGTCAATAAATAAAACACGTTCCCAGAACTATAAGGGCTTGTTTACATGTTCCTTTGAAAACTGCAGTTTCAATATCCGGTTCGTTTACTAATGAATGGCTTATACCTAGGCTTACGCTCATTATAGCCAGCTTTCTTTAGGGTCCTTCTAATCGTTTGTGCAGATACCCCAATCTTGTAATTTTCTTACACCAAACCTGCTAAATTTAGAGCTCTTGTGTGGGGTTCTTCGGCCAAAGTCCTTATGATAGCCCTCTTGTGGTGAGCTTGGTGGAGTACGGGGGGCGGCCAGAGCGGTATCTACTTTCCATTGTACCCAGTTTTTCATACCGTTTTAGGACATACCTTACCGTATTATAGCCCCTGTTGACGATTTGTCCTATTTACCTGTATGAGTTGTATGGGTTTCTTCAAATTTACAATTTGGTCGGGAATTGGAGTTGGAACCTCCATTTTTTATCACAGTCTTAACTGTTTGGGCCCAAATTAACACTGGCAAGTTAGGATTAGCCGGAGGATGAATGGCATAATGAGCAAACTGTATACATATCAGTATCTTGGCTAATTTCACTGCGTGCAGAGACTTTTGGCGCATCAATATTTTGACATTTTATGTAATTTTCCTCATAATTTATAAGTTAAATAAATTATATTAAATGTAATTGTTGGTCATTAAAATAGATTAAATTATGTAAAAAATATGTGAGTTTCGTTGCCCATATCTGGCTCATAAGGTATCTTTAGGTAAAATAAAAAAAAAGCTTGAGGGTGTGCAGAGACTTTTGTTAGTAAGTGTATATATATATATATATATATATATATATATATACATATATATATATATATATGTGTGTGTGTGTGTGTGTGTGTGTGTGTGTGTGTGTGTGTGTAGCTGATATTTAGAACATACTTATGAAACAACACCTTGATGTATCCAGATTAAGTTCAGGGGTGGATTCAAAACGAAATTTGGGGTGGAGGGTCCAAGCCCCTTTTTTCACAATCACATGGCTGACAGCACCATGAGATTATTACCTTGTATTAAGAAGGAATGCGATCTAAACCACCTAAACCGTTATATTTTTAGCATAGTAACTACCTAATTGCATTATTCGCTTAAATATACAAAACAATTGAAAAGCCGAAATGTTTGGGGAGTGGGGGGGGGGGGTTACGACCCCTGTGACACCCACAGGATCCATCCTTGATTAAGGTGCCTCAAACCTGATTAGTTCTTAGCACCTGAAACTGAAATCAAATGAATTTTTCTTAAAGAAAAGATTTTCAATTCCATTTAAGTGCTGATGATGTTTATAGCTCTATTATAAATAGGATTAGATATTTATAGTTAGAGAAAGTATTACCGCATCTATGATTTTTCAAGAGGAACGGGATCCAAATAATAAAGTTTTCAAATGGTCTGCATATTTATAGTGTAACAAAAAGACGAATGAACCTGCTATATATGTGTAAGATAAGTGAATGGTTGGAGTATTCTTGGAACTACTTTGTAAAAATAAAAAAAAACCGGACGTGGTTCTCTTTGTTAATCATAAAATTTTTGATTTTACACTTATGTGATTTTTTGGAAAAGAGCTCACTCTTTTGATTAAAAATATTATATTAACGTGAAATCAAGTTTCAGCCGATAAAAGGTAGGTATTAACCGGATTGACTGAGATTTTGATGAAAGGGTAAAACAACAAAAAAAAATGAGAAATTAATAGAAAAATATTTTAAAAACAGGAGTATTAAGATGTAAATATGAAATATAATTGAAAGTCTGAGGATTAAAGAATAGTATGTGCAACGTAGATATCGTTCAATCCATTCGCTTACATTAAGATATGGTGTATAAAAGATGAATGAATGATATTCAGGAGTGTAAATTTAAATTTTGCAAAAAGAATAAAATTTATTCACCATAATTGATTTGATTTAATGGCGTTTACGACCTGGGGTGGGTTTTGGAATCTGAAAATCGATATCATTTTCAAAATCAGCACCTCGGATAACCCCATTGCCGACACCAAGATCGATTATATCGCGTAAGTTTTAATAAATTGATACCTGACGGCGGAATCTGAAAATCTATATCATTTTCAAAATCAGCACCTCGGATAACCCCATAGCCGACACCAAGATCGATTATATCGCGTAAGTTTTAATAAATTGATACCTGACGGCGGAATCTGAAAATCTATATCATTTTCAAAATCAGCACCTCGGATAACCCCATAGCCGACACCAAGATCGATTATATCGTGTAAGTTGTAATAAATCGATACCCGACGACAGAATCTGAAAATCTATATCATTTTCAAAATCAGCACCACGAATAACCCCATAGCCGACACCAAGATCGATTATATCGTGTAAGTTTTAATAAATGGATACCTGATGGCGGAATCTCAAAATCGATATCATTTTCACAATCAGCACCTCGGATAACCCTATAGCAGACACCAAGATCGATTATATCACGTAAGTTGTAATAAATTGATACCTGAAGGCGGAATCTGAAAATCTATATCATTTTCAAAATCAGCACCTCGGATAACCCCATAGCCGACACCAAGATCGATTATATCGCGTAAGTTTTAATAAATTGATACCTGACGGCGGAATCTGAAAATCTATATCATTTTCAAAATCAGCACCTCGGATAACCCCATAGCCGACACCAAGATCGATTATATCGTGTAAGTTGTAATAAATCGATACCCGACGACAGAATCTGAAAATCTATATCATTTTCAAAATCAGCACCTCGGGTAACCCCATAGCCGACACCAAGATCGATTATATCGCGTAAGTTTTAATAAATTGATACCTGACGGCGGAATCTGAAAATCTATATCATTTTCAAAATCAGCACCTCGGATAACCCCATAGCCGACACCAAGATCGATTATATCGTGTAAGTTGTAATAAATCGATACCCGACGACAGAATCTGAAAATCTATATCATTTTCAAAATCAGCACCTCGGATAACCCCATAGCCGATACCAAGATCGATTATATCGTGTAAGTTGTAATAAATCGATACCCGACGACAGAATCTGAAAATCTATATCATTTTCAAAATCAGCACCACGAATAACCTCATAGCCGACACCAAGATCGATTATATCGTGTAAGTTGTAATAAATCGATACCCGACGACAGAATCTGAAAATCTATATCATTTTCAAAATCAGCACCTCGGATAACCCCATAGCCGACACCAAGATCGATTATATCGTGTAAGTTGTAATAAATCGATACCCGACGACAGAATCTGAAAATCTATATCATTTTCAAAATCAGCACCACGAATAACCCCATAGCCGACACCAAGATCGATTATATCGTGTAAGTTTTAATAAATGGATACCTGATGGCGGAATCTCAAAATCGATATCATTTTCACAATCAGCACCTCGGATAACCCTATAGCCGACACCAAGATCGATTATATCGCGTAAGTTGTAATAAATCGATAGCTGACGGCAGAATCTCAAAATCGACATCATTTTCATAATCGGCACCTCGGATAACCCCTTAGCCGACACCAAGATCGATTATATTGCGTAAGTTGTGATTAAATCGATAGCTGAGGGTGTAATCGAAAAATCTATATCATTTTCATAATCAGCACCCTAATTAACCCAGAAGTCGACCTCAATAATGTAAATATCGGAGACATTTTAATCGATACCTGAGCGAGCCTGAGGTTTTATATCCATATTATTTCATTATCAGCAGCCTTGATAATCTTATAATCGATATAATGTAATTTATTATACCCCATAAGATTTCCATAAAAACGGTTAACCCAATAATGTATACCAATATGGAGAAATCCGGAAAAAAAACTTAAGAATTCATCCTTGAATTATTAAAATCAAGCTTTGACTTTTATATTAGATATCGTTGTGATAAAGATCATATCAGGACTTTTATTTTCTGGCCCGAAATATAACACTTTTATTTATTTATTTGAAATATAAAAGTCCGGATTTGCCTTTTATTCTCTTTCCGAGAAAATAAGAGTTAATTTCAAACCCTGCTTCTTAGGTATACATCTTGAAGAACCTTTTTCTATTTAGTTAGTAACTATAGTAGCTAGTTGGGTTAGGGATGGTTAGGGGTTATGCTGATTTTGTCAGATCATAGATAGATAAATAGATTAAAAAAATAGGAAAAATTGCTTAGTAAATTATCCTAATTAAGATTAATAAATATAAAAATCTCATTTTTATCAAAAGAGGATCATATAAATATTCAGTTGATTTATGTATGACATTTATTAATAATTTATGTTGTTTTGTGTTTCCCACTATAATACTTAGTAATACATTTGATCAACAATAAAAATGATAAGACACAAAGAAGGGTTGATTTAAATAAATGAAAAAGTGATTTATAATGTTTATTTATCATATTTTAGAAATAAAAAAATGGATAGACTCACTTTGTTAGGAACCAGACAGATTCTTACTAACAAATGTAAACCAATTGAAATTGAGAGTGTACATCATAATTTCTCCCTTTCTTAAATCATTTATTCCTTCTTTAAAAAAAAAATAACAGCTTGTTAAAATTTTATTTCTTAATTAATGATTATAAAGTAAATCGTATACACCTAAAATCGGCATTAATTTTGGATAAAAAAATCTAATTTCTTGAACATTCTAAGATATATAAAAATTTGATTGCCAAGTTACTTTGAGGGATTCATTCTAAAAACTATTTCAATTAATTCATATGCTATTATTTTAAAAAATCTAATTTTAATACATAGTCCTTTAGTAAGAGCACAATAAATTTCATAGTAGAAACAAAAATATGTTACCTAAACAAAATACTAGATACCTTGTCATTGGCATCCCAGGCAATAATACTAATTGTGAGTGAACAGGAGGTGGTGAATAACATGAAGTCAGCAGACAATGTGTTAAACATTACAAATACAAATTATATCTAATTTTGCATCAATTTTACAAACAGTCCTTTTATGATGGATGCCATAATTTGATAGGAAGAAAAAGAATTATTACTTTTCAGTTGTAGAGAAAATGGTTGTGGGAACAGCATACTACTCAATATTAAAGTAATTTCACTAACAAGTAAGGCATTTTATATTTGTATGTTAACGTATATTAAGCCTAAATTCTTAATAAGTTATAGTCTTAAATCTTAATGTCTTCATCAAACTTTCAAACAAATGGTTTGAAATCTTTAAACCAACCTAAAAAGCAATCTACTACAGCTAAAATAAATAATTTTTTTTATGCAGATTAGTTGATTATTAAAAAGGATTTAACTTTTTTGCTAGTGAATTATCATTATCTGATTTTTTTAATAATCCAAACGACCCAATACAACATAAGATTGAATAACTGATACTCAACCGCAGTATGTATCCATATATAGTAGGCTAAGAAAAAGTAATTTGGTTTCTTTTCAAGTTTTTCAAAGTGAATTCATTTAGATAAATTTTCTACACACGCTAATATGTGCCATTTTGATTGATGAACTTTTGCCACTTTTCTGGTAAAACCATAATTCTGTCATTACAAAAGTCCTGATACTTCTAGGCAAATAACTGAACAAAGTAATTTCAACAATTCACTTCAGAAAATGAAACAAATGATAGTCAGATGGGGTAATGTCTGGGACTATATAGTGATGCATCAAAACTTCGCAGCCAAGCTCTCTTGATCTTTGCCTGATCATTGTGTGGTAAAGATGTTTGTGATATAGCATTGTGATGGAAGACGCTTTTCCTATTGATCAATTCTGGCCATTTTTCTAGAATCCCCTCTTTATTGCACTAGTTGTTCACAGTAGAGAGTTAAAATAATGGTTTGGTCAGGTTCGAGCCGCTCATGATGAACAATTCCTTTATAAACCCACCAAAAATTCAGGGGTTATTTCATATCAAATCAACCAGTTAAAAAACCATATTGACATGTAAGGTGTGTATTTGAAACAGTTTTTGGTCTGGATCTTAAACACTATTTAAGCTAGACAGCTGAAACAGATTTCATTATTTTCAGATTTTCGAGCTGTTTCTTTTGATATGCTACATGACTATATTCTAAAACTATAATATATTATAAAAATAAATAAATAAACATTTTTTTATTTATTTTGAAAAAGTACCATTTTTTATTCGTTTTAAATGTATGTTATTCTAGCACGTGCTAAATTTCATGGAGGAGAAACAATGGGGTTCACACTCTGGGCTTTGACCACGATCTTTTTCGCACATTATTTTCATACCTCATCCATTTTTCATCACATGTTGTCATTTTTTTAAAAAATGATTAGATTTTATTTAGTTGCTATCACAAAAGGAAACTCGGTCCATCAAATTTTTCACTGCTAATGTATCGAGCTTCTTTTAGTATTCAGTCTTTGGTAAATAGTTCAAAACTGTTTCTGATCGATGTTTAGTTTCATAGCAATATCAGGAGATGAAATATGTTGATCTACTTTAATTATTTTGAAGAATTTCATCAATTTAGTCAACAATTAGCAGGGTGATGTTCATCTTTCACATCAAAATTTCTGAAACTAAAACGAGCAAACCAATTCTGACAATGGCGCACACTTAACAATCTTCTCCAGAAACATCATATTGCTTTTGATGAGACTGTGCTGAATTTTTACCTTTTTGGAAGAAAACAGCAAAATGTGAAAAAAAATACCCTTCTAGAAGCACAATAACTATTGACTGAATCAATGAGTGGTGCTATTTCTATGTATAATATGTTCTATTGATTGACCTTCCAATGGCACATTTCATTCTTTGAATAAGGAATAAAAAGGATAAGAGACTTTAAACTCACATATTGGGATAAACGAAATTACTTCCTCTTCACCCCAACATTTACATAAATACAAACATAAAACTTTTATAAACTGGAATAATTACATCTTTTTTCTTGTAACAATATATAAAATAAAGTATTGTATTTTAACCATGCACCATACTTACATTTCATCAGTAGAAACATAAAACACCGAGGGTCATTCTTTTTTTCTCATAGATAATTGAGGAAAGCTTGACTTGTTAGGCTGAACATTCATTCGCGAAGCTAGATGTACAAATGGTTCATAAAGGGAACTTCTTTCTAGAGCAGATACATCATAAATACGCAACTTCTCTCTCATTGCCCAAGCCTGAGCTTTAGAAACTACTCCATGATCTGGAGATGGAGTGAAATGATTAGAGATCACAATGACTATCATCTAGAACAAAAATTTAATCAAAACAACCACGGTTTGCGAATCCGGAGATCTCCAAGTATATTTATAAATATGTTTATGTTTAAATGTAGTACTTTTGATTATTAGTTTTGAGGTGGCAAAATTTATTAGTCGTACCTCATTATCATTGCTATATTCATATGAACTTTCTTTATCAATCGTAGGATAATATACTTGCACCCTCCCTACCTTTGCCTTAGCGTCTACCAGAATAATTTTCATATAGTTTCATAGTAGTTTATCATAAAGCGATTCTAGTTTATCAATGAATTTGCATTTTACTTCATCATCACTATCTTTGGTGGGAGAGTGAATGTTGATCAACAGGATTTTAAACCAACATCCCTGAAATATAACTACTATTTTATCTCTAAAAAATTAAATGTTCCTCAATGTGGATGGTAACATAATTCTAATCAGGAATTCAAGGTCTAAACAATAGTTTCCGCTTCCTCCGCACCAAATAGAGTACTTCCCTTCGCTTAATGAGCCCTCCCTGGTAGGCAGACCTCTTGCAGCACCACGATATCTAACCTGTATCCCGCAACCCCTTTTGCGACTGAATTTAACCCACCTACTGTATTCAAACTTCTCATGTTCCACATCCCTATACTTAAATCTATATTTTCCAACTTTATTTCCGGATAATGAGCATTTTACCTTAGGGAGATCATGACTATTTGTGGTGTTTGGGTGAACTAAAGTTATGTGAAAAGGGTGTTCAATCCCTACGTCCCCCCAGACTAAACCAGGAGGAACTTCCAAGGAAATGATTTTTTTTTTTTGGGAGGGGGATGAACAAAGACTCTAGCGCCAAAGTAACCCTACTTTGGCGTGTAAATTAAAAATATATCCAAAATAATAAGCTTAATAAGGAATTGGGACAAAAAGAACTAGTAACAGTTAACCTACTTCTTTCCTTTCCCTCATTCTTTCGATTTCCTTCTTGGCATTGATGATATAATCAAGGCTTTCAGGCTTGGAGGGGTCAAACACAAATATATATCCATCCAAGTTAAACAGATTAGTGTTCGTGTATAAATCCATACCTACAACGGCAAATGGTAACTATTAGTTCAGTTTTATCATTTACCTGTAAAAAAATATAAATTTAGTTTAGTAATATTAACATCATATTATTAAATAAAAAAATCTGGTGCATGCTCGCAACACACAACTTTCACTTACCAACTTACTTAGACTAAAAATTAATGCGTTTTGTTAATTGCCACTTCTCAAATGAACAGAACGGCTTTAATTATGAACAATGGTCTATAATTAATAGGTAATCTATCTATTATAGGTGTATCTATCTATTATTATTATATCTATAGGTGGTATAAGTTGACTGTATATTTTTCTTTTTTTCTCCTCTTTATGTTTTCTTTATTTTTATTATATCTCATTTTTAGCCATTTCTTATTTTTAGGCGTAGTGAGAGACAGTTAATTTCTCCATGTAAACAAAAACAATAGTACTTTATAAGAAAGAAAGAAACAAACAAAAAAGCCCCCCTCCCCCCCCCCAAAAAAAAGCCCCCTCAGAACATTTTAATAATGATAAAGCTTACCTAATATTAAAGAAAACCTAATTTTCATTAAACATGACGAATTTGATAAAAATCGTTAAAGCCGTTTTTGAGATAATCGAAAAAAAGGTAAACATTGGAAAAAAGTCATGAAATAAAGTCCCCCCTCCGGTTGATTAATTTTGATGAAATGTTGGCAATCACATCTTTGGTATATACATACATGAAATACCCAGTTTAATCAAAATCGTTAAAACCGTTTTTGAGTAAATATAAAAAACACGTGAAAATGATACAAAATTTATTAAGTAAAGTCACCCCTCCGGTTGATCAATTTTGATGAAATTTTTACAGTCATATCTTGGGCATATAAATACATGAAATACCAAGTTTAATCAAAATCGTTAAAACCGTTTTTGAGTAAATAAAAAAAACACGTGAAAATAATACGAAATTTATTAAGTAAAGTCCCCCCTCCGGTTGATCAATTTTGATGAAATTTTTACAGTCATATCTCGGGTATATAAATAGATCAAATACTCAGTTTAATCAAAATCGTTAGAGCCGTTTTTGAGAAAATCGAAAAAAACTTAAAAAGTTATTAAATAAAGTACCCCCTCCCTTTGAGCAATTTTGATGAAATTTTTGCTGTCACATCGCGGGCATATACATACACTAAATACCCAATTTCAGGTTCGCACGGTTTGTAGTTTTTGAGCTAGTCTGTTCACACACACACACACACACACACAGACACACACACAGACACACACACAGACACACACACAGACACACACACACACAGACCATTTCGCGGGACTTGGTTAATTGGACTCAGGGGACCCCAAAACGTGTATTTCCGTTGAAAACCGGAAGTCGAAAATTTTCACGATCGCAATACTTCCACTTACTATATATTTCATATATAGGTAAGTGAAAGTAAAAATAAAAATGATTGTGTTATTACAGTAAATACTATTTCCTTTAGTACACAAAGAATAAAATTTATTATTATTATATAGTTTTGATTATTGTACCATCTTAATTAAGAACAAACCATATGGAGAAAGGAAGAATAAGATCAAGGTTATTAATTGACACATCAACTAGCATTATAGGTTTGATCCAAAATTATGTTTGAAGCCAACAATAATAATACAACAAAATTTAGTGACTTCGGCTTGATAACAAATTTATTCCACACCAGCTTCTAGTTCAGCCTTCTATTAAACTATACCAAAGATGGTCGAAATAGGACTAAACCCAAAATTTGATGCTATAAAATATGTATTTGAAATGTATTAAATTTAGAATGGCCATTTCCAAGATAAATATAGTTAAAGTTACAGGATTAAATTTTTTAACTTAACTTTTCGACTGCCGATTTTGGTCATATTCCCAGCCAAATTCATAATGTTAGTGACACATACAACGAAGAATTGAATGTTTATCTAGTTTACAGGCTTTGACCAAGCAATATCAATAATAGCCAAGGTTTCGCCTACCATGCTGTGGGCTTTGCACAAAACTGGTAGATTCTTGATTTCTTTATAGATTTTTAACGATATTACATGGTCAAACCTTGTAGACCAAATTAACATAAAAAATCAAGACCATGGAAGCCTGAAACAACATTAACAATTTTTTTTATCTTCAATAAATGATCAAATAGTTTTAGGTTTTTTTCCGAAAATAATCCATGAACGAATTTACAATGTAACCATCATTCAATGTAGGCTTTGATTTAATTTAATACTTGAAATTTCTTACTTTCAATGAATCCTAGAGCTAAACATGTATACCGAGGTAGAAGGCCTTCAACAGTCCTTGAATAATGAGGCTTAACAAATTTGACCAGGTCTAGATCCAAGTGATCACTTGCATTGCTAGTAAATTTGGGAAATGATATGGGTGCCAAGATTAATTAGCACATATCTGCCAATAAATGCTATTTCAGTCTTCTTAAGACATATATAGGTTCATCAATAAGCTAACCAAGCTGAATCTTTATGAGACTCTTTTCTAGCCAGTGCTGAATTATGCCCAGAGAATATTAAAGAAGTTGTACAGCTCATGGCATGTGGATCCCCTACATACTTCACCTACTTTTATAGGCCATAAGATCTTTAGAAGGTTTGTTATATGCATATCAGGAGCCTTTTGTCATCTGAACAGGCCTCTGAATTATATTGACACTGGCCAAACAAAGATAGTGAATCAATTTTTTCCCCTTTAAGAAATGATTTCTTAGTGTTCTTATAATTTTATAAATGATTATTAGAACACTAAGTCAACTTGAGCTTGATTATATAGCTAGGAATGTAGGATCTAATATTAATGGAACAACTATTAAATCAAAAAAAGGAACAATGATAATATATTATACCTGTGTCGTAGATA
The DNA here is from genome assembly GCA_911387785.2 of Aelia acuminata. Classification (NCBI taxonomy): domain Eukaryota; kingdom Metazoa; phylum Arthropoda; class Insecta; order Hemiptera; family Pentatomidae; genus Aelia; species Aelia acuminata. The sequence continues at coordinate 149,668,362 of OU426980.1, forward strand.
CGAACTTTTTCTTTTGTTCCTTTATCAGTCTCAATGCTAGCAATATAGATGTCTTCAATAGTCGTTTGAAGGAACTGAAAAAAAGAAAGAAGGATAATAACTGATACTTAAAAGCAACTATGCCGTATACAATTTTAGTAATTTGAATACAGTCATGGAGAAACAGGCTATAATGCATTTTGAAACAAGATAAACAGATTTAGCGGAGAAATAGCTACAAGTCAGTAGTCAATTGGGAAACCAAGGAAGAGAAGAACAGATGTACAGAAAGTGTCTTTTTAAGATTTTATTGGCAGACATGTATACAATAGTTATAAAACCAAATAAGTAATAAAACAGCTTTATTTCACAGTGATAGCTCAAAATAACGTCAATTTTTATAAAGAAACATGTTACAATTATCGTTTTAATGATCAGAAAAACAATTATTGCAGTTAAACTGCTAAGTCAAAAGCCATAAGACTAACTTTCTTTTTTATGCAAATAGGTATGCAATAATGTTGGAGAGGATTTTTGGGTAAAAATTAATAATTCAAATTAAATACCTTAGAAATACTACAATGACTTGTAGTATTCCTACAAGGAATTATAGGTTTTTAAATCTAGTAAGGTTAAATAGGTTATTAAATCTAGTATTTCTTTAAGATAATAATTATTTAAAAACATTTACTATAAAAAGGAGTTAGTATATGACATATAAATCCTACCCTGTGACTTACTGAGAAGTATGTAAAAATATTTTACATTTTACCGCCCATGTCTCTTAATGGGAAACAATATAAAAAGTAGAGAATATAGGTTCTATTAAAGCTTTATAACATATAAGCTTTCGAATTCAGAAATAAATAAAATCCCAAATGGTCGTTGTCAGTGCCAAGCAAAACTGTTCCGAAATAAAAAATAGATACCACCTTAATAACTGAATGTTAGCATTAGGTGAGCTTAAGTGACCTGAGTCAATGTATATGAATATTATAACAAATATTTACATACTAATATACTACATTAAATCTCAAGTTATTTGTACTAATTTGAGTTGTCAAAAGAGTGGAATGACTAAATGCACTTGAGAATTGAGACAGTAATACAACTTCATTCCATTAACTAACAACATACTAATCATATGTATGTAATGTGTGAATTTATTAATTTCACCCACTGTTTCTTTAGTTAGATTCCCATAGATAACTTGTTCCAAGATAGCTGTTTTGCCAACGCCCTTATAACCACAAATAACAGCACGAGCGATCTTGCCCATTCTTAAATCTTAAATAAAAATAAGTGATATAAAAGTTATAAGACAAAGTCAATAGACCTGCGGATACTTAAAAATATTGAGGGACAAAACAAACCAAAGCAGTAAGGCCAAAGAACTAAAACATGACACCTTGGATAATAATTTATCGTCGACCACTGTGCGGCAATTTATAGCGCAACTTTACTTTCTAATTTTTTTAAAGTTTATGTTTTAGATATGTTGGAAAATCACCATATGTTAAACTCATAACATCTACAAGAACTGAAGCGCAAAAATCTTTTCAAAACAACTGTGCAAATTTTTATCAACATTTTAGAATTTTTTCTTGTGTTCTAGGGAGCGGGAAACTTGTATTCATTGGTAAGGCATTGAGTTGCTGTGCTCAAGGCCCTGAGTTCGAATCTGGCTTGGCGTAGGATATATTTAATATTCTGGCACAGATCGTCTCGTGGCCGTGAGACCCTCCTGGGGCAAGCCCAGCCTCTAAACTATGGGTACTCTTAATTGACCAAGAAACAGAGCTCCCTTACACATTATTGCACCCAAGACCCTTCATGGTTAGTAGTGGTACTGTTTTTTTTTCTTTTTTTCTTTCTTGTATTTCTAAGAAAATCTGGCGCGATATAATCTCATTAAACCTATCCTCGACCGTTTTCATTCATACAATAGCTTATCAAGAGTGGAGTTCAAACATTTGAGATGTTCACACATTTCAAACATTTGAAATGACTGTGAGAGGTGTAATCCCGTCGTAGTGACGGAATATAGAAACACACATCATTTCATTATCACTAGTCGAATTTAGGTGTTGAATTTCGGTTTATCTTCTTAAACTATAATCTATACTGATCGTCAACTACTACTACGAATACTATACTATACTACATACGAATTGCCCTTATTTCTAAAATTCCATCTACTTAATACTCACTAGTTTTTTTTTAAATTTCATTAACAAAATGGATTAAAAATTCGGCGTTTTTAGTACCTGATGCTTTTAAGTTTATTTTTCTAGAAGAGAATCGTTTAAATTCTCGATTAGTGAATCATCTGAAAAGGAACTTTTTAGGAGTACATTAGTAAGGTCTTTTGAAGAGTTAACAAACAATGAAGCATTGATCTTAAAGCGAGTTTAACCCACTCCTTTAGGGCGCTCTATTGTCTTCCCGGTGGCGATAAATTTGTTAAAAATACATAATAAAATTTTCGTAAGCGTCGTCCAAAAATAAAAAAATGGGATACTGTTTTTTTTTTTTTTTTTTTATTGAATTATGTCCTCTTTAACACCTAAGCACTCAACAATGATACATTTTGGTATTTTTTTTTAAAAAAACAGTCTTATATAGCTATCTTAGCTATCTTATATAGCTCAAATTGGTTTAAACTATATAAAACAGCAGAGGAAATGTGGGTTTGGTGCCAAGAGTAAGGGCAGCACTATACATAGTTTAATTTGTCCGCCACCGATAGGGTAGAATTGGTGACATATTTACAATTGCTACTTCCATTTGGTATGTAGGATGGGAAGATTCAGATTTATTCCAAAGATTGCTTAGTGCTCTATGAAGCAGTAAAAAAAGGAGGAAAAAATTCAGAATACTTTTTGAATATAACATTAGAGTACAACCTCACGTTTCAAAGCAACAAATGTTTATTAGCTCTACCATGGCAGAGCAGGTGTCAAGGTGGTTCCTATGTTAATATAGTGGGCACGTCTTGTCTTCATTTATTCAAATTTTGTATAAATGCATTTTGGAAACAGGCCATGGCGCGGCGTCCCTTCTTGACAGGTCTTAGGTAAGCTTATTTTTTATGCGAGGCTCATACCTTTTCATTACTTTTTTCAAGAACATATGTTTTAAGAATGGATTTTTATCATATGCTGTGTGTTTGACAAGTGGAGATCTTGGTAGGGCATTTGAGTGCCTTTATACCGTAAACTGGGACAATTTCGCTCCTTTTTTTTCCACAACCAATATTTAAACTGATAATGTATGCATTTTTCTTAAAGCACCATAATTTATTAGCCTTGATCTCTAGGGCATAGCTTCAATTGTCCTTAAATCTTCCAAAGCAAGGAGAATAATTTTTACTTCCACATCGAAATTTGATCCAGACTTGTTTATTGCCTGGCTTATATTGAATTCATCTGTGCAGATACCAGTTCAGCATTATAAATAGAAATCTGAGCTGATATGTCAATGTGGATCCAAGAGCTTTGAGGAAATAGTTCTGTTGTATCAAGTGCCATTTTGAAGATTAGTTTTGATGTGTTTTTTTTTTTGCTGACCAATTACCTCCCATTCTTGAAGATAGGTCCATTGGAGAACAGATAAATAAATCCATGTGATAATGCTGATAATTACCTGATAGCCTTAAGAAGATTCTACTCAAAAATTATTCAGTCATATTGAACTTAATGATTAAATCCATGCCTGGATTAAAGAAATTTTAAATCTCAAAGCTCTAGTGAAATAAGGAAAAGATTATTGGTAAACTATTTTTATTAAGAAATATTTGCTCTTACTTCAATACAAAGAAAAGACCCTTCAAGCCGACCATTGAACATAACAAATATACCACTTGCTCAAATAAAAATGCTATTATCTAATCTGCACCATACCCTCAGAGTAATGCAATATTTCATAAAAAGCCTACCAGAATATTTTTGTTGCTTTCATTCCATCATTGCAAAAATTGCTTTAAAGAGGTGAAGCTGAACTTAACGGTAAATCGAGAAAGAGAAATTCCATCCTATTTAGAAACAACTTAAGCATAAATAGGAATTTTCTAAACATACAAAAGTTATTTAGATTGTGATGATAAATATTAGAGGGTACATTAAAACTAAAATCAGCACGGAACATGAAATCAGCATGTACGAGCAGCATCTCGTACTTTCGAGAGCACCCAACTTTCAATAAACACTATTCAATTTTCTTTAAATTATTGCAAACTGGTTAACAGATATATAAGCTATTTATGTTTTCACACTTTTTGCAACTAAAGGATTAGAGGATAGGATTAGAATGAGCAATGTTTAGTTCAAAACTGTTTTATTTATTTAATTTTTTTCATTTTTAATTATAAGACTACGCTATAATTGGGCTTGGCCCAACACAGCATTTTTCATAGGACATCACTTTCTGTATTTATAAGTAGTTTATCTTACCTAAAACATTTTTCCCTTCCACTAAATGTGCATAATTTGTTTCTCAGTGAAAATTTAATTTTCATGATTATATCATTAATTATAGTAATATCCATTTGAGTTCATATTTACAATAAGTACTTCTTAAGTAAGAAACAAAAATTGATTCAGAACTGGGAAAGAAAAACATTTTTTTTTTTTTACAGTTCATGGACATTGGGTATTGGGTTTTTATTAATCTTTACAATAAAATCAACATTTTTTTACATTTCTCATAATATCTTTTTATTAGTAAATACTTTTTGCTTTTATCTTAAATAAATTAATGTTAAAACTAAAGAAATATATATAAGAGAATGAAAATCTTTAGATGAGATTAAGAAATTTATTCATCCTACTTTTTATTCTTTTAAGATTTAATTTTCAATTTGATATGTCACATTGTATGTTTTGAATATTCTTCTTAGTTAGATTTTATTTCAGTTAATGTTATATTGACGTCAATAATCTCCAATTTTCATAAGGTATTGCTATTTGTAATTGTTTTCAAATTTTAAGATGTAAAGTTTATAAAAAAAATAAAAATTATATAAAAAAAATACTTATTTATTTTAATTTTATCAAATACTGAAAGGAAATTATTACATACATTAGAATGACGGAAATAGTTTATTGATACTTATTTTGTTATTTATTTTCTATAGCTGATTTAATAACATTTTTCTTTCATAATTCTTTATCAATTTATATTTCTCTCTTTCCTTAACAATTCTAAATTCTTAAAGACATTAATATTGTCATTTCATCAGAAAGGCTTAACCTTTACATTTCTAAATTGTACAGGAGGAAAAGCCTAAATATCCTTTTTAACTTACACTAAAATTACAACTTCAATGTATTTTTACACTTTTTTTTTACGCTTAATCTCTTTATATATATATATATATATATATATATATATATATATATATATATATAACCTTTTATTATCGTATAACCACAAAGGAGTTGTCACAAATTTGGGTCCTTAAATCAATACATTTAATGACTGAAATACAAAAACTCTAAATAAACTTAACATGATTTAACACAAATGAATCATTAGTAATTTCAAATCAAAATTAATTTTAACAACAACCTTTTGAAAATTCTAAATAATATGAGTATCCAGTATTTAACATTGTGTGACAAAAATTGGAACATGAAATGTCCTTATTTCTAAAATTTTTATTATAGTATTAAAATATATTTTTGTTTACCATAGTTTTACCTTTTATATTTGTAAATAAACATTTAATATGTATTTATAAGATAAACTGAACTAGAAAAAAAGTAATTCTTTGATATATCTGGAAATTTGAAAAAGATTAGTGGTTATAGTTTGTTTCAGTCAATGATGATAAATTCTGCCAGATGAAGAAAAAAAATTTGATACTTATTGTTAATTAACACATTTTTCTATATTCTTAAACCTGCAGCATAAATTTATAAATAAGAAAAAGTTTTCTAACATCTACCTGAGCATTAAAATGTAATTTTATTTTAATAAAATTGATTTTGAAATTAGAAATTTACCAATCGCTTGTTTCCTTTGAGTCTAATTTTATATCAAAGGAAGCACCATTCTTTCAACCGATCTAATAAAAATGGAAATACAACAGTCTTTGTACTGTAATTAACATAAGATAATTTATCACTATCCTAAGGTAACAATTATTAATCAACAATAAACATTTCATTAAATAGTTTTTTACATTTAATAAACTTGAGGTATTAATAATTTTTTAAAAGACCCATTCTATTATGATTTGCAGTTATTAGATGGAGTTATTATCATTTTTCTGGCATCATTTGTTCATAAACATCAATCAAATAAGCACAAATTCAAGGCAATAACAATCATTATTATTTTATTTTATTTTTTTTTTTGTATTCATTATCATTTTTTCTTCACTAACTACGAATACTAATTTTAATTACAATTATGTATACATTCATATACATATAAAATTAAAGATCTATTTCCGAATGTTACATGTGCACTAATTAAATGCATCTTAAAAGTATATTAAGTAGATATCTAGTCCGAGGCAAAGCATTAAACATAAAACAGATTTATAAACTCATAATCATTGTTTGTTTTTTACAAATTATTTTGAAAACAATAAAATGGAACAAAAAAGATATTCTAAAGACTAGAAAAAAAGGAGACTAAGAAATAAATTAACTTTTACTGGTACCACCATTACTAAAAATAAACAATATATAAACACGGTACATCACTTACTATTTAGCCTTATAAGCACTAATACTACGAAAGACAATCTATATTCAGGAATTGTTTAAAACAGTTGAAATATTTTATAATTAAATTTTTAAAATCAAATTTATTATAATCTAAATTGTTTTTAAAAATAAATTATAATAAAAATAATATTATTAAAAATAATAATTAATATTGAAGTAAAAATATTTTTCATTTTACATCTATTACTTTTCCCACTAAACGGCTAAGTTTTTTCATCAATTTTTGGCTAAATATATATGGTGGTAATTGGCTTTTTTTCATTAAATTGCATATTGCCAGAAGAAAATGTTTTTTTTGGAAAAATAATTGTATAATGTTTTCCAGAAAAACATTTCTCACTCACCTATACTATAATTAATGAAAACAAATTTTGGATAATTAATTTTCTACCATCAAATATATCTATTTTCATATCATATTTAAATAATAACCTTATAATTGTAATAATAATAACAATTAAAGAGCATAAACTTATTATTGCTATTTACATTTTTATTATTTAAGTATATTTTATGAAATAAGAAGACACCTTTAGGAAATAAAACTAATACTATAATATCAATATAAAATTCAACAATTACTGATATAATCTGAGAGTTCATTATTAGATACCTGATAAAATTTTATTTTTCAAAATTTAGATTATGAAACATGCATCACAGGGGGACACAGAAAAAAGAGAGATGAATTTAAGACTATTATTAATAATCTAATATATTTTTATGACAATAAAAAAAATATAATGTTAATAAATTTGATTCTTGCATCAAAGTTTCATCTCTTTGCATTGAAATTTAAAAGTTATGGTTAAAAGAAAATTAAATCTTATAAAAAATACCAGTTTAGAACAAATATATAAAATTAATAACTGGTGGAAATTAACTTTATGACCATATCGCTCAAAAGTAACTGTACATCGATAACTATTTACAAATAGATTTATTTTTAATAACCTAGTAAAATTTTTTTTTCCTAAAGTCTTGTTTTTTAAAGGTGAGGTTAATGTCAGTTAATTTTCTTGCCTTTCTTCATAACTTAATTTTCTTGTATTCAAATGCATTTCCTCACAATAGTATATAACCATTAATTTTATATTGTTTCCAAAAATGTTAATTTACAGTTCAATTATGATAAAATAATCTGCCGCAACCGTATCAGACAATTCTTTAAATATAAATATTTTTTTAAATATAGCTGTTGGTATTGTTGTTTTATATTTCACCTTCTAGGCCTCCCTTAATTAAGGGTGTATAGTTTAACTTCCAACGGGGACCAGCCGTATAGGGAAGTTGTGGTTGGAAATTATTTATAAATATATTTTCTTTGTAAAAAACATATTTTGCATAAAATAGGCGAGTGAGAATCCATAAATAACATAATCTTGTGTCTGGCTTAAAGTCCCTCAGAAAAGAAATAGATTTCAGGAATGTCTATGAGATCATGCCTAGCCAAATACAAACCACCATGTAAAACTACAGCTAAAATTCCATGACTTCCATTTTGAAAGATTTCCCTCCTCTATCATCTTCTTCCTCCTCAAATTCCTCTTGGGAGTCATATTCATCTACCTGAAAATATGAACATCCATTATTATTTGTGCATCTGAAAACAATTAGAGAGTTCTTAATACTTTTTAATTTTCTATTAATCATTCTATTCTATATTCAGCAAAAACTGTAAGAAATACTAATATGAATGACATTCTTCTTTTTTCTCCAACTGAAATGGCTCATTAATGCTTTAACTTTAATGTCTTCCCTTGGAAAAATCCCAATTATTATGAAAGCCAGCACTTGGATTTCTAATGACCTTCTATCACTTGGCGGATGAATAAGGTGGAAACTGACCACTATTGCATGAGACAAGAGACAAAGAGACATTGTTGTTTTTAATTCAAGGCTTGTAAAACTTGTATTTATATTATTTTGTAAATAAATTAATTAAATTAGTGAAAAAAAAATATTTGTTTTAATTTGAATGGAACTTTTATAGACCAAAAAAATGAAATATATATATATATATATATATATATAATTTATTTTTAGGACCTATTAATTGTATATATTATGTAAGATAAAACTTGTCTTATCCATACAACGTCGAAATTTAGTAAACATTGAATTCCTATAGTATTTTTCTCGCTCTTCCAGAATATAATATCATTTTAATTGCATTCAAAATGTTGAAAAATGAAAACTGGCTGTTTCCAGTCTTTTCTGCTGCAATAATCAAAACCTGGCTAAGCTTCATTTTTTACCATCCTTTAGATTAAATTCATTATTGTTTACTTTTTTTTACAATTGAATCCGTAGAGTGGACATTATCTAAGAAAGATAATCAGTTTTGAGTAACCATGGAATATGAAGAAAATAAATAGTTTTTATGTTATACTGAACAAATTTAAAAAGCGGACAAGGCCATTTTTTTTATGTTTCTAGAGTTGAAAGCTTCGTTATCTGTAAACAATTAGTAACTGAATTAATTAATTAAATTTGATTTTATCACAATATCAGAAGAACACCAAGAACACAAGTAAAGAAATCACAAAAAAAAAAAAAAAAAAAAAAAAAGCAATCTATTTTATCATTATTTAATTGTCTTGTTTTATTAGACTTACATCCACATCTCTGATCATCTCCTTTGTTGACACTGTAGTGTCTATCCTTCTGATTGCTCCTTGGTGGATGTCAACATCAAGTTTAACGACTTGGAATCTTCTAAGGAGGAAGACCAAAAGGATAGGAAGTATAGTTGAAGATATAATGGCTACAGCTATTCCCATTACCCAAGTAGGATACTCCTTTTCCACTGTCTCACCCTAAATAAAATTAATTGTAAATATAAAGGCAATAAGATATGCACATAAAAAATTATCGCATTGTCTTTTAATATGTATGAATATATGGACAAGAGACAATTTTCAAAAGTAGGCATTGAACAGTGAAGATTAATTCAGTGGAATATGTAGACTTTCTTAAGGGTGAAAAGAAAAGATGCTCAAAGTATAAGACCGTGGGTAAAGAAAGATGGAAATGAACACCTCTCTGACTATCATCTCACTAATTGTACTGTAGTTAACTATTTCATACATATTACAAAATTTAAAAGAGGGCTATTACTCATTAGCCACATACAGAATTGTATATTAAAAAAATTGGTAATCCGATTTCTTAATTTTATTTTCATTATAAATACAATTTGTTGTGAACAATTGCCTAAAAGTATTCTTAAGCACTTGCGATTGAGGTATACAAAAAGCAATTGCTACAAGAGGACTCTGAGAGGAATATTGTCAAAATAAAGTGAAATAGTGTAAGGGTTTATTTGGCAATGAAATATGACCTTGTCTTGTAAAAAAGTTGTTTGTATATATATTATACATAAAAGAAACTACTTAATTTACTGGCTCTAATTATGATTTTTTGTCAATATGCTGTACATACAATTATATACAGTAGTCTCTCGAACCTCGATAGTCCGAATTCTCCAGTAATCCGAACAGCCGCCCAGGGGTTTTTTCCCTCTCTCATTTTATCAAAATTTATTTTATAATTAATTTAGATAAGTTCTAAATTAATTCAAAGTTCACTAAAATGATTCTAATATAATCAGCAACAACAAAATGGGATTAGCGAGGCCTGAAAAGAATATGAAATATCTTCTAGAAAAGAAGATGCAGTAAAAAATTTCAACTACTGCATTGATTGGGCCATCGAAAACAACGTACCATGGCAACAAGTTTTATTACTTCGTCATCTTCGAGATGAAGCACTCCGAAATAGTTTAGAAAAATCGCAACAAAGAAAAATAACTGATTTCTTTAAAAAATAATTTGTTAACATAAGTAAAAATATTTTAATATGTATATATGTATATTTTGTGTTCTAATAAAATAAAATTTACATGAATTTTTTTTCCCCTACTTTCCCTCTGTAATCCGAATTTTTTGGTAATCCGAACACCCCCTGTACACTATTAGTTCGAATTAGCGAGAGACTACTGTACTACTAAATATATATATATACACACTCCTACATATATACAAATTTTTTTTTTAAATAGATTTTTGGGATCTTAAGTTTTGATGGATAAGAGCAATAATGGTTATACCATCTATCTATAATAATAAGATATTAATTCTTTAAAGTCATTTTGAGCTTATTGCTGCAAGTTCTTACAACATAAACATAATGAAACAAACATATAATGGCACAGTTTTCTTACTATACCTTATCTTTATCCCATGCAGAATAAACTGATTTATTTATGATTCTGAAGATTACGGAGGAAACCAGAATGCAACTCATGATGGCTGGGGCAAGGAATCTCCATGTTATTTGCCAATAAAGACCAGGTCTGTAACCTGTCATGTCTTCTATATCTTGAGTGAACCTATCAAAACCATTCCAATAATAAGCTGCAATATTTCACTTTCAAATTATTTTTACCTGAAGTACTTAACTGAAACTTACTTCTCATGTCCATATATGAACATCACTGCTAACATTTCTAGAAGTGCAATCATGACAAGTCCTATTGTTCCAGCAAAGCTATCAAAAAGCTTCAGCCAGTATTCTCCAGCACCAGAAGCAAAGATGAGACCTACGACGAAACATATTGTGCAGACAAAACCTAAGAAAATAAAAATAAAATATAATTATTACAAATCAATAGTTGAATTTCAAATTGGTAAAAAACAAAACAAACATAAGTACACACATATTAATTGTGACTGCCAGTTTCATGAAACGAAACTGTCTTTCTAGAAGAGTATATATTTTTTCACACTCAAAATAATTTCTAACTTATTATTAATTTTACTAATGAAAACCTTAATTGTGCCTTTGTTGGGTACAAAAGATTCTAACTTTATTCAATAAAATTGAACGTTAAAGAATTTAATCATAAAGTTGTGGTTGATGAAACTATAAATATGCTTATTTATTAAATTTTTAATGGTCATTATTCAAATAATTTTATCGTAAGGAAAAGATTGGTAATGAGGGGTCTCTGCCTCACTGTTACAGTGCTCTTAACATTTAGCTAGCAAGGATCCTTATCTCAGCCATGTCAACATTTTCTCTTCAGTGATCCCAAGAACCGGCTGATTGCCGAATGCAGTGAAGTTATCAGGGTCTGGTCATTGCCTAAAGGTGAGATCTAATTGACAAACTGTCATACTTAATATTTATTTATTTATTAAATTTTTGTAGAGCGCTGGTATAATTATTGGTAAGAGCGCTTCAATGGTTTATTCTGTTGATTAGATCCCACCTTTGGACAATGTCCAGTCCCTGATAACTTCACTACAATGTGGCAATATTAGTCGGTTTTTGGGATCATTGAAGAGAGAAGGTTGGCTTGGATACAGATCCTTGATTGCTCGATTGGTAGTTTAAACTTCAAGAGTGTGCAATAGTGATTCAGAGATCCGAGTTTGAATTCTGGCCATGACTAATCTTTTTTCTTCAGATAAAATTATTTATAAATATACTTAATTCAATTAATGATGAATTAATGAAATAACTTTATAGTCAGAGCAAAAAGAAAGTGTATCTTAAATGCCTTTTATGTGTGTGTTTTAAACTTTAAGAGAGTTAATAAGAACAAAACTAGTCTAACAGGTTTTCAATTTCATTTTAATTATTTCAGAATACTGTTGTTTAGTGGTTATAATATTTTACTAATCTGTAAAAGAACAATTAGATCTGATAAATCTATGATAAAAGAACACTATTTGTGCGTTTTTTACTTATTGTTAACTTAATCATGTTCTGATATTTCAAATATTATATGTATTCATCAGTCAAATCTATCTTACCTGTCAAATAAGGTTTCCGGATTCTTTTAAAGAAATCAATATCAAAAATGCAAGAGAGCATTCCTTCTAAAATACCAATTTGTGATCCGATTCCTAGTGACAACAGCATCATGAAGAATATGACAGACCAGAAGGGAGCACCGGGCAATTCAACAATGGCTTGTGTGAAGACAATAAAAGCTAAGCCAGTGCCTTCTGCTGCCTGAAGTAATTGGGATTATTTTTCCTTTGTTTATATGATAAACATTATCACAATTTATGTTTCTTGAAATGTAAGAATTACCTGATCAAGTTGTTTTTGAAGATTACATTCTGGCAAAAAAAGGCCAGATGCGTTTGCAGCTTTGATTTTGGCATCATAAAGCTCTTGTGAAATCTCTAATGTTGATAACAGTTTATTGTTCATCAATGTAACTTTGTTCCTACAATTGTATTAAAAAATCAAGACACCATAATATCTTCAGAAAAATAAATTGCAACTACATATTTATACAAGTTGAATAAGCTAATATTTATGCTAATATTTAGAGTAAAGATCAGTTATCTAAAATAATTTTTGCATCATGCATGGTTCCAAATTAAATATTGCAACAAATAAAATTAGGTTGTATTTCAAAATAGGAGTTCTTGGAATTATGCCATAAGAGCAGCCAATAAAAAATTGGTCAAGTATCAATAAATAAATAAATATGTTTAAAAAATAGTTTTTAATTAAAGAAATAAATTTGGAATGATTAGGTGATTCTTTAAAAAGTAACTAGTTTACATTATTTGATATCAGTTTTTTACTGGAAGATGAATAAGTTTCTCAAGATATTCCAATTAATGAAGGGACATTTATCTTTGTTATGCTTATTATTGTCAATCGTTTTAAAAAATATGTTTCAGGATTCAGGATATGTTCATTGCCCTAGTCTCAGGATATAAATATTAAATCATAATATATGTAGATAGGTTAGTATAAAGTATTTAAAATATGGATGGAGGAATGCACGGAAGAAAATTAATTTACAATAAGGGGTTAAGAATAAAAAAGTAAGGGAGTATTGTTGCCAAATAAAAGGGAGTCATCTTAATCCTGAAGGAAAAGAAGGCTGTTACTTCAAACTAAAGAAAAATAGAAAAGGAATTAAGAGAAATGTGAACCACTTTAGAGAGGTGTTAAATGCCTTTATATTCAAAAATAGCAATTTTGATTGAATAATTAGGGACTTTGGTACAATTAACACGGGCGTGTATTAATGGATCCCGATGCCGAGTCCTGGTACAAGGAGAAATGACTGAAAGCTTCGACGTTAAGTCAGGATTAAAACAAGGCGACTGCCTATCCCCGATGCTGTTCAACCTGGCCTTGGAAAAAGTCATCCGAGACTGTACCAAGGCAAGCGGGGGAGTGCATGTGGGGAAAATGCATAAGTTCCTCGCCTATGCGGACGATGTGACTGTGCTAGGCAGTAAGAAAGAGGACATCCAGTCACTCGCCGGTTCCCTGATCACTTCAGCGAGAGACATAGGCTTACAAGTTAATCAAAATAAGACGAAGTATATGATAGTAAGCCGGAACCTACACGTAATCGATGATATAAGTGTAGGAAGCTATACCTTCCCTAAAGTAGATAACTTCAAATACCTCGGATCTACAGTAACCTCAATAAACGACCAACTAACCGAGGTCGATCAACGAATAGCCAGTGCCAATCGTGCGTTCTTCTCGGTTTCTCGAGTCCTCAGATCTAAGAAAATCTGCCGCCCACTGAAAATCAGGGTCTACAACACAATAATCAAACCCGTGCTAATATATGGGTGTGAAACTTGGACATTGACCAGCGCCTTACAAGCAAGAATCGAAAGATTCGAAAGGAAGGTTCTAAGGACAATTGTAGGCCCGAAGTGGGATAACGAGCTGGGACTCTGGAGAAGAAAGACTAAAGAAGAGATTATAGTGGAAACCCAACAATCGATAGCGCGCGATATGAAAGCTAAGAGGTTAAAATGGGCGGGACACGTGGCAAGAAGCAACTCATCAGGCTCCCTCAACATAACGATGAATGCAATAGTGGTGGGCACCCGACCGCGAGGGAGACCCAGAACGAGATGGGCTGACATAATCAAGAAGGAAGCCACTGAACATCGAGTGGTGAACTGGAAAGCCATCGCCCAAGATAGACAGAGGTGGAATAGGCTAGTTGAGGTGGCTAAAGATCTTCAATGTTTGTGAGCCAACCGGAAAAAAAAAAAAAAAAAAAAAAAATTAGGGACTTTATTTTATAATAAATTTAGAAAGTAAAAACAAACTGTAACAAGATAATCTTAAAATTTATAGTATTTTCAAAAATGTTGGTATTGATAGCATATTAACACTGTGTAAAAGTACTCAATGAGCATTGTATAAAGTACGCAGAATGGGATGGGAACAGTAATGTTATGTCGGTTGTAATTTTAATCGAATCAAATTTTGGAAGAATATAATATTTTATCTAAAATGAATAATTATTTAACAGTAAGAATCTAAAGTTTATAATTTATAATGAAATAACACATTTGAATTTATTATGTTTTTCCTTTAAAGTTTGTTTTAATAATAAAAAATGAAATACTATAATTAACAATGAAAAATAGTTAACCGACTATATTAAATGGATTCAGAGATTGTTGACAGAAAAATGAGAGATGTAATGCTAAAGAAACCCTGAAAATGGAAGTAATTCAGAAACGTCGGTTAAAAAGATTGTAAGATTTGAATTGTTTTTTAATAAATATGGCATAAAATAAAGATTTGAGATTCACCACTCAATTATTGATGAAATACACTGGTGGACAAAATTAACGCACCACTCAATATTTTTTAGTTAAAATTAAATACATGATCTTCCATTTTAATTTTAACTAACTATTGGTGTTAAGGTGGTAATAGTGTAATAATAAACAATAAATAGTGCATTATTTACTCTTATAAACCCTTTTTCAATAAATAGTGCTTTATTTACTCTTATAAACCCTTTTTCACTTATAGTAGCATTATTTAGAACAATGTAAAAATTATTTTCACATCCATTCTTTCTCTTGTATTCATCCGCTCAACTTGTAAACATTTTTAATTTTTCCTCAATGGCCCCAGTAAGGCATGTAAGTGAATACAATTGTGTTGAGGCAGTGACATTGATAGAAGAGAGATACAGCCAGCGTTAAGTTGCTAAGAGACTGGGTGTACATCACTCTTCAATGACTAGGGTTCTTAAGCGTTTTAGGGAGACAGGGTGTCACTCTAGAAGAAAAGGGAAAGGCCGGCCTAGATGTATGGCAGAAGAGATGATAGGTAAATCCGACACCTAGCTTTACAAAAGCAGAGCGTTACCGGAAATGAGATAGGGAGTCTCATAAGGCAAGTCCGAAATGTTTCCATTTCTACCAGAACTGTAAGAAGAAGGCTTAATGAAAATAACCATAGGGCTCGATATCCTGCCCTTGGACCTCTCCTTACGACAGCTCAAAAAATGGCCAGGCTTCAATTTGCATGTGAACATGTAAACTGGACTTTGGATTACTGGAAGAAAGTTCTCTTTACAGATGGGGTGAGAGTAGGCCTCAGGTCTTCAGATGGCCGTAACTACACATGGAGGCCCCAAGAAGAAAGGTTCGCGCCCTGGTGTATGGTTCCCGAGGTGGCATTTCATGGTGGTTCACTGATGTTCTGGGGTGGCAATTCCTTTGACTCTCGTACTGAATTGGTTGTTGTGCGAGGAAGGTATTTAACACCACAGAGGTTTATAGAAGACATAATTGAGGAACATGTATTGGCTTTTATTATCCAGCACCCTACATGGGTGATGGATTCTCCCTAATGGACGAAAATGCCCGACCCCAAAGAACACGAATTGTTGATGACTGCCTGAATGAGGTTGGCATTCAGCATTTGGTGTGACCACCCTGGAGTCCTGACTTGAATCTAATTGAACATGTCTGGGACCAAGTTAAGCAAAGAGTACGAAGTAAGAAGTAAGAACTCGCCCTGCCACCCTTGAAGAACTGAAAAGAGCTCTTGTTGAAGAGAGGGACGATTTTGCTCAGAATTCAATTAAAAAGCGCTTTGATTCAATTGAAAACCTTTAAGAGATGTGGTTGAAGCTGGAAATACCCCTTATTGTTAAACAAGTTTCTAGATAACTGTAAAGAAGTATGTTTTCTTTTTTCCAAGTTGGTCAGTTTTATTTTCAATATTTTTCTTTAATCATTTGTGTACGCTTTAAGGTCTGGCCACACATGTCCGCACCGTAGCATTAATATAGGTGATGTTCAGAATATTTTTAATTTAACTTACATATTACCTTTAGTTATGCCTAAAGTTCAGGCCACACATGTCAGACACAGGCCACTTTAGGCATAACTAAAGGTAATATGTAAGTTAAATTAAAAATATTCTGAACATAACCTGTATTATTGCTACGGTGCGGATCCGGTGCGGACATGTGTGGCCAGACCCTTATTGTCTATGTACAATGAAATTTTGAATTAAAACCGCTTACTTTTTCAACCAAAAATACTTTTCAAGATCAAAATTTGCATAGATTGGAAATTTTCAAAAAAATAAGGGCGGTGCGTTAATCTTGTCCATCAGTGTATTTCAAAATTA
This sequence comes from Aelia acuminata, assembly GCA_911387785.2. Lineage (NCBI taxonomy): Eukaryota > Metazoa > Arthropoda > Insecta > Hemiptera > Pentatomidae > Aelia > Aelia acuminata. The sequence continues at coordinate 149,685,530 of OU426980.1, forward strand.
TAATTTATTTGTTAGCCATTTGAGAGCAAAAATTTGTTATCAAAATCTGATGAATTTACTTACTTGTACATACATTTGTCAACATTAGACATAGCCTTGAATCCAAGAATGGCAAACACAACTAAACTGGCATAGATGGCTGTGATGGCATTGGTGATGGATACTAGGATGACATCTCTAACACAATTGTTCTTGGGAGGGTTATAGCTTCCAAAAGCAATGAGAGATCCAAAAGCTAAGCCAAAGCTGTAGAATACTTGGGTAGCAGCATCCAACCAAACATTGGGGTTGAGTAATTTCTCGACCTGTTGAAAACATTGTACTGAAAATATTGAGAACAATTTTCAGGTCGTTATTCAAATGTCTAAAATAATTCAAGTCAAATATTATAACACATATATTTGACCATGAAGTTAAAGCGATTGACATTTTATGATTGTGATGACCTGCTCACATACCTTAGGAGTGTACATGTGCATGAGGCCAGCTCCGGCACCCTTAAGTGTTATTCCTCTCACAAAGAATATAGTGAGAACAATATAAGGGAACATTGAAGTGAAGTACACAACCTGAAAGAAAGTTTGTTACTACATAATCTTGTATTTTTAAGCAATTATTATTAGGATTATAAAATTACCTTTCCAGAAGACTGTATTCCTTTCATTACGATGAAAAATACCACTACCCAAGCCAGTAGAAGACACAAGACAATCCACCATTTGAGACCTCCAGTCTCATCAATGGATGGTGATACATCTAGCGTATCCCTATACCAGAAATATGCAGTCTCAGAGCTCCTGATGCATTCTGGTTCAGGCTCTGTGACAGTTCCATTGTAACGTTCAGGACAATATGACCATGGCAGTGGACTCTGAAAAAATATGAATAAAGTACAATTATAAAGTACTACACATTTAAATTGCCAACTATATGATTGTTTAGGGGGTAAGTTGCTTTTAAATTTTTTACAAACTAGTAACATAAATTTATATTCTGATTTCAAATACTGTGTTAAAATAAATTAAATTAGAGGAATATACTCACCCTGAAAGAATTAAATAAATAATAGAAGCACCAAGTTATTATGACATTATAGTACAATGCTACAAAAAAGGTAACTGTACAAGAAGCCACACCTAAAAAAACAAAGCAAATATATTATATATATTATAAATACTATACTATATTAATTTACAATTTATTAACTTTTGGACATCATTTAAGTTATGGCATGTATATTTATTGAGCCTAAGCCTTCTTTAAGCTAGGGTATAAGTATGAAACCATGGTTACAATTTGTACCATACAGTGTTCAATAAGTTACTACACAAAAGATAATGGCTTAAACATTTTTATTGTGGAAAAGGACAATGTAATTAAAAATATGTGAAGTAAGGTTTTTATATACATTAAATGATGAAAAGTGTGCTTACCTAGGCCACCTAGCCATGGATGGATAGTGTTCCAGACACCAACTGCACCAAGTCGCATTTTCTGTCCAATTCCAAGTTCGATCAGAAATAGTGGAATACCCTCCAGGACGAGCATTATTACAAAAGGTATGAGAAAAGCACCTAAAATATTTTAATATTTGCTGTCATATTCGTATATACATAGTGAATACAATGTGTGTATATATATATATATTTTTTTTTTATAATTTATTTATTTTATTTTTTATTGTACATATACCATGATAATAAGTGAAATAATGATCATGAAAACAATGGTGTGTATCGCCGATTCAAAGTATGAATTCTAAAATATTCTAGTAAATTTTATCCATCCCTTTCATCCCTGATGGAGTAGGAAAATAGATTTTAAGGCGGACTAGTCACTCTAATTGAAGGAAAATAGTGAATCTACCATAGAATTGTCTGGTACCATCCAGGGATTGAATAATGGATCCTTGTTTTAAACAAAAGTTTGGTCTGGGCAACAAATGAATGTTATACCCAACCCAATGAATGTTTCTGAATATAATAAGAAATAATATTATAAAAATAAGAATATAAAATTATTCTTTTATGAAAACCTAATCGAAAAAATTTGAGCATTAGGTCTTATTGTTCCTCGAAAGAATGATATTTATTCCTTTTTGATCGTTGGGAAGATTGCTTCTGATATCTATGTATATATGTGATCTTATAAGCACTAGGTTTTCTCATTAAGTGTAACTAAGGGAAACCATTCTGAAATCCCAAAATGTCGGATCATCATTCAATCGGCGCAAAGTACTAATTTAACTGACCAAAAGTCAGTAGAAAAGTACGAATATTCAAATAAAAATAATATATTTTATTTAAATTTTAAATTTGTTTATTAGATTTTTTTATTTGAATGTTCTTATTTCCGTAGTTTTCTTATGGTCAGTAAGCTAAGTATTTTAGACTGGAATTATTGCGGGAGGAAGGTGAGTATAACAACTTTCTACAATAGAAATTTGGCAACCCACTGATTTCAAATTATGTTTCCATGAATTACAATCATGCTGTTATTACTTTTGATGATCTTAGTACTTTACAAATATTAGCTACTGGTAAGCGCGATTCAAGGAAAAAACATCGGGGGGGGGGGGGGGGGGAATTGGTTGGTAAAAAAACATATGTAAAGCGTAAAAACAGCACACATATTTATTTGTAAAATGATGGGAACTATTAAATTTATATATTTAAATACTACGATAATGGAAATTTTATTAAATTTATTATACTAATGTTTTCCCCCCGAAATTTGGGGAAACCCCCTCTAGAGACCGCTCTTGGCTACAGGAAGCTTTCAGTTCATTCTGATAACTCATGAAGCTGCCTATAAACCGTCAGTGAAATATAGTTATTACTCGTAGTTTATTGAATATTTGGATATTTTTTAATACTTTTTAAATAATTTTATGCGAAGAGAAAAATATTGGCTATGGACGGGACTCGAACCAGGGTCACCGCATTACTAGTTCGAAGCTTCACCAACTAAGCTATCAGAGCCGTGCCACAGTTATCGCCAATCTTTACAATGATCCTTGTCCAACCAAACTCGCCACTTTACAGAGACGTAATCGGGGGCTAGAAAGATTGTCCGAATGGGAGGATTTTTATTGATGGGCTGTCTATATTAAAATAATATTTATTGAATATAGTTGTAAGTAATTTTTAAACATTTTTTTGTGAATAGAAAATATTGGCATGACCGGGAACGAACCCGGGTCCACCGCATGACTTCGGTTCGGAATTTTACCAACCAAGTCACCAGAAAAGGATCAGTGAAGAGGGAAGGTGACACGGTTCTGGTGGCTTAGTTGGTATTTATATATAAATACATGTCATGAAAAATAATTGCGCACTACCCATAATCTAGTTCTTATAACATTTTTATGTATTGGGATAGCTACTGTTAGGAAGATAAATGTGTTTCCATAGGGTTCTGAAATCGACAGGTAATATTTTGCCCGAGAATGTACTAAATTCACGGATTAGAAGAAACATTGAGCATCTTTTCTGTTCAGAGTTTCCACTTTTTTTTTTTTTGCAAGAAATGGATCAATATTTAATGAGAAGGATAGAGTACTCGTAAACCGAGTGGTTAGGGAAAGGTTGAAAGTAGAGCTCAATACTCAAGCTTTAGGTAATGCGCACATTGAACTGTGTCTCGCAGGCGACGCAGAGCAGAGCAGAGCAGGCGGCACGAAAAAAAACTGCGTCACACAGTTACCCGCGCACATTGGAGAGCAGTTTCTGTGCCGCAGTTTCGGGAAGGCAGGGGCTTTTTTAGTTAAAGTATGTTATAATTCTTGAATTTAAGATCAGAATCTGATTCGGATATAGAGTTGAACACAAAAAAATTTGCATTGTCAAAAGTCGAAGTAAAAAAGATTGTGATAAAATGAAGAAATGGAGAAAAGACCGCTCACGAAAGAATTTGCAAAGAGAATATTCTTAGCAATCTATTAACTATTTCCGTCAGAATCTGGTGAATTACATAATTGCATTGAAGTTATTATTTAGTCTGAGGGATCCAAAGCTTAAAACCATTACTTATCGTGTTGTTATAAAATCAGGTAATGAGAGGTCTGGTTAAGCTCTAATTTTGTAGAATTATATTAGATAAAATTCTCTTAAAATCCTTGGATACGATTTTAACAGCATAATATCATTATGGAATCTTTTTTTTTTTTTTTTCCATTAATGTCTTCTTTTTTTCCTTGGAAATTTATTTTAATACATTACCGTCATTATTTATTTGATTAATGAATATATTATTCACTACTTTGTATACTTTTAATTTTTATAACTATTTATTACGGGTTTTTAATGTAAATATTATCTTTAATTATCCACCATTACTTTAATTATTTGACCAGTTGTAGTTTTATTTTTTGTTCCAGTCTGGTATTCTTGAGGGACCTTGTCTTAGAACAAAATTTATTTTCTCTTCTTTTCTATTCTGTAAGAGGATATAATTAAATTAAGTAGATAATATAACAGAGAAGAGTTATATTTATATCAAATTTCTTTATTAAAAAAGTTCCTATCGACACATGGTCCATTCCCCTCTCTTTTCGATTCGATTAATTGTGGTTTTCGATTTTATAAATAGCTGGTTTTTTTTTATTCATATATATTTTTTAAAAATAAATATACATTATGTGTTTTTTTCAATCAACGTTTCCATAAACTACATTTCCATAAAGCCTATGTTTTTTTTTGGTGTAATAATATCAGTCTGAGATCATAACTTGTTGAATAGTTTAATTAACTTCTAGTATCTATTAGAGGAAAACTTGTTTTTCTATTTTTTTAACGTGCCACAGCAAGACGAATAAAAACTAACAAAAACCGGAATAAGGTATGACAAATAAAATAACAATATTAAAACTGTTACGGCAAAAGTATATACTTTTAGAACTTCAGAAAGGCCCTAATCTAAATTTTAATATACGAGTATATATATATTCTTTTTTTTTTTTTAAATAATTTTACAATTACAGTTTTTATCCTGAAATTGTTTAGTTTTAGAAATTCAAAACACTCGTAACATGCATATTTGGAATAGCAAGAAATTTCAAAATTATATTTCGATTTTGAAATCTAAAATAACAGAATATACTTATATATTTTGTAAATTATTGTATTCTTAGGATTGTTTTTTTCCCTGTACTTATCTAGAACACTCTATATATACAGAAGACCTACCTAGTTTCATTAACCTACTTAAAAAAAGAAGTAGAATTTCACAAACAATAATATTAAATGATAATAATAGGAATTAAAATAATCAAATATCGAAAACTGCGTCTCATCGGCACAGTTTTCTGTGGCAGATCCACGAGTGCCACATCGGCCTGCTCTGCTCTGCGTCCCAATGTGCGTGGTTCCTATCTAATTCACTATCCACAAAAACTGCTCTGCTCTGCTCTGCTCTGCGTCGCGAGTGTCTCAATATGCGCTCGGCCTTAAGGCAGGGCAGTACGAAAAAAAAACTGCGTCGCAGTTTTCAGCGGACATTGGACCGCGTGGTTCCTATCTAATTCACTATCCACAAAAACTGCTCTGCTCTGCTCTGCGTCGCGAGTGTCTCAATGTGCGCTCGGCCTAATCAGTGGACTATTGATTGTTGTTAAAAAAAAAAAATTCCCATTTTTATTTTGATCGTTGCGATATCTTCAGCGAGAGGGTTCAAAACGGTATGAGAAATGAGATAATCCCTTAGTAAAGATCCTTTAATTACAAGCCATGACAGAAACATAGATAAGGCTAAGGCTTAAGCGCTTTTAAGGCGTAAGCGCTATAATTTATGAAGGCGAAATAACAATAATAAGAATTCTTCAGCATCATCCAAGTTCGAGATACGAGAGGGGGATGAACAATCAAAATCTTTGTTAATTTTCGAATTCAATTATGTCCCATTCTTATACCGAAGCTTGTCTTGGTGACCTGCGGTTGTGCGGGGTAGGATTGCTAATGTTTTTTTCCGATTAAAGGAACGCTTGAGCGATAATTGATCGAAGCGCAAAACGTATTTTCATTGGGTGAGTATCAAGGTAATCCGGGAAATTTCAAGTTTGACATCAATTATTTAAAGATTATTTTATGATATTTGAATAGAATAACTTTCATGAAAAATGGGATGAATTTTTTTCAAGATATCAATCAACGGATTGATACAATCGATCAACTTGCTACAAACGATAATCACGAATGAGCAAATCGTAACTTGATTATAGTTAAAAACCCACGTTATCTTCCGAATTTGTTGAAGGAATAAATAAAAAAAAAAAAAAAAAAAAAAAAAAAAGTCCAGCTCTGAATCGATGTGTAATTCCTATTTTTGATTGGAATGTTCGTTTCAAATGACTGAGACATTTGGAAGAGGGTATGAAAATTTGAAGAGAGGGGAGAGAGTATGAACTAAGTGGGCATCAGCAGTTGATAGGATGATTGCTACCTCGCTCAGTCTTCTACTTACACCAATAACCGAACCTAACTAAACTAACTGATAATAGTAGTTTTCTTATTTTTTTTTTCCCAATTCAATATTGAGATTTTATAAAAAGCTCCTATACTGTTTAACAACGTTACAATAATTGGGAAAAAAAAAAAAAAAAAAATGAAACCCATGGAGGAGGGTCTTGGGTTCGTTACTGTGTAAAGGTAAGTATATAAGGTAATAATAAGAATTTGTGTTTATTATTAGATTTTACAGTTGTTTTATATAGGTTCATACTTCATTTTATATTAACTTATCATGTAAAATGTTTAATTTATAACAAAAAGAACTCTTTTAATGATCTTCAGAATTACTCATACTAAGTAATCATTTACTAAGTCATCACTAGAGCATTCTTATTAGGTACATTATATTTTTATAGGTAATTGAATAAACACGACATTTTAAAAAACGAAAAGAAAACATATGTGCACATTTACATAAGAATATAATAAGAATGTTCACTGGGAATAATTTGAAGTGTATACATCTGTGGAATAAAAAGAACACGTTTTAAAATGCAGATATTGAATTTCAGTTATATAAGTTTAGAATTTTAATATTATAAATAAAAATTAAACACAGAACATTTCATTTCCCTGTAATCAGTGATTTATTAACTAGCTCAACAGAAATTAGGACCACAAATATCAAATTAAGGCATCCTTCGAGCCGGCCGGCCGTGACTCATGCTTTATCTCTAAAAACTCCCCTTTTGCTAATGTTGTGGTGTCATGTGGGACGTAAAACTTATACAAATTGAAACTCACATAGTTTCTGTAACGTGTAGTGGCAAAAACATTGCGGACAAAATTATTCAGACATTCCCCAATATGAAAAATAGGCGACCAAAACTGTTTACTTTAAAAAAAAGTTCAATCCCCTAAATCAATGGATACAGTAATCATTTGGATGGCTGTATATTGTATATGGAATGCACATTCAAAGTGACATTAGTAAAAATTGCTAGAAATTAACTGGCGAATGATACAACCATTGGTTACCGGGCTGCAAAAAGGGCGCGGATGGAGATGCCAGAAACCGGTTAGCTCAGCATTCGTTCTTATCCTCCAGACTCCATCAGCACACACTGGGCCAAAGATTTTCCTCTCAAACCTTAAGAGGAGAGCTTCCTGAGAGCTAGGTAAAGTCCAGCATTCGGAGGCATAGGTGAGAACTGGTCTTACCAAGGTCTCGTACAGTTGCACCTTTGTTTTTCGAGAAATAGCCCTGTTCTTAAAATGCTTTTGTAATCCGAAGTAGCATTTATTTGCGGACATAATTCTTCGATGGATCTCGGCTTTTATATCGTTATCTGCGTTCACTTGCGATCCAAGATAGCAAAATTCTCTTACCCTTTCAAAAGAAAAGCTTCCAGCCAAAAAATGCGATTGTTCGTGCACATCCAGTCGTGGGCCTGTATGCATGTATTTGGTTTTGGATTCATTAACCTCTAAGCCCACTCTAGCCGCTGCCAACAGAAGACTACTAAACGCGTTGCTTAACTCTCTGGGGGTTCTTCCAATAATATCTATGTCATCGGCGAACGCCAAAATCATAGAAGATCTACTGAATATGGTCCCTCCAACTTGGATTCCAGATTTTCGCACGGCGCTTTCGAGGGCCAAATTAAAGAGAAGGCATGCGAGGCAATCACCCTGCCTGAGTCCCTTGTGGGTTTCAAAGTTGTCAGTCAGGTCACCCTCAACGCACTGCACATTGTACCTTCTTCATAGTTGCCCTAACCAGACGTATCAGCTTCGGCGGTATTCCCATTTCCAAGAGCTCCTGATATAGCTCATTTCTCTTTATGCTGTCATAGGCCATTCGACAGTCTATGAACAAGTGGTGTGGGCCGATGTTATATTCCTTGCACCTTTCCAGAATGGTTTATTCATAATGAATGGGATACTTAAATGAAAAAAAAAAAAATCATTACATCCCAAACTCTAGTATGTGTGGTATTCAATAACGTTGCTAGTGGTACATAAACAGGAAAGAAAAAAGACATTATTTCTTCAAAGGGACACATTAAAAAACATCTAATATTATAAATATCATTATAAAGATGAAAAGAAAAAATAATATGCAATTAATAATAACTATGCTTTACTTATTAGCACTGCCACGAATGTTATAAAATAGAATAATAAGAAATGATTTGAGGTATAATAATAAAAAAATTAACAGCACCATCTATTGATCTATTCCAATAATACTAGTATAACATTTACAAAAATAATGTATTTTTTAAAAGTAATTTTAAATTTTCGGACACTGTTGAGACATGCATAGCTGATTAATAGAAAAATGTAAGAAGACATAGACAATACCACATAATTCACTTCATAATATGTATTAAAATGAACAATATAGAATATATGATATGGGACTACCTAAGAACATACTAAATAAAACAGACAATATTAACACAACATAGGTATATACAGCACTATGAGTATATGTGTAAAAACTACAAACTATACCTATTTCTATATATTTATAGATGGATTATTTTGGAGTTGAATAAAGTTAGAAGATTATAGTGATTCAAATAAAAATAAGAAAGTTCTCAATACTTTGTTTAAGTCTTTTTCTTTCACAGATATCATGTATTGGAAAAAGGATTATTGATTATTTTACTAACTATTATTATTATAATAACTTATGAGCCAATTATACGAATTATACCAATGAGCCAAAATATCTATATTAAATTGGAGGTCATTTTATCTAACGGATACATACAATTCTGGTAAGCATTTGAAACATTTTTAGTATTCATTTCCTTTAAACTGAACTTAGGGATCAATTATGAACTATAAAAAAATAGATAAATAAATTGCAACTTTATTTTAAACTACTTCAAAGGTAGTCTGCAAATAGCTAATATGGCGGAATATTAATAAAAAACAAACAAACAAAAATACGAGTATTGCCCGCAATACCTGACTGAAATGCTGGAATGAAATCACGGCGCTCTGAATAACCTTCAAGACAGGCTCCAACTCGATTATGTTATTTGGATTCCATTATCATAGATAACAGTGTTTTATACAGATCTTAACCTTTACAGTGGTCGGCAACCCCAATTAACCTAAAAATAAACTCTATTGCAATTAAAATAAAAATCTTATATACGACATTTTGAATCACAGTCACCGATTTCGATCAAGTAGAACTCTCCTAGTTCTGAAGAGTACAAAAAGGTCGAAATCGGATGAGCTGAAAATGATACACAGAACTTCGAACGATTATGCTATTTCAAGGTTTTAAATACTCTATTTCAAAGTAATGTGAGCCCTTTGTGGAATAAAAATATATGTATATAAATTTTAAAAAATTATTCTAAGCGATTATTTTTTTAACGATTGTATATTTCCTTCCATATGCTCTAAAAGTCTTCTAATAAATCTTTTGGTGGAAGAACTACGCTGATATCGTTTTCCAAATTTGAAATATAAACTAATGCAGTCAGCGAGTTATAATATATACTATCGGTGATTAGTGTCAAGAAGCCGTTACAGATATTGGCATACGAGTAGATAAAATGATCTAGGCTTAGACAGAAAGCTGGAGCTACAACATTTACCATATATATATATATATATGTACAGATCCTTTTTTTTTTTTTTTTTTTTTTACAAGAAACGGCCTTTGACTTAGAGGACCACGCAATATCACTGAAGAATCTTCCTTCTTCCTCCTTCTCACTTCCCAGCGCAGCTTTATCATTCTCGACTGCTCCTCTCCTTTGACCACCCAATACCCTTCACCCTCTTTTTAAATCTGACTTCATTGTTAATTATTTTCTTGAAAAGATTCCTGTCATGACAAAGTTCTTTTGATACCCCCAAAGTTTCCAATTCTTCTTTAATTTGAGATCCCCCTAAATTTTTGTACTTTAAAATTTTACTGAAATTTTTTTAACCTCCTAATTCTCATATCAGTTTCTAAATCATTAATTTGCCTGTAAATTTCCTCATTAGACCTCCTCCTGAATCCTTCTGATGTTTTCTTTGGTTCATAAATCTTCCTCAAAATTTTCCTCTCTATTTTTTTCAACTTATCTAAACTGGGAAAACAAGCCGTTTCTACTCCATAAAGAATCACAGGTTTTAATACGGTATTATAATGCCTTAATCGAAAGATTTTTCTTATTGTAAATTTTGAAAGCACAAATCCTCTAATTTTTTAATTTTCCCCTTGAAAATTAAAACTCTCCTTTTCCGATCCATTGCAGCACAAAACTTCACCCAAATACTTGAATTTCCTAACAACTGAAATCTTCCCATATTTGGTTTTGACATATTTTTTCTGATATCCTACTTCCGTGGTCATTAGCTCTGTTTTCTCAAAAGATATTTGTAACCCGGGTTTCTCAGCAATTTCCTTCAGGCAATTTATCTGTTCAATGGACTCTTCTTCAGACTCAGCCAATAATGCTAAATCATCAGCAAAAGCCAAGCACCTCACTTTAATATGCATGTGTTTGGTCCCCACCCGAGCTCCTGAACTATTTTTCTTCCGAAATTCACTCATTGCTTTATCCAAAACTATGTTAAAAAGTATGGGAGACAGACCATCTCCTTGCCTGAGACCAGTTTTATCTGAAAAGGTTTACTAATTAAACCCCTAAATTCCACTTTAGATTCAATTTCTGTTAAAGATTAACTTTTAATTTATTATAAAATAGAATAATTTATTATTACTATGAATAATACTCTATAACTTAATATCATATCAGAGCTAATACAAAGTGTTTTAGAGGAGCGAGTGAATAAGATGCTATTGCAGATATTGAGTTACGTGTTCCGACTTGATCAATTTAGTGTTCGATATATTCCATTATAGTGATTGTATTTTCCAAAGTGGAAAAGTATCTTAGGCCGAAATAAGATATTTAGCTCTACTTATATCATCAGATATTAAAATAAAATGAAGGATTTCTTCAATAATTTAACTGAAAATCACACGAAAATTATTTTTTTTATCATTTAAGACCTCATATGGATTAAAGATCATACTTTAAACAACTGGTCATTTAGACAGTAAATAAAAAAAAAATTTGGCAGTTTTTTCTTAAAATAACTTTAAAATTGATTTTGATGAATCAGTTAATGATTAATGATTTTTCTGACTGTTTGACTAATTGAATTTCTGACTAATGACTTGAATAATGATTTTTCTTAAAATAACTTTTAAAGAAGTGTATTATTTATTGAAATAGTTGGATCCCATTAGCCAGAAAATTAAATGATGCAGGTATCGAAAAACGGACATCACAGCGTTTCATTGTTTTTTAAGCAATATTCAAAAAACTTCATAAAAGTGATAGATAAAAAAGGACCCCCCCCCCCCCCCGAACTTTTGAAGTGTCATTTCTGACATTGAAAGCCATATTTCTGTAAGGCGTGATCTCCCTTCTCCCTGGTCTCTTCCATCCTTTGTATCTCAGATTGCCTTTATATATATATATATATATATATATATATATATATATATATATATATATATATATATATATATATATATATATATTAAATTTATATATTTATATTCTTAAAATGGGTTACTAGATTGGGCTCTTCGAATAGACATTTATCTCTACTCGACTTATATTCCAGCTTTTATTTTCAAATGTTGGGCCGTATATTTTTTTTAGAAATTTCCTCTCCCATATTCGAAGTGTGCATATATTTTTACTTCCACTTACCTATATATGAAATATATAGTAAGTGGATGTATTGCGATCGTGCAAAATTTAGACTTCCGGTTTTCAACGGAAATACACGTTTTGGGGTCCCCTGAGTCAAATTAACCAAGTCCCGCGAAATGGTCTCTGTGTGTGTGTGTGTGTGTGTGTGTGTGTGTGTGTGTGTGTGTGTGTGTGTGTGTGTGTGTCTGTGTGTGTGTGAGCGAGTGTGTGTGTGAACAGACTAGCTCAAAAACTATAAACCGTGCGAACCTGAAATTGGGTATTTAGTGTATGTATATGCCCGCGATGTGACAGCAAACATTTCATCAAAATTGCTCAAAGGGAGGGGGTACTTTATTTAATAACTTTTTAAGTTTTTTTTCGATTTTCTCAAAAACGGCTCTAACGATTTTGATCAAACTCGGTATTTGATCTATTTATATGCCCAAGATATGACTGTAAAAATTTCATCAACATTGATCAATCGGAAGGGGGACTTTCCTTATTGAATTTTGTATCATTTTCACGTGTTTTTTTTTATTTACTCACAAACGGATTTAACGATTTTGATCAATCTGGGTATTTGATGTATGTATATGCCAAAGATGTGATAGCCAGCATTTCATCAAAATTGGTCAAACGGAGCGGGCACTTTATTTCATAATTTTTTTTCCAAATTTTCCCTATTTTCGATGATCTTAAAAACGGCTTTAACGATTTTTATCAAATTCGTCATGTTTAATGAAAATTAGGTGTTCTTTAATATCAGGTAAGCTTTATCATTATAAAAATGTTCTGAGGGGGCTTTTTTGGGGGGGGGCGTTGGGGCCTTCTTTGTTTGTTTGTTTCCTATAAAATACCTTTGTTTTTTTTTATATGGAGAAATTAACTGTCTCTCGTTACGCCTAAAAATAAGAAATGGCTAAATATGAGATATGATAAAAATAAAGAAAACATAAAGAGGAGAAAAAAGAAAAATATTCAGTCAACTCATAAAACTCGTTGAGCCCACGCATGCGGAGTACGCCTTTAATGACAGACCATTGTTAATAATTAAAGCCGTTCTGTTCATTTGAGAAGTGGCAATTAACAAAACGCATTAATTTCTAATCTAAGTAAGGTGGTAAGTGAAAGTTGTGTGTTGCGCGCACGCACCAGATTTTTCTTGATCAGGTCCCCATGCTTCGCTGCAACAAGCAATTATAGGTCGAAGTATAGTTTTATGCAGCAGTTACTTTCTCATGTTACAAATGTAATATTGGTTTTAAAATTTATATTGTCGGAGTCGAAAAATACGTATAAAATATGTTAAATAAGTTCCAATGCAGGAAATGTAGGTAGTAGTAGGTAGATGAATAATTTATACTTCTTTTACAAATCCCGTGGAGGGGGGTTGGGGGAGGTGTATCTTACTTGATGAATCATTTACATCATATAAAATGTATTTAATATGAGCATTATGTCTACGGTTCTTAATGGATGCGAAAAGTGGCCGCTAACATAAACCCTTTGCACTCGAGGTCTCCGGAGCTGAGCCATTTAAAATTTGTCTTCAAACTCGAGGGTTCCGCTACGGAGACAATGCAATTAATTTTCAGTTTTTAGCATATAAGTTCATAAACATATCGTAAAAACTGTTTATAGGATATTTCGCTTTTGGTGATAAATGACGGTAGTGGGTCATGGTGTTTTCATTATTTTTATAGTACGTTAATCTTTTAACATCGGCTATATTTTGTGGTTTTAATTCATCTTTTATTTCCTCAATTGTACAATAATTTAGTACGGGGCACCAAATAATCCCTTTACTTTGATTTAGTTTCCCATGTGCTTGTACTTTATCGGGAAATTTATTAAGTAGATTTTCACATTTTAGGAGTTTTTCTGATTGGATATCTGAGAAAACTTCAACTAAAAGGGTAACATCTTAATTTGTTAACTGTTTTTACTTCTCCAATTAGATTTTTTATGCTTTTATATATAATAATGATAATAATAAAATTATAAATAAATATATAAAATTAAAAAAAAAAAAAATTTGAAATTAATATAAAATTATAAGTTCCTTTATCAGTACAACACCTTCTGTTAGAGTGCCCACAGTTAGAAAAGCTGAGGAAAAACGTTGGACTACTGATTCCCTAAAAGAATTTATGAAAGACAGTGAAGAGAGAGTCACCACTCTATTTAAGTTCCTTAAATACTCGGGATTCCATAGATGGATATAAACCACCATTAGACGCCAATGACCCTTTAGGATACAGGCGAAAACCCCCAAAAAAAAAAAAAATTACAAAAAAAATATAAAATTTAAAAAAATTAATTTTTTTTGTAACTATTATTTTTTTGAAGCTTTACAAATACATATAACCTAAATTTCATTACGATTCCTTACTTGGTTCTAAAATTTTACTGTATAAGTATGTAAGTATAATATTACGTTTTCAGGGTGTACGTTTTCGCGAATAAGTTGCATCGAGTTGCCGGAAGGTAACGTCCGAAACGGTGCCGAGTGCAAAGGGTTAAATGATAAGCAAAAGCTAAGGGGTTTTGAAAATAAGGTATTGCGTAGAATATTTGGATTGAAGAGGGGCGAATCAACCGGAGAATTCAGACATTTACTCAACGCCGAACTGAGTGAGCTGTATTCGGTAAATATAATAGAGCTGATTGTAGCGCTGTGAATAAGATGGGCATGTAAAATTGCTAGAAATCGGTTGTGAGCGAATCCCGGAATGATTAATAAGCACGGGGTCGACTGGGAAACGAGACGTAGGTGGGAGGATTGCGTGAAGGCAGATCTGTCGACGTTGGGTCTGGATGGAGGTCGGTGAATAGAGGTGTGCAAGTAGCGAGTTGTGTCAGCATACTTGGTTACATATGTATTTGGTTGGATATCTATCATCTATAGATGGCTATTGTTTTCGGCACAACTTACTGGTAGCGGCGATCAGACCGAGCAACGAAAAGCCAAGCTCTGTTTTGATACCTTTGTAGCGTGGAAATCAGAAAAAGGAATCCAGTTAGGATAATAAGCATTCATATTTTTTCTGTACTATTACACAGATTTGTACTTTAAGAAATTAAGATAACTTCCTCTTCTGGAAAGGATTGCTGTTGGTGTATTTCGCACAGTATTGTTATCAAGGTCAGACATTCCAGGTTCTGAAAGATTAGAGAGAATGGAGATTGACCTGATACTGAATACTGGAAGTAACGGTACATAATTCGACAGTCGAACTATCTTTCAATTTTTTTCTGAAAATGGAATATGGAAGGAAGTTTCGTATTTTGATAGAAAGGGAAAGAAATCGATTGGAATGGAACTGATTACGAAATTACGAAATGGTACAGCTTAGCATTTAGCAAAGTGCACTGCAAAGCGGTACGAATGCCAAAAAGTGCTAAGAACTGGTGTAAAGGGTGCTAACTACTGGTGTAAAGGGTTCAATAAGAGTAGAAATTTTTCATTAAAGGGATAACAAATTTAGTGAACTCGAGGATAAATACAACATGTATGAAAACTTTAAGCAATGAAAGTAAAAAATCATATAATTTTATTACATGACAAATAAATAAATGCGATCTATGACAATAAAGGAGGGGATTAATCCCTAAAAGATTAATAAGCACGGGGCCAACTGAGAAACGATACCGAGGTGGGAGTACTGCGTGAAGGTAGATCTAGCGAAATTGGGTGTGGATGGCGGTCGGTGAATAGAGGTGTGCAAGTAGCGAGTTGTGTCAGCATCGAACCTTTGGGGTCGTTAAGCCTTCATTATTTAATTATATATTGCTTGGTTACATATTTGGTTGGATATCTATAATTTATACTAACTGGCTAGCGTAGAAAGCAATAGCCGATTCAAATACCTCCCCACTATAATCTCAGTAAATGTCGAAGTGACTGAGATATAATAAGTGCTAATAGAGCCTTTTCCTCCCTTTTTAGAATACTTAAATCCCGAAAAATCTACGGAAAGCTTTAGTTAGGGTTATGGCGTGACATGATGAAGCGCTAGTTCCGATATACGCATGCGAGCCAAATTAGAAAAGAGGTTGGAAATATCTGAAATGTATTTCCACCGTTCAATAAACAGAACTAGCCGAGATAATGATCTTTGAAAGCTTTGAAAAGAATGACCCGCGTTGCGTTAAAGGATTAATAAGCAGGGGGCCAACTGAGAAACGATACGGAGGTGAGAGGATTGCGCGAAGGCAGATCTGTCGACGTTGGGTCTGGATGGAGGTCGGTGAATAGAGGTGTGCAAGTAGCGAGTTGTGTCAGCATACTTGGTTACATATGTATTTGGTTGGATATCTATAATCTCTCTCTCTCTCTCTCTCTCTCTCTCTCTATATATATATATATATATATATATATATGAGGCTTTGTCCTGACTGACAGAATCAACGCAGAGCAAAAACTACTAAGGATAGAAACTTGAAGTTCGGAATTTAGATTTTAAACGCGATGTAGGTAACCACTAAGAAAGGAATTTCAAAAATGTAACCCGTAAGGGGTTTAAATGGCGAAATTGTCGTTTAAATCTAACGGACACCTATTTTTGCACTTCGAGAAAAAATGTCTAATTTGGAATCATTTTAAAGTTCTTGATACGACGAGTTTAACTCGAAAACCCCTAGGGGTGTCGAAAACCATGTTTTAAAGCCGAAATATGAAGCGTTCACGACGTGTAAGCAATATTTAGTTTCGGCGGTTTTAGTGGGCTCTCTCCATTGCGCGACTCCCTCTCTTCTACCGAGCCGGCAGCTTCCCCCTCCAACATTCCACCTACCGGAAGCTCCGATTCTACTAAATCTCCTTAACATCAGTTAACATATTATATTAAATCAATACCAAGATAATGATCACAGAATTGATTTTAAAGGCTCGCAGACAAAGCCGCGACGGGGAATGCTAGTGCATACTAACTGGCTAGCGTAGAAAGCAATAGCCGATTCAAATACCTCGCCACCATAATCTCAGTAAATGGCAAAGTGACTGAGATATAATAAGTGCTAATAGAGCCTTTTCCTCCCTTTTTAGAATACTTAAATCCCGAAAAAATCTACGGAAAGCTTCAGTTAGGGTTATGGCGTGTCATGATGAAGTGCTATTTCCGATATACGCATGCGAGGCAAATTAGAAAAGAGATTGGAAAAATCTGAAATGTATTCCCACCGTTCAATAAACAGAACTAGCCGAGATAATGATCTTTAAGCTTTGAAAAGAATGACACGCGTTGCCGCTTTGTCATGAAAAGAAGACAGTGAGAAGACATTCTGCCCAAAGCAATACCAAATAATGAGTCCATATTCAATCCTAACTCTATAATAAATTCATGAAACTTTATAAGCTGAGTGCGACCTCGGAAGGTTCTCGATGGATAACCTTGATGAGGATATGAATACCTCATCATAGAGGTATGCAGGGAGCGATTTGTGGTGTCGGCATTGAACCTTCGCTTCTTCAAGCCTTTACTATTTTATTTTTATTTAAATGAGCTCATTATAAATTTGATAACATTTGTAAATACTCAATCCTGTATCCGTGGGTATTTGGATAGTGCAAGTACATTATATTCGCCTTTCAACCCTCCCCCCTATTCCATTTATTTATTCATTCGGTTTTAAGTTGTATGTAGGTGGAGTTAATAATAACAGAAGTTATTTTTTCTTCTTAACGATATATCTGAATACTCAAAAGTATTCAAACTGACCTATAACATTGTTCTAATGAGGAGATCGTACCAAGGAGATTTAAAGGAGATTTCACATCTTCAGGAAAAGATG
Organism: Aelia acuminata; assembly: GCA_911387785.2. Classification (NCBI taxonomy): domain Eukaryota; kingdom Metazoa; phylum Arthropoda; class Insecta; order Hemiptera; family Pentatomidae; genus Aelia; species Aelia acuminata. The sequence goes on from OU426980.1 coordinate 149,703,504, forward strand.
TTTTACTTTAGAGGGATTTGGTGCTTTAGAAGGTAAAGAAAGTAAGATTAGTGATGTAAGAAATGCGACTCTGGTGGCATTAGAGTGGGGTGGGATCCCAGATGAATGCTCTTGGCAAATCTCTCGAAATCCCTTGTGTATGAAGAAGGCCTAGTAAACTGCTTTGAGCTTCTGAGGCTTTAACGTCGATGCATTAGTCTGGAGAGGATGAAAAAGAGGTGGATTTTGGGTTGTGTATGAATCTGCTATCGAATATGTTGGTTCTATTCTATTCTATAAGCCTTAACAAAACCTATCAAACAATTTTTTTTCTATATGTCACAGTTTCATTATTTTTTGGGTTCGAAATATATATATATATATATATATATATATATATTTTTTTTTTTTTTTTTAAATTATTATAAGGTTTCAGAAAGTTTATTTTTAGAAAAATACTTTATAATAAGTATGTCTTTGAGATTTTTCGGAAAAAAATAAGATATAAATATAAAATAAGTACCAAATTGTTATTTTCAGATGTAATAAAATAAAACGTTTGTTGTGGCCAACAAGTTAAATTACATTTTTATTTAATATACAGGGTGTTTCAGTGTTAAATGGCCAAACTGAAAATTTGAAATAAGGACCTCAAAACAAGAAAAAAATTTCCTATGAAGTTATGTCCGCAAACGCTTTGTTTAGGAGATATTCATATCTAAAGATTACATTGTTACAAATTATTTAGGCATAGTAAATAAATAAAACTTACTTTATTTGTTCCAATTACTTTATTTATTAAATGTAAACCATTAACATTAATATTAAATGTTCAAAGTGATTTAATGCGTAATCACCTCGACACAATGCGGACACATTTTTGGAATTTCTTAATAATGATTACCACGATTTAGTTAAAGTTATTCCACTACAACCGAGAAGGAACATGTATTTATAATTAAATGGTTGTCCTGCACATTAAATGTTTGCATTATTTACTATGCCTAAATAATTTGTAACAATGAAATCTTTAGATGTGAATATCTCATAAACAAAGCGTTTGCGGACATACCTTCATAGGAAATTTTTTTCTTGTTTTGAGGTCCTTAGTTCAAATTTTCAGTTTGGCCATTTAACCCTGAAACACCCTGTATATTATTGTGAAACACCCTTTGCACTAGAACGACGCCTCTCAGGCGGAATTACTGATTCTTGGTCAGCAGTCATGCAAGGAGATGATTTGACCGTGATCACGCTCAACTGTCAGCTTCAATAGCCCCCACCCTTAATTTTTCAATAAAAGTAACCGCTTTATAGAGGCTGGGTTAGCCCCAGGAAGGTCTCTCGGTCCACGAGACGAACTGTGGTAGGATATAAAGATACCCTGCCAAGCCAGATTCGAACTCGGGACCTTAAACACAGCAACTCATTGGCGATTGACTAAAGCTGTACTTAAATTTCAATATTATTGATCTGCATAAAAAGTAAACAAACGGCGTAATAGGCCATAGTAAAAATGATTTGCTAATATTAAGCTGAAGTATATATCAACCATATTGCCATAATTTAATTTAATGTTAATTAATGGCTTATCTTTCTAAGAACAACTTGGGATAGATCCTTTTCGGATTGTTGGTATGGGTCAGGTGCTGGAAGCCCCAAATAGCTTAGTATGGATCGTCCAACCTCCCCCCCCCCACTCCGAACATCTGGGTCGCACGATCAATAACAACTCTTGCCCATTTTACTCTGACATCTTACCATTCATCCCGCCATGGTATTACCTCTACAATTAATTTCATCAGATACCCATCTCATTATCCTTTTTGTTGATGGATTTTCAATGAATTTTGCTCGTTTTTCGAAGATTAAGGTAGTTTCAGTAACGTTCCTGATTAATCTAGTTAAGGTGAACAAATTGTTTAATGTAAGAGCTTATAAGGTTGATAACACAAGTTAATTTCAACCCTGGGAGATGAACTTCTAAAGTTTAATGAATTTATTATAGAGTTAGGATTGAATTTGGACTCATTATTTGGTATTGCTTTCGGCAGAATGCCCTGCCGATTTTAATCTCACTGTCTTCTTTTCACGACAAAGCGACAACGCGTACCATTCTTTTCAAAGCTTAAAGATCATTATCTCGGCTAGTTCTGTTTATTGAACGGTGGAAATACATTTCAGATATTTCCAATATCTATTCTAATTTGTCTCGTATGCGTACATCGGAAATAGCACTTCATCATGACACGCCGTAACCCTAACTGAAGCTTTCCGTAGATTTTTTCGGGATTTAAGTATTCTAAAAAGGGAGGAAAAGGCTCTATTAGCACTCATTGTATCTCAGTCACTTTGCCATTTACTGAGATAATGGTGACGAGGTATTTGAATCGGCTATTGCTTTCTACGCTAGCCAGTTAGTATAAATTATAGATATCCAACAAAAATATGAAACCAAGTAATATATAATTAAATAATGAAGGCTTAACGACCCCAAAGGTTCGATGCTGACACGACTCGCTACTTGCACACCTCTATTCACCGACCGCCATCCAGACCCAACGTCGACAGATTTGCCTTCACGCAATCCTCCCACTTCCGTCTCGTTTCCCAGTTGGTCCCGTGCTTATTAATCTTTTAGGGATTAATCCTCTCCTTTATTGTCATGGATCGCATTTATTTATTTTTAATTTAATAAAATTATATGATTTTTTACTTCCAATGCTCAAAGTTTTCATAGATCTTGTATTTATCCTCGAGTTCAATACATTTTTTATCCCTTTCATAAAAAATTTCTACTCTTATTGAACCCTTTACACCAGGGTTTCTTAGCACTTTTTGGCTTTCGTACCACTTTGTAGTTCACTATGCTAAATGCTAAATGCTAAAAATTTCGTAATTTCGTGATCAGTTCCATTCCAATCGAGTTCTTTCCCTTTCTATCAAAATACGAAATTTCCCTTCCATATTCAATTTTCAGAAAAAAATTTAAAGATAGTTCGACTGTCGAATTATGTACCGTTACTTCCAGTATTCAGTTTCAGATCAATCTCCATTCTCTCTAATCTTTCAGAACCTGGAAAGTCTTACCTTAATAACAATAATGTGCGAAAAACACCAACAGCAATCCTTTCCAGAAGAGGAAGTTATCGTAATTTCTTAAAGTACAAATCTGTGTAATGGTACAGAAAAATATGAATGCTTATTATCCTAATTGGATTCCTTTTTCTGATTTCCACGCTACAAAGGTATCAAAACAGAGCTTGGCTTTTCGTTGCTCGGTCTGATCGCCGCTACCAGTAAGTTGTGCCGAAAACAATAGGCACAGCTCGGCGGCTGAAAGTACAAAACCCACGAGGTGGGCTAAGAAGCAATTTTTTTTTTAACTTAAGTTTATGAACATTAACCAAAATATACGTTTTTCTTTAACACATCATTTTTCGGAAAATAAGTCGAAGTCACTAAGTGGTATTGGAAGAATTACAATAACTTTCTTTGGTCATTTCAAATATTGGCGCTCAAAACCTGTATATGGTAAACAATAAATATATAGGAAGGAGGTCGCTGTCCTTTGGTTTAGTAAACTAATGACACTGGAGACCATTGGCACCTGGAAGTGACTGTAGATTAAAATAGTTTAGTTGTATCGTAAGAAACGTACAGTGCAACGAAAGATAAATCAAAACAATTTTGGGTTGACAATAAAACTGAAAAAGTATTCGTGTGAATGAGGCCATAAGGCTTTCCGAGCAATGTAATTAGTAAAGTTCTTAATTTTGATTTTTTAAAATATTATTATAGTCTTGGGAAAAAGAAAATCTTAAAGTACACGATAAAAGATTTCCAATATTTAAAAAAAAAACCTTTCAAAAGGGGAAAAACAAAAACATTTTTTTAAACACTTTTAAATTAATATTGAGGTAAATATTATTTTTGTTTCATGAATATGTAGAGAAAATTAGAGGATTGGTACTAGAGGTAAACAGTATTCTAACTATGCAAACATATGCAGAATGAAACATTTTCACGAGTCTTGACCGTTAATTGAACATGATGAAATAAAACAGCTAATGAACCAAAGCTATGTGCTGAAATGGTGAAAAAGATCAGAAAACAGGTTATCTATCAATACTGGTGGTCCAAGGGCATATCAATCTATAGGATGGCGCTTATTGATTAAACCATTGAAATAGTCAATAATGCATATGTATTCAAGGATAGGATGTTTACAATTTCTACTAAAGATTTCTATGATTGGGCTGTAGAAATTCTCTCCAATCCAACTAAAGTCCGGGTATCCAAAGCAAAACCTAGCCGTTTTGGGTAACCCATATATTTATTTAAAGTTAGCTGAAAACTTTTGCCTGGAAATAAGGCAGCATTGCTTTGTGCTTTATGCTTTGGGAGGGGATCCTATAGGCTAAGATAGATAACCCTGGCTTCAATACTGTGCAGATTCAGCTATGATCCTAATTAATGGCAATTGAACCAGGCCAAGGAAACCCTAATACATTATAGAGCCTGCAGATAGCTGTCAGGGTTTGATAAATAGGAACACTAAGTCCACTTGCCGGAATATCCACACAGATCCTAATATTAATAGATTATTTTTTATTAAAAAATAATGTGGTATTTTGTTTTTACAAAAAGGGGATGCAGCCAAGATTAGTCAACATGCATATATATATATATTCTCATATAATCATTTACCAAGACCGGAATTGCTTGTAAAAACCTTACCTCCTCCATTCTGTTGACAAAGGTAGGGGAACCTCCAGATGTTACCGAGGCCAACGGAGTAGCCGATGATGCTGAGCATGAACTGGACCTTGTTGTCCCAAGCGGCCCTTTGGGGCTCCTCCTCTTGCGTGGCCATGGTCGAAGGGTAGCTGTTGAGAGGGGCAAGCTCTGTGCCCCCCTCGTGAGGTCTTCCGTTCACCTTTAGAAGGTCATAATCACCTACAACAAACAAATTGTAAAGCCTAGATTACAAGACCAGCGATTCTCTTTTATATATCATTTCCAAGTCTATTTCAACCTTTTCCAAGTCAATTGTAACCTTTTACAAGCCACAAGAAACCCTTTCCAATTCAAAGATAACCCTTTCCAAAGCAAATGTAACCCCTTACAACTCAATCGTCACCCTTTCTATTTCAATTTTAACCGATTCCATTTTAATTGCCACCCTTGGAACAAAATATATACATAAAATTTAAGTTTTTTCGGAATGGGTGAAGTTACAACTTGAAAGATTTTTTCAAAAGTGACAATTGAAATGGAAACGGTAACAATTTAAATAAAAAAGGTGACGATTGAGTTGAAAGAGGTTGCATTTGATTTGGAAAGGGTTTCTTGTGACTTCGAAAGTGTTACAGGTGACTTGGAAAAGGTTGAAATAGACTTGAAAATGGTATATTAAAACTTTAAAAATATTAATTTAATGCAGCAATATATGATAGAAAAACCTATTTATAAACAGGGCGATAAACACCAATGTCAGCAATAAACAATCATCGGCGAATCTCTCTTCTAACATCTGTATAAAAATTTTACTTAAAAAGTTGGATTTTTTTTGCTGATGGTCTCTACCAAAAAAGGAACACTGTAAATAAAATATTGGTAATGAGCTGGTTGCTCTAAAAGTATTGGGAGCAAAAGATCGGCCTCAATCTCTCCCTTTCAAGCATTGTACGAGAATATTGTCAACAGTGCAAAAATACTACAAATTTAGTAAGAGTTTTAAATCCCCCCTAAATTAACACGTTAGGTGCGGCGGCGTGTTTTAGGGGTATCCTGAATTGAACGGTTTCCGACTGCTAGGATGAGCCACCGACGATATCGGGCGTCGGGGTCCGATGGGCATGCTTTGACGAAAGCTTCATCTTTTGACTAAAAAGTAAATTAAATGAGCTTCTCAAGGGAATTACCTCTTGGTAAGGATTGGAACTAGAAATAATAGGCGCAGAACAGGCCGATATAGGATTTACACCATACTTTATCGAAAATCGGGCCTCGGAGTCCGATCCTAAAAACAACAGAATTTCAGCTATTAGCAACATATTCTGCACTAAAATGCAATAGTCTCATTAAAAATAGACCAAATTGAGTAGGTATTTGAAGTGTTCTGACTTTCAGACATTTACATGTTAAGAGGGGAACGTAAGACATCGGACCCCGGGGACCGATGCCGCACCTAACGTGTTAATATGAAACATGAGACTGAGAAATAGTGATGGTAAAGTTATTTTTGGTGGCGGTATAAGTTCAGAATTTTCTATTTTGACTAGTGTAAGGCAAAGTGATGCCATTTTTTACACTAATTTCAATCTTACCTTAAATAATTTGATTGAAAAATTCTGCAACATGTGATCTATTATGTCCTTGCGTTGATGATATCAGTCAGGTGTACGAGAAATATTTCATCACTAAGACCAATTATAATGTAATATGTATACAAAATATACTTTAGCTAATATCAATGCTACTCAATACGACCAAAAGTTTAGTTTAGCAATCCTAACCAAATGAGGGGCATTTTTGTCCTAAGCAGACTGCAAAAATTAGCACTCCTAAATTTAAATCCACAATTAAGCTTATTAAAAAATCTAAATATAGGTCACCACACAATAGTGGTGGCATATAAGGAAAAAATTTCTGGGAGGATGAGTGGTGATGATCGGGGAGGGGGTAAGGAGTCCGACTTATACTACTTACTGTTGACTGGGGGTGACGTTTATGGGGTTTTGGTATTTCTACAAAGAATTAAGAAGTTATTAGCCATTTTCGTTCGGTTTCGTATCATTCATTAAAATAATTCAGATTAGAATAGAATAGGATAAAGGCTTAACGAAACCGAGGGACCGATGCCGACACCTCCATCCACCTCCCCCCGTACAATCCCAACTACACAAGATCAGACCTCACCTACGCCTATGGCTATCCCTCAGACGTTTTGAATTCGGCAAAGCGTTTATCATCAAAAAAGCGTCAAAATAATTCAGATTACAGTACTTAATTTTTACTTTATATTACTAATTTCTAACTATTGCAGCCCCAGCCGGTGTTAAGTCCCTCCAACCAAACCCACTAACTATATTAATTATGGTTGTGAGTGCGTCATCTGAAAGGGGGGTAGGAATCCCACTTTAGTGGTGTTCTAAGGGAGTACTGTCATATTTGTTGTGAGGAAGGTTATAGTATAGCAGCATGAAAGTTAAGCTTTCCAAGGCCTCCGGAGCAAACCGGTCTGATTTCATCGTCCTGTAACAAACGTCACCCTCAGTCAACAGTAAGTAGTATAAGTCGATGGCTGGCGCCTATGAGGAACTTCAGGAAGCTTCCAAGAAACTCGGCCTACAGATTAATGAACAAAATACCAAATATATGAGATCTTCTAGAAAGGCAGATCACCGTGCGGGGCGAAAGGTTGAAATATGTGGACAAAGCTTTGAAGAGGTCGACATATTTCAATACCTAGGATCTGTTGTCACAGATAAAAACGACTAAAAGAAGAAATAAAGGCGAGAATGGCTTCAGGTAGTAGGTGTTTGCATGCATTCCAAAGATTGCTCCGTTCCCGAAATCTATCACGGAAGGTCAAGATAAATATATATAGCTCAATCGTTAGGCCAACTGTGACTTACGGCAGCGAGGCAAGGATATTGACCAAAGAAAACGAACAAATCATAAGGATTTGCGAAAGAAAGGCCCTCCGAATGATATTTGGACCGGTATGTGAGTCAGGGTAGTGGCGACTATAGTTGTGCTCATCAAGACGGCAAGAATAAGATGGCTTGGCCATGTAGAAAGAATGCCGGAAAACCGGATACCAAGAAAACCTAGAAAATGAGAGACCAGGAGGAAAGCGGTTAACCCCGTCTGAGGTGGCTGGAGGACGTGGAGGCAGCAGGCTTGCGGCAAATGGGAGTGAGGAGATGGAGAGCGAAGGCGGCAGACAGAGGAAGTTGGATGAGGATTCTTTCGGAGGCCGAGTCCATGGGCTGTAGCGTCAATGGATAAATAGATAGATAGATATTACAAATTTCAGGATGGGGGCCTCTGTCCCCTTTATACGCCTCTGTCACATTACGACCAAACGTTATCTTTATATTATTCTCTTCACATATTTTAGGACATGTTTAAGTTATCAAAGCCTTATTTCACTATTTTCATGATATTTTGCATACATTGTCTGCAATTGACCAAGCAAATCTTTTCCATCGTATAAACTACAAAGTTATAGATTTAGGTTCCTGAACCATACAATAATAAAGCATTTGCAATCTATAAGAATTACAGGAACCTTAATTGCTTGATGAAGTAAAACCTGTGAACCTTTTTAATCGTTGAGTAGTACCACCATTCATGCCAGGGAGAAAAATCGTCCGTTCATATGTAAGAAAGCGCGTGACTCGTTAAAAGTTAATGTTCTTCTATTGATCGGCTCCTAGCTTTAAGAGTGACTGGCCTTTTATCAGTGAGAGTGGACATTTTTGGGCAATTTCTAGGAAATAATTTGAATAAAAACTCAGGACTAACCTTAATTTTTTAGCAAATATTTTCAGCCTAGTCATTTAATTTTTTTTTGGAAATGCCGAATTCCAAATGTTTCTAAACATTATACAGCTTCTATATTAGGTTGTTGTTGTTTTTCGAATGCCGTAGGATTATTTTAGCTGCCATTGTTTTAATTACTTGTTTGAACAATCATTTTCAACTTTTTGCTGACATTCCCGGTTTCGATTATTGTTTAATCTTTGAAAATAAAAACTTCAAGATAGTCTAATTCAGATCAAGACAGTTGATAGATTATAATTTTTGGCTCTCGTTTGAAAGGTGCCTACACGATTCTTCAAAAGTCAAACACTGATTAATTTATATCTAACTTTTTATTCAATTGCAAATAAAGAACTCGACTAAACATATTCTTTCGTACAGCTATACATGAAAAATAGCAAAGGTTCATGTCGAATCCTTCTATTTTTCAATTATGTTTCTTAAGAAGTTCTATAGTAAGATGTTCAACATCCTTTCTTAGCTCGCGTACATCTGTCCGTGTTGTACTGTCTTGAGAGTTGCTTTCGACGGGCAAAAGATAAAATTTATAAATGTTGGTTAGGAAACACCATTTTTTTTTTTTTTTTATTTAAAAAGAAATCATTATCGCTGTTTGAGTCATGATCTATCGTGCGGGCTTCTTCGAAACAAGACCCAGAATTTTAAAATAGAGAACTGTATTTTTAAATCCCGAAACATAACTGTTAACCTGCCCATATTCTCGGAATATTATTGCATGTTGGTTTTTTTAGCGTGATATACAAATGTACTACGAAATGGCATAGCGAGTAAGAACAATATTTACAAGAATTAGAGCGCTTTATATACTTTCTTTGTTGTGGAGCTTTCTTAAATATGTCAGGTCAGGTTGCTTTTCCTGGACTGAAAAGATCAAATTTTGATCTGTATTGAGAAACAACAGCACATCACTGACAGGAAAACAACATCGGACACTGCATGGGGAGGGAAAGAAAAATAACTCTCAACTGCTTTCCCATTAGCTATTTATTCTAATTAAATCCATGAATGGGGAAGACAGAGATAATATCCTTAATAGTCCATATTACATCAGCTCAGAATCAGATACATCTTTTTGTAAAATTTTGAATAATAAAAGTTTAATTTGAAGTTTAATCAAATAGGCTGTTGATTCATTTTTGGACTATTGAAGTTAGGCAAGCTAACTTTAAATACATTAATATTTTTTCATAATTTATCTTAATTTGAGATGAAATGTAATAATAAGCCCATAACATTATTAAACTCTCATTCTTAAGACGTTTGCTATTTTCATCCTTATAGAATGGTAACTATTCCAAAGTGGACAAAAAAAAATAAAAATAAAGGATTCTGAAAGAAATTAACTAGGAAATGAAGACCAATTACCCCCCCCCCTTAAAAAAAATCGCCCCCTCCTTTTAAGGAATCACTTCCCTTTTGACTAAGCCGTAGGAACATTACATCATTCATAAACAATCTTTTTTTCTGTTAAGCTCTTATTTGATCCTTTATTGAACCTCACTTATATTACATTATTGCTGCGACGTTTCGGCGAATTACGCCATTATCAAGTTAACAATACCTAAAATTACAATATATCTCAAACAATATTCATCAAATAAAAAAAAATTAAACAACAATAAAAAATATATGTGCCAAAGTTATTGTCTAAAGAGACGCTTTAATGAATCTGTTTTGGTCTCCCTTTTCAAAACTTAGCTCGCTTTTGGAGGTTAAGCACTGGATTAAATAAAAATATTTGAACCAGGGAATGATCTGGTTGTAATAAAATTAAATGAAGAAATGAATCATCTTTATTGAACATCGGACACTTTAATGATCCTCATATATTTTACATTATTGCACCGACTTTTTGGCAAATTACGCCATTATCAAGGTAAAAATACCTAAAATTACATTATATCTCAAACAATATTCATCAAATCAAAAACACGTTCACACCGTACCACCGGTGGCCCGCAATAGACTGCCGCATCGGACACTACAGCCAATCATAAAACTTTCCACGACGATGTATAAGAAGTTAGGATTTTCTTACCATTTTTATCAAATTTGGTGATTAATACATTTAGATAAATAAAAAAGGTTGCTCGGAGTTAGTGGTGGCAGTTATTGCAATGTATGACAGATGTTTTTTTAGATCTTAAAATGACGCCTCCAGCAACAAGTTTTTTATTTACACCCTTAAAAAATTGTTATTCTAAATCACTGTAAGATCAATCCCAAAGTATGATGCATGGCTTGAAAATGGCTCTAGAAGCCGAAACGTTGCCAAAATAAATTTTACTATTATTTTTTTGTAAATATTGGCCTTTTTTATTTATCTAGAAGTTAGGATTGTATTGTTTATTTTATTATTGTTGGATTGTCAATACTGCATAATTCCCTTGAATAACTTCCGTCCGATAGAGCAAAAATCATTAAGTTCAGCCGCCAATGGGCGAGGACCATGAATTGCATTCCTGGCGTGATCATGTTAAACAACAATAAAAAAATACATGCTTACCCACCTATGACCATAAATTTTTTTGTAATCAAATAGGCTACCCGCCCGTGTCAAATAGAAAAATTAAAAATTTAATAATAGTTTATCACAGTCCTTTCTCACTAAAGCATCAAGTTGTTAGTATTTCATGATTTTGAAATTAATTAATTAATTAAGAAATGAAGACTAATGACCCTAGCATAAAAATTAGTCGTCCCCTGCTTTTAACACATTAGGTGAGGGATCGGTCGCCGGAGTCCGATGTCATACATTCCCTTCTTAACAGCCGATTTTCACATGAAAATGTCCGAAAGTCCGAACACTTCAAATACTCAATTCATTCGATTTTTAATGAGACTATTGCATTTTAGTGCAGAAAATGTTGCTAACAGCTGAAATTCTGTTGTTTTTTACAATCAGACTCCGAGGTCCAATTTTCGAGAAAGAATGGCGTAAATCCTGTATCGGCCTGTCCTGCGCCTATTATGTCTTGTTTCAATCCTTACCAAGAGATAATGCTCTTGCGACGCTCATTTAATTCCCTTTTAATCAAAAGATAACGCTTTGGTCAAAGTATTCCCATCGTACCCAGACGTCCAATATCGTCTGTGGCTCATCCTAGTAGTCGAACCCCGGGAACCGATACCGTCCAATTCAGGATACCCCTTAAAACGCCGCAACTTTTGACTAAGCCCTAGCAAAGTTACATCATTATTCATAAAGACCTTTTTTTTTTATACAATCCTTGCTCTGTCCTTAAAATTATAAAAGCAATACAATAATCGTCCCGAGAAAGATGCAACCTAAATATTTATTACGGCGAATTAATGAAACTTTGTGTGGCATAAGACCATGAAAAAACATTTTACCAATCAGAAATATTGATCCTTCTTAAAGTATGATGAAAGGGGTTTACAAGGAGAAGACGCACCAGTAACCTAATACTTATAAGTACACATGAACCTGATACTTCACGTCACCCTCACGGGCCTAAGAGATTACAAATCTTTTTGAAGCGAAACTTCCATTTCGAGCACACAGGCCTATTTCGAATTTTGGTGAAACGGGATACGGTGTTGTCACACAACTCATCCAAAATATAAAATCATGTTTCTTGTCGTAAATTATATTAATTATAATATAATATTATAATTAATAATATTATATAATATCATATAATATAAGAATAGCAGCAGGAAATAGGTGTTACTCCTCACTACCAAGAGTGTTCCAGGTAAAATCATTCTCTAAAAGAATAATAATTCAACTGTACAAAACCATAGTAAGACCGGTAGTTTTGTATGGGTGCGAGTCATGGCCCCTGACCAAAAAATCAGAAATAATGATCAATGAATGGGAAAGAAAAATATTAAGAAGAATCTGGGGCGGAGTGTCCGAAAATGGTACATGGAGAAGAAGAAAGAATGAGGAGCTGATGGAGCTATATGGAGAACCGGACATGGTGGCGTTAATAAAGAAAGACAGTCTGAGATGGCTGGGACAAGTGGAAAGAATGCTGGAGCACAGGATAGTAAGAAGAATACTCCATGAGAAACCGGACGGTAAACGAAGCAGAGGACGTCCTCGAATCAGATGGCTGGATGATGTCGAGGAGGACCTGAAACTGCTGGGTGTACCAAACTGGAGAAGAGTAGCACAGGATCGCAGAGATTGGTCGGCTGTGGTGTTGGAGGCCAGGGATCTAGCAGGACCGTAGCGCCAGAATAATAATATAATATTGTAACATTATATTTAACACGTTCACGCCGGGGTGTACCACCGGTAGCCAGCACTAGACAGCCGTATTGGACACTTTTGTCAATCACAAAACTTTCCACGACTGTTGGGCATTAGGTAGGATTGTATTTTTTATTTTATTATTGTTGGATTGTCGATAGTGCATAATGCCCTTGAATAACTCCCATTCGATAGAGAGAAAATCATTAAGCTCAGCCGCCAATGGGCGAGGAGCATGAATCACAGTCCCCGGCGTGAACGTATGTAATAATTTTATTCGAAGAAAAATAATTTACAATGTCATACGAACAATGAAAACTGAAATAACCAACAAGGTTAGAAAAATTATCAATTTGTAACGACTCAGTAACACACAAGTAACCATATGATTCGATCTTCAGAACAAGACTAACTCTTCAGTCCATCGCTCCTTATATTTAGCCTAAAATAGAACTGTCTGGAATGTTCTAGGCAAGTGCAGATTATTCACGAACATGTACTAGAACAGTTTGTTCCAACTGTTCCACAAACAAGTCTCTTACTCTTTTAAATCATATGTTTTGTGTTTTATCATAATTTAAACAATTGTTTTAATGCTAAGTATAAATATGTGCCAAAGTGATTGTCAAAAGAGGTGCTCAATTGAATCTGTTTTTGTCTCCCTTTTCATAACTTTTGGAGGTTAAGTAGTGGATTAAATAAAAATATTCGAGCCAGAGAATGTTCTTTTGTAATAAAAGTAAGTGAAGAAATGAACCATCCTTAGTTATTTTGCCACTTTTAGTTTTTTTTTTCTATGAGGACTTGTAAGGAAACCGACGCTTCAATAATTAGATAATGCTGGATTCGAAGACCCTGTTCAGAGTTCGGAACAAGCTGCAAATCACCAACTAAACTGGCGGAAGCTTCTTGAGAAGGGCAAGGAATCGATTATACCTTGTCTGCCCAATGTAATAGTGGATAAATAAAAGATTATTATTCTTTTTAAATTCCACACAGCTAGAAAATGGATTGGCGAAATTTAGGAATCCCAGTGTATCATCGTCTGATTAACCACTGTAGCGTAACGTGCCGTTCAATAAATCAATATAGATAAAATGTATTTAATTAAAATTTTATTTGAGAAAAACAATTATTTTACCTTCTACGTTATACCCATTCTCACTCAAAAATCCCTTTCTCGCCCGTTTCATAAACCTTTTGGAATTCCCTCCAATCTACTATCCGCCATACTCCTTCCCAGTCCTTATTCAAATACCACCTTTTACAACATCTTACTCCCCAAGTATTAAGTCGTATAAGTTTAAAAATTAAACCTAAGTTTTATAATTAACACGTTACGTGCCGCGGTTTATTTTAGGGGTATCCTGAATTGAACGGTATCGGTCCCGGGGGTCCGACTGCTGGAATGAGCCACAGACGATATCGGGCGTCGGGGTCCGACGGGAATGCTCTGACGAAAGTGTTATTTTTCTACTGAAAGGTGAATTAAATGAGCTTCTCAAGGGCATTATCTCTTGGTAAAGATTAGACCTAGACATAACAGGCGCAGGACATGCCCCAGGGGTCCGATACATGGTTTACGCCATACTTTATCGAAAATAGCATTAAACTAATGGAATTTTGAATTACCATCCATATTGATAATTTTTGCAATGTTAAAACAATTTTTAGGAGTCTTTTACTGCTTTACAACCACTTACTCTATGATAAAAAAAAATCTTTTTAAAGAAATGAATTAATATAATATGAATAAAGCAAATATCAGTAAGTTTTATTTATAATTACAGACTTAGAAAGAAGTTTTAAAAAAAAAGAAAAAATATTGTGTTCTTTCTCATATTTATGCAATAATTAAAGATGTTCAAGGAATTAAATAGAACTACATTGTATAATATCAAACACATAAAATTAAAGATAACCATTAAGGTAGTCGTTGCAATATTATCGGACGAGGAAGTGTGATGCCGGCCAGTAGTCTTGTTTTATTACTGATGGCCTGTATCGGACCCCGGAGTCCGATTCTAAAAAACAACAGAATTTCATCTGTTACCTACTTTTCCTGCTCTAAAATGCAATATTCTCATTAAAAATCGACTAAATTAAGTCGGTCTTTCTGACATTTTCATGTGATAATCGGCTGTTAAGATGGGAATGTAAGACATTGGACTCCGGGGACCGATGCCGCACCTAACGTGTTAATATAAAACTTAGGTTGATGGAATTCCATGCTCCTTCTCACTGCTCATTCAAATACCACCTTTTACAACCACTTACTTCCCAAGCATTAAACTGTGTACGTTTACGAATTAAACCTAAGTTTAATATAATCTTATATTTATACTTATATAACACTTTATATATAAAGTTTATAATATTTATGAGGAATTTATTATTGTATCAATATCTCTTGAGAATATTGATTGACTGTCTATTTTCCTAAAAAGGTTGAATTTCTCCTTCTTCAGGGTGTCCAGGTCATTAAGAGCCCAGAGATGTTCGAAACTGATAATAAGTAGCGCTTTATGTAATTCACTACCATTATATTTCTGTATATTAGTGTTGTGAATCAAGCCTGTCATAACCTTTTTTTGACAATATAACTTCACTCATTTCTAGTATTTTCAGCCGCCAATTCACCATCTTTTTAAATACTTTGAGTTTTAAGTGAAACAAGCCAGATTCTTGCCTTACATAGGAGCGAGGTGTGTTTTTTGGAAGGGCTGGGAAACGTTTTAAAAATTTTAACTGGGCCATTTCAATTTTGTCAACACAGCTTGAAACCCTCACTTCACAGTATACTGTCCCCAAAACTACCGAGCTATATAGCTGCTTCTTGGTTTCCCATGAATCTGACTTGCTTTTGATTAATATTTCTATAACTTTACCTAGTGTCATATTTCCTCCTAATTGCCTTTTGTTCATATGACCTTTGTGAATGAGTAGAACTAAGGTTTTTGAAGTATTGGTCTCAAGTGAAAGCATTTCACAGTAATATATCCAACTTAAATTGGACATATTTTATGGAGTCTGCAAATATTATATCGTCTGCATAAAATTAATGCAATACATCATCGCTACTGTTCAGGTAGATGCCCTCTGCTCCATAAGTGCTAACAAAACTTATTGAGATCATCAATATACATGGAAAAGAGGATTGGGCTTAGTTTTTCTCCCTGAAGAGTTCCCCAGTAATTGGACTGAATTGGTTTGAAACTTATTTTCTTTAGAAATGTACATTTGCGCACTATCATATATAGCTCTTATTATTCTAATAAGCTTTGGTGAGATTCAAATCTCAAAAAGAGTCTGCCATTATTTCCCATGTGGAACAGTATCAAAAGCCTTTTTCAGGTCAACAAATATTATGAATCCATACCTGTTTTTATTCCTCATGAATATGTTTATTGCAACAGAAGGCGTCTTATGGCATCAATGCATCGTCCCCCGGGACTAAAACCCATTTGCTCTTCAGATAATAAAGAATTTTCTTCTACAAATGTTATTAGTCGCTGATATATATCTGAATGTTATTTGTATTGTATTGTATGTATGAGTATTGCTAGTATTCTTAACTTCTCCGCCGATAAGAAACAAGCCAGGGGCTATGAAGGTCTTTTTGAATTTTAGTAGGACCTGTATTTCACTGCATGCCATAAATCGAAAATAAAAATAAAAAAAAGGTCATCCTGTAATTAAACAAATTCTCTACTGCTCAGATTCTCCAAGTTTTTTATAAGGAATGACGAGCCCATTTTAAAAAAAAACCGCTAGTAAAAGAAATCTACAGTAAAAATCGATAATATGAAAATATCAGGCAAAGGATGTGACCGATAAAAAAGTCAATGCAGGAAGTTTGAGATCTGTTCTCTGTCCAGCTCAGAACTATTGTTGCCACTAGAAGAAGTGATAAAGAAAAAATGGCAAATAATATGGAATAGACAAAATAATAACCAACGTAAAATTATTAAAGGAACTGTTAAAAGATGGAACTGATGCCGTAGAGCAGGGGTTCCTAAATTTTTTTGTAACACGCCCCCCCCCCCCTGATGATATACCATAAAAGCCTTCCACGCCCCCCTTTCACAAATATTTATATAGGAAATTGAAAAAACAAAACAAGTATTACATTGAAAATATTGTTTTAATCTCCTAAATATCCTAATTATTTAAAAAAGCTACAAGGTAAATTTAGTTTGTATAAATTTTTTACTAAAATTTAAAATAAGTTTTTATTTTCAACTGGTATCGTGCCCCCCCCCCTCTTCCGACTTGTCTTCACGCCCCCACTTTAGGATCCTTGCTCTAGATTGTCGAGAATAGAAGTTGTCAATATTCGCCCTCGGATATGGCACTGCCGTACCACCCACGGCTATCTGATCGCCAAAAAGCCAGCAGCTCAAAGCCAACAGTGCAAAACAATGCTATCTGTAAAACACATACATAGAGCATTGTCCTATTTACGATGGAAGATCCTCAACATGGGAATTCATAGGTCTCTTGTCGAAGGATTACGTGACAATGATAACAAGATCGAGTAAGTTATTTTTTTCAAAAATGGGACTCTACAATCCATAAAAAGAAGAATGCAGTATCAAATCAGCACGCACTATAAAAAAGTTAGATTTTCGGATTTCTTTCATACGGGGGTCCAATTTTATGTTATCGGGGACGCTGTTTTTGAAAAAAATATTGATTTGTATTGTAGTGGCTGGGGAGGGGCGCAAAAGAAAATAGTTGGATTTTCGGATTTCT